>HE668842.1:24692-34965 GCA_000313835.2 Heliconius melpomene melpomene | reverse complement strand
ATATTTTTTGGGGACTTTAGCTTTGAACAGATATGTTCGTGTAAATGTTGCTTTTTTAATTTTTCAGGGAAAAATTTGTTGTAAGCAAAATGTGTAGGGCGGGCACCAAACTTCTTTTGTGGGCATGGACTACCCCCCTTTTTATATGTTTACAAAGAAATAATTGGGACAGGAGTAAAATGTGACAGTGGAAAATATCTTGTTGTACAGACGAGACAGAAACTGTTTTAACGAGCGCGATTCTAACGAGCAGAAACGTAAAAACTAATTCTAGAAAAAAATGAGGCGTCGACATACAAACATTTTTAAGTAACACTGAACTAATGACTTAGGTACTTACATCATGCCATCAGATGTATTACTGCTATTTTTTTAATAAGTTCTTTGATTTTCACGATTATTGTACATTTTAAATGAAACAATAAATATTTTAAAGTCAAAAGTAATAAATAAATAATACAATAATTTAATTACTACTGCTAGCATATATTGCAAGCGTTGACAGTATAAATAAAGTATTCCAATGAGTTTCTATTACTTTCTATACTCAACAAACATTATGACAAAATATATCAGTATATAAAATATCAGTCTCCAAGTATGTAGCTTTTAGAGAAATGGTAATTTAAAATATTTTTTGTTGATAAGCTGATACTACTCGTAAGCAAAAGCCTTTTAAATTCCAACAAAATACCTTTAAATGATTATAAAACTATAGTTAATTATTCTTTATTTCGAACTCCATGTGAGGGGTCATCGGAATACACCTTTATCCTTTTTAATACTTTATTTATTTATTTTATTGCATTATGTAAATATCAAAGTAATTTATATTTTGACGTTACCGAAGTATTCAATTAACTTTTATCTGTCACTGATTCTCATGAATATTTTAATTTTTATATACGAACGAACAAATATTGTTTTAAATTTCGCTTACTCAGTAACGGCTCTTATTCCACACACGACGGTCTTGTTGAATTAGGATTACTTGGCTGAAATCGAGCAAACACAATCGTAAACGTAAAGTGTCCTGCGGCAGAAAATTATAAAAAAAATAAATTTTAAAATATAGGTTATGCATCTACAAATAGGTAGTACCTACTTATGTATTTTCAGCGTGCATTTTCACAAGTGTGTGACTGTAAACGCGTCAGGTTGAAGAGTCGATGCCCATTTGAGGAAATGAAATATTTAATATTTTCATATCTTCGTTCTGGTAACGAGGCAAAGCGCGGCCTTGAGTTCTGCTTCCCAAGTTCAGTGTAAAGGTTCCTTGTTATTACCGTGTGTGTGGCAACGTGAGGCTAAAAAGTATGTATTTCTAAAATATTTTAATATAATTATGACCTTAAAGGGATGGGAATCCGTGAACACTTCGTGGTGGTTTGATTCAGTGGAATCAAATTACGAAATACGTCTTTCAGACCACGCCAGAGATCTAAGCGATAAATTAATTATCAAAGTGCTATATGATAACGGTAATTAACACACGAGTAAGGCTTTTTAGTATTTATATTGTGCTGTTATTTTTAAAGTAAATAAGCAAAATTCAAAATCAAAGTATACAATAATATTTTTTAAATGTACTAATTCTGTATCGAGTTCGACGATTCAACACGTAATGTCTCGAAATTAGGCGGTGCGTGGGTAACGGAGTGTCTTAACACTAGGTGCCCTATGTTTACCATACAATATATGTCGTGTACCGACTATATAGATAGGTACATACATATACGAGAACCCTTCAACTTGCCTATTTTGCATTTTGTAAATTACCGTAACGTCTTTATTGCTCTAATAACGTACAAAACATTGGCGGCGCGTAATATTTAGCACATAACACGTAGACTTAATTATAAAGCCAGAATGCTGCGAGACGAGTATTTAACTCGCGACGTGTTCGACGCGTAACACCGGTACCGTATACCGTGTACGCTGAAGGTGACTAATTCAATTTCAAGCAAGTGAATTGAATGTTAACGACGAGCCCAAATGAATATGTGTACTGGGATCGCCGTCTATGAGAATATTTACATACTCTGTGCTGTGAAATAAAGCTCGTGTAGATTCATTTATAATTCGATCCGCTAGATTTTTTCTGCTTGAAACCTGTTGAGACTTTCTATTCAGCTTTACGCTCTCGCACACAGCCCTTATAAGATGAGGGAACCTTGTTGAGGAACACACAGTTCCTCAATTTCCACCGAGGCCAGACGTGGCGCAGGCACAAAGTGTGGCTAAACGTGGCTGGCTGTGGGTTCGATTCCCACTCAAGGAAATGAAATATTTAATATTTTCATTTGTTTGCTCGCTTTGAAATGGCAGGAAAGTAAATTGACGTCGTAATATTTAATTCTTTAAAAGAATCCATTATTCTTAACGGATTTTCAAATTAATTTTTAAATCTATTATACTTATTTTATTATAAACTGAAATTCCCTTTTTCTAAGAATTACATTCCGTCACGAAACATTAAATGTAGAGTAGCTATTATTTCACCATAAAACGTAACAAGCTATTACTTTCTTTATTTAATATTCATATAGCACTTTTGTATAGATTGCTTGTCTTTAACCCTAGCGAGGCTTATATACATAATTATGTAGATAGGACAAGGGACGGCGGCTTTAACGAATTTTACCCTATCAAATATCGAAAATGATATGGGATTCAATATCCCTAAAAATTATATAATTACACAGCCATCTTGCGTGAAACTAATTTGGGGTTGTTAAGTGAGAAGGCTCGGACTTAAGTGTAATCCTCGTAAATTACACGTTTTAATTAACCATGAAGTAAATGTATGGTAATATTTTTTAAAATAAGAATGTAAAGAGTCTATCCTATGAAGTGCAGAGGGTATTGATATAAATGAAATCAAAAATCTGATTTAAATTAATTAAAAAATATAAAGTACAGCCCTACCTACATTTAAGTTACGTTATTATTATTTTTATTTATTCACTTGACGTAAGGAGGATAAAGATAGTTCAGAATACATCCCTTAGTAATCTACTTATACGTTTATGAAAACCACTCGAGAAAATATTAAAGGCATTGTGATTTCATCATAAGGAGCAAGCAAAGAGTACCAGGAAGCATAATAAAATCCTCTCGAATAAATGCTTACGTCATTTCCTCGAATGGAATCTCCATCTCTATTTCATAGAATAAGTAACATTATAAATTTAAAAATTATACTGTTTGGAGGTTCTTTTTTACCGTGTACGTCTAAAATATATACAATTAACCTTTTGTAGTGAAATGTGTGTGTGCCCAAATTCTTCTTAAAATGAAAAGACGATTATATTAATTATAATAGGTATATATAGGTTATATACACATACAATAAATAATTGGTATTTGATAATTTCATATGGCAAATTGTATGTTTTTGCTGATTACAGATAATTATATTTTATTGACGCTGTCAAGTCACAATGTTCAATTACCACTAGGGAGAATGAAATATTTAAATTTTCTCGTTCTGGCTCTGGTACGCCACTTAATACACAATATCTCGAAAATTATGTAGAAAATGAGGACAGGGGTGTCTTAACACTTGGTTGATCTATCCACACTCTTATGTGTGGGATGCGGATATAGCGTGAAGTGAAAAAATTATAAGTAAATTTAGTAAATTGGCGAGGTTACTATTAAACTTTGGCAGACATTTTAATCATTTTAGAGAAACTATAATGAAGTCTACAGTATAACAAAAGTTTACAGCCTTTTATCTTTTTAATCTATATCTAGATATCAGTATAAAATGTATCTTTAATCTTTATTGTCTTGATTTAAATTAAAAACAATGCTCATGCCCAAATTTGAAAGAAAACAGTCCATTGATAGCGTTGTAAATATTGCCCCACGAATTGTTTCGTGAAACAAAAGGCAGTTGAGCTTCATTATCCCTTGTCTGCTAGGTTGTATATCTGAGCGAGTAGAGCTATAGATTTACTAAATTCTTACCTTTACGTTAAATAATTTCATGTATTTTTTCAGCTTCACGCTGTATTCCGCTTATAGTAGACACTCTTCGACGTCCCCCACATTCCGCCGAATTTTCGAGGTATTACGTGTTGAGTAGCAAAATTCAACGCCAAGCTTTTGCCATGACAGCGAAAAATGAAAATATTATAAAATAATAATTCATTCCCCCGAGTGGGAATCGAACCCACAATCGTCGCATTATAGTCACTTGTGATGTGATATTTGTTTTAAGCATAATACCTATATAAAATATAGTCTACCTCACTTTATAATTTCTCTTAAATAAAACATAAATGAAAATCGTAATGATGCTTAAATTGTAACAATATAAATTATGAATATTTTAAACGACAATTATGAACGACTATGTGGAAAAATTTAATAGCAATTATATTATACACCGATATTAGTCATATACATTTCTAAGGAAAGTATATAACTTATTTTCTGTTTAGAAAGATTGTTATTGACCTCACGCTGTATCCGATCCTGCACATAGAATGGTGGGCAGATAGAATCTGGGAACATAGTGTTAAAATACTCTGTTTCCATTAAGACACTTCTGTTCTTCACTTTCCGCTGAATTCAGGAGACATTGCGTATGGAGTGGAAAATATTACATATCTAATTTCCTAGAGTGGAAATCGAACCCACAACCAGTCGCTTTGTACCCCTGCGCCACGATTTGCCTCATTCATCCACTGGCATCATTATTTCTAGTAGGTACACAAAAATAGATTTTCTGGTTAAAATTGATTAATCTAGGCCATATAATCTTAGTAAAATGAAGTTCAATACTAACATTATATATGTAAGATATGTTCAGCTAATGTAGTATAGTTTGTATTTGAGTATGAACTAGCGGCCGAGACGCAAAGTGGCCTCTGTCGGTCTGCGCTAGACCCCGGTAGTCTTGATTATATCATAACTGAGTGCTTCCGCTGATATAAGTGAACTCCATTAAATGGAGTGGCGGAAAATTAATATAATTTATAGGTGAAAACTTTATGGTTGAGAATGTGAAAACTTTTGCAAAGCTATTAACTTTCCTTTAGAATATTATTATAAAAAAATAAATAAACAAAAGTATTTCATTGTATTTACGAGTATGTACGTATATATTTTTGTACTTATCCCAGTCCGTCATTTATGATTCATTAAATCTGAATAATCTCAAGACATTTAGCAAGAAGATAATTTTATCGATTATTTGCACATAAAATTAAATTTTATTACATTATTTAAAAAAAAAATCCAGTCCTAACTAAGCGAAACTCGTAATTATACGTTAATAATAAACACATTTCACATAATATTGTAATAAAATAATACTATTTAAATATGAATTTTGATAATAATAACAATTAGAAGTAATATCTGCTACTGGAATAATATGAAACAGCTAGACACTGATTTACATAAGCTTTGTAGTGCCCGACACAGCATCAATACACTAAGTAACGAGAGAATTTCAGCGAAGCTAACAATTCATCGTTCCAAGAAATTCCGGAATCGGATTGGAACGTTTGGGATCGCTAGCTATCTATAAAATCGAAATGGTCGCTGCTTTACTATACCCGGCTATTAATTTTCATAGATGGAAATTGTCATTCCGAAGAAGGGCCCATCGTGATATGAAAAGCAGGTGGATCGATCTCTTGTGCTTAGAATACTAAATGTCTTGTTATCGTCTCATTCTCGGCGGCGACGAAGCCCGAAGGTTAAATTATCTCTCCAATTTACCGGTCGGATTTTTAGACGATCCTTATTTTAAAATTTCCACCTTTTTATTTTCGTGTCGTAAAATTAGGAGACAACGTGGTGAATGTGATATCCCTTGAAATCATTTTATGAGTGAATAGCGCAATTTGCCATTGAGGCCTTTTTCATTTTATTCACTGGTAGGCCAATTAACGTTTCAGGTTAAGCTTCGAGTCAATTAGTTTATCTGTAATAATATTGCCATTTAATATTATTGTGAATATATAAATTAGTTAAATTTAAAATTTGAATCATAATTCATTTATATACCTATAAATATGTATAATGTAATTATATTAATAATTTGTTTTTTTTTTTTAATTTTAGCAGAAATATAAAAAATGATTAAATATAATAAATAGAAAACAGAAATATTATAAATTGTGTGTTGAGTGGCGTTCAGTACCGCTCTCAACACACAATGCCTCCAGAATTTAGCAGAACAGAGTGTCTTTTGGGGAACAGAGTGTCTTATTACTAGGTTCCCTCTGCCTACTCTAGTAAGAGCGGGATATAGCGTGAAGCTGAGATAAACCATTCAAGACTTAAATAACTTAAATATGTTCATTCCTAATTAGCTGATGTTAGTAGTTAGTGTATGATAAATTTTATATAAAACATATAAGTTTTTAACAGTTTAAAATTTTCAACGAATAATGTGGGAAGAGCGAAACAAATGTCCCAGTAGTCGTCCATTTCCGAACACTTAACTGGAATTAGCATATAAACTAGTATGATAATGCTGCCAGTATGCCGAATATAGTTAACAATATAGCAATATTAAAAGCATAATATAGGATATTATTATAATTATACGAAATTGTGTACTCCAGGTTTTATTGGTTGGCTTTATGTGTGCCTGACTATAATTCCGTCCAAACGAAATATACATAAATTAACTAATATATATGCATTTGTATTTATTTTTATAATTTAAAATTTCGAAGCGAAATCGAACTCACAACCAGTCGCCTTTACGGTCGCACGTTATTGTCACGCTTGCCCTCTTTTCTTTTCGTTGACTCCTGGACTGGTTTTCATAACATAATTAGTGTAATAAAAAAAGGTAAAATATTATTTTTTTCAGTTCTTTAATTTATAGAACAGCTTAAAATGAGGGTAGGGGAATAATCGATTGCTCTGTACCCGGTAATGGAGGTGAAACTCGAGCAAACTCTCGTTTCCGTGGCCATTTGTCAAACAAAAAATATCGCCCAAGTTTTCAGGTCAAAAGTGTTACCAGACACGAGTTATAATAAATAACTGGTTATGGTTCGTCGGAAATTCTTTTTAATGTTTTTTTTCATAACGTATGTTACATACAGTGAACTTTTCTCTTTCTATTTTCGTACTGTATAAGCAAAGTAAAAAAAAACTTCATATCTATGAATAAAAGGTTATAAATGAATTTGATACAAAAATAAGTGCCCACGTACTTGTTTTCAATAAAGATACGATTAATACGAGTTGATATACTAAACTACTTAGATATTAATTAAAATTAATTTCAAAGCCCTGACGCTTCAGGCTTTACTGAGCTGTCACTTACATAAGTGTGTTATAATGAAAGTTGTTTGTCTTTGATGATCGACTAAGTTCAGCATAATGAGCTTCTTATAAAGTGCAATTATAATAGATAGAATAAATATGACGTTATAATATAGCTAGCAGCTCAAACGCGGCTTTGCCCGCTTATATTTTATTATATTATAGACATATATACAAAATCTTTACATAAAAAGTTTTATCTAAATCAGAATCATCTTTGACAATTATAATATTAGTAAAATTTTACTCTTAAGCTTATATGTATGTAATTACTGTAATTTAACAAGTTTATGTATTTTAACAAATAATTTCGCAAGCTCTCCCAAATTCAATACACAAGAGGAATTTAACACTGCTTTTCGATTTACCAAAACGAGTATTTGCAAATAATTTAATTAAAAGTAGTGCAATTTCATGTCTTCAAAGTACGTCTTATATGTGTGAATGATCGTTAATTTCGCTTATATGAAATGGTCACAATTACATTTACTTTCATATCAATTTGATAATACATATAATATTCATATATAATATCCAAAACTAGTTTCCTATTCCCGTCGATAGTCTATTATCAAATTCAATCAAAGTAAGCAAGGAGCAAGTAAGCAACAGTTAAACTCAGCGAACTTCATGTACGAGTACCTTCCTACACCCACAAATACGTAAAGTAGGTAACCCAATTAACTTATTCCACACTCCCCCCCTAATTGTTGTTCTCTTCACAATTATCATCCTTCGTTGTGTTGGCACAGACGCACTTTCAGATTTTCAATTTAATTAATGTTTGTTATAATTGCTCTAAGTCTTATTTTAATTAAATAACTGTATTCGCGACAGCTCGCTTACGCGTGTTGTAAAATTTGTTATGTTACATAAATCGCTTAGTACATACGTAGAAACATATACATGAATATATTCGTATACTTAACATAATATATTACTTCGTATCGTTGTATGCTTATGAGCCACCACAGCAGCAGATAGAGCGGTTTTCAAGTGTTAGTGTTGTTTTTTAAAATAAAGTAATAAACTCCTTTCCCCACTTTCTGCTGAATTCTGCAGGCATTGCGTGTTGAGTGGCAGAACTTAACGCCGCAGTTTTTTATTGATTGTAAAATTTCCAATAACGAAATAAGTGGAATATTTTTGATTAATATATTATGTAGTTTAGGAATTGACGTTAAGTTCCACTGTGCAAGTGAATTGCACATCAGTAGATTGATTAGACGGAAGCTGGCGGTGCACAACAACACACTTCTATTATCTCCGATTGATTAGATCGACGTCTTGGTCCATATATCAAGATTAGCTCGAGCCATAATAAACTGGCTTGCTTCAGCGAGAATAATTTTCATTATCATTTTTTCTTATTATATAAAGAGTAAACGCGACAGGTAAGGTACAAGTTCGATTCCCACTCGAGGAAATTACATATTTTTTGTATTATGTGTCTTAACACTAGTTCCCTCTGCTTACCCTGATGTGTGCGGGATACAGCGTGAAGCTGATTTATTTTTTTATCTATGTCAATTTGGCGCAGGATTACAATAAAACGAAACCTATATCTTTTTGATACTAGCCTTATCATCTTTACGAAGTAAACATAATTAAAAAGCGTACTGTGCACATTATATTTTCGTTTTTATTTACTACTTTGCAATGGTCTGTAACCGTAATGAAAGCGATTTTGGAAGCTCATTTGTATAAAGAGCTGTTCGATCCGTTAAAACTCGGGGTCACTGTCAGCTTACACTGAATTCAAATTAAAATTATTTATATAATTTGAATCTCAGTTGTCAAAGTTTTACGCAATATTATCTGTTATTAATTTATTTTATATCATATGTTTTATTCTTTTTAGTTGTTTGTTCTTGTTGTTGTTGTTTCTTGTTTAGTTGTATCAGGCAAGGTATGAAGGTATGAACGTGAATTTGGTACCTTAAGCCAAAGTTCCGAACTATGGTTTTTAAATTTTAATGTATATTCAAAGTAATATAAATTACTTTTAGATAAATTATTATATAGAGTTGTAAATTTGCAAACACAATGCGTTCACTTACCCGAATTGTGTCTAGATATGCACACTTACCCGCAAAATGAGGCGAACGTATTCCTACGACTCGTTTGTTTTTTTAATATTTCCTAATAAAACAATCATGAAAGATACAGATTTTCTTTTTATTTTGATCGTAGAATAATAAAGCTTTTATTTCTCTAATTAATACTGTTCTATTGAACAGTGGAACTCTAAAGATGATAGTGCGCCCATTTAACCCGAACGATTCTATTCTTAATATCCACCTATATATTTTACTTTACCCTTACAAAAAATAGATTTATTAAAACAATTCAACAAGCACAAGCCAAATATTTAAATCATTTAAAAATAAAATCGCTTACCAATTTTTCTAATACAGGTAATATTGGAAACAGGGACGGAAAAGTTGAAAATGGAACGAACGGTGGAAAGTTAAAAATATTTCACTACATTCACATAACTATTCCATTATTAAAAGACACACATATAAAAATGAAATAGATATATAAAATAACAATTATTTTTAAAGCGTTAACTTGAAATATTAGAAAAAAAAAATCAAATCAGCTTCACGCTGTATCCCGCACACAGCAGGCAGGCAGAGGGAACCTAGTGTTAAGACACTCCGTTCCCCACTTTCTGCCGAATTCTAGAGGCATTGTGTGTTGAAACATTAGACATGTTATATAAAAATATATCAGTACTGTTAAACCTTTTTGATAGATTGAGGGATGCCCCGCATTCGAATTAAAATCAGGGCAACAATATATGGGGCAGATGTTCACGGGGTTGTGTTTTATATCCATTATCCAGTATATCCTGTACCCACTTTTAAACCATTTCATCTTGCGCCCGAGCGGGTCAGCGTAATTCATTACCTATTGTGCGGATATTTCATTTATCACGGTGAATTCAATTTACAGAACAATT
>HE668842.1:11445-24592 GCA_000313835.2 Heliconius melpomene melpomene | reverse complement strand
GGCTTGCTTCAGCGAGAATAATTTTCATTATCATTTTTTCTTATTATATAAAGAGTAAACGCGACAGGTAAGGTACAAGTTCGATTCCCACTCGAGGAAATTACATATTTTTTGTATTATGTGTCTTAACACTAGTTCCCTCTGCTTACCCTGATGTGTGCGGGATACAGCGTGAAGCTGATTTATTTTTTTAACTATGTCAATTTGGCGCAGGATTACAATAAAACGAAACCTATATGTTTTTGATACTAGCCTTATTATCTTTACGAAGTAAACATAATTAAAAAGCGCACTGCGCACATTATATTTTCGTTTTTATTTAGTACTTTGCAATGGTATGTAACTGTGGTGATAGCGATTTTGGAAGCTCATTTGTATAAAGAGCTGTTCGATCTGTTAAAACTCGGAGTCACTGTCAGCTTACACTGAATTCAAATTAAAATTAAAATTATTTATATAATTTGAATCGCAGTTGTCAAAGTTTTACGCAATATTATCTGTTATTAATTTGTTTTATATCATATGTTTTATCCTTTTTTGTTGTTTGTTCTTGTTGTTGTTGTATCAGGCAAGGCATGAAGGTATGAACGTGAATTTGGTTCGTCCAACTTTCAACCCAACCTAGAACCAACCACTGCCTTACCAATATTTGAGTAATGAAATTTATTTCAGTATAACATTTTATGCTGCAGATCATGTATAATAAGGTACTTCTCAAGTACGCCACGATAGTATAAAATAAAATTTATTTATAGTCACTCGTAGTAACGTAACGGAGTGGGTAAGTGTGCGCACTCCATATATTTTAAAATCCTAGCGCGGATTTTAGTTTAAGATCCCTTCGTTATGATTGAATAAACTTACTAATAAGTTTACCTTAAGCCAAAGTTCTGAACTATGGTATTTAAATTTTAATGTATGTTCAAAGTAATATTAATTACTTTAGATAAATTATTAAATATAGAATTTTAAATTTGTTAACACAATGCGTTCACTCACTCGAATTGTGCCTAGATATGCACACTTACCCGCAAAATGAGGTGTACATATTCCTACGACTCGTTTGTTTTTTTAATGTTTCCTAATAAAACAATCATGAAAGATACAGTTTCTTTTTATTTTGATCGTAGAATAATAAAGCTTTTATTTCTCTAATTCTACTGTTCTATTGAACAGTGGAACTCTAAAGATGAAAGTGCGCCCATTTAACCCGAACGATTCTATTCGATCTATATATTTTACTTTACCCTTACAAAAAATAGATTTATTAAAACAATTCAACAAGCACAAGCCAAATATTTAAATCATTTAAAAATAAAATCGCTTACCAATTTTTCTAACACAGGTAATATTGGAAACAGGGACGGAAAAGTTGAAAATGGAACGAACGGTGGAAAGTTAAAAATATTTCACTACATTCACATAACTATTCCATTATTAAAAGACACACATATAAAAATGAAATAGATATATAAAATAACAATTATTTTTAAAGCGTTAACTTGAAATATTAGAAAAAAAATCAAATCAGCTTCACGCTGTATCCCGCACACAGCAGGCAGGCAGAGGGAACCTAGTGTTAAGACACTCCGTTCACCATTTTCTGCCGAATTTTAGAGGCAATGCGTGTTGAAACATTAGACATGTTATATAAAAATATACCAGTACTGCTAAACCTTTTTGTTGGATTGAGGGATGCCCCGCATTCGAATTAAAATCAGGGCAACAATACACGGGGCAGATGTTCACGGGGTTGTGTTTTATATCCATTATCCAGTATATCCTGTACCCACTTTTAAACCATTTCATCTTGCGCCCGAGCGGGTCAGCGTAATTCATTACCTATTGTGCGGATATTTCATTTATCACGGTGAATTCAATTTACAGAACAATTAATCATTCCACAATACCTACTTGTCTACGGCGGACTGCTGCCGGCGCGAGAGATTACTACAATTAAAAATGTCCTCTAAGGGTAAATTAAATAGCATATGACTTAGCAGTTTTAAATACGTATATAGAAATAACATGAAATTTTAATTATATTATTAGAAATTTTATTAATGAACAAAATTAACGCAACAATGTCTATCATCAAATACATCATCGATGCATCGTAATATAATGAAATTGTTGAAAATGTATATTTCACAAAATATAATTTGGTCGATTAAAAAAATTTTAGTAGGTATAATAACTCCAGCCTGAAGCCAGTCGTGGCGCAACGGCTCAAGCGTGTGATTACAGTTGTGGGTTCGATCCCCACTCGAAGAAAAGAAATATTTAATATTTTCATTTCTTCGCACTAGTGACGAAGCAAATCGGTAAAGCATTGCGTGTTGAATAGTATTAAGTGCCGCTACTCAACACACAATACTTCCTGAATAATAAGAGGTTAGTTATAACTTCCCTATGCCTACTCTACTTCGTGCGGGATACAGCGTGACGTTGAAAAAAAAAATTATTAAATATTATTAATCTCTTTTTATTATTATTTATATCATGCCTAAGGTGGAATAGACAAAACAAAGACCAATGTCTATTCACCCTGTTCTCCACTGAAACATAGCAAAATCAATAGAATTTTAATTATTTATGATATTATTCGTTTCATCGAGAAAATAAATATTATAATAAATTATTATAAATACGGGGCCCTATTAATACATTAGTGTGCCAAGGCCGTCGTTATTTCATCGATCGTTAGAAGGAAAGTAAGTGGAATACAGAATATATGAAAAAAAATACATATATTGCGGCCGTCTTGACGTATCGATACATCGTTTGATTGTAAACGCACGCGGTGCTTTTAGATTCAATTCTCATTTAGGGAATGAATATTTTTTTATTTCATATCCTCGATTAAGACAAAACGCGGCTGCGAGTTCCGCCACTCAACACGCAACGTCTCAAGAATTCGACGGAAAATGGAGAACGGAAGTGTCTCAGTGGAAACGAATGTCTTAACACTAGGTTTCCACGTTCCGTCTGCCTACCGTGCTATGTGCCAGATACAGCTTGAAGGTTGTTTTAATCTAACTTTGATATTAGTTTTCTCTCTTTAAGGCAACCTTATTATTTACTTATTTTAATTATCATTTGGATATTTACCTCAAAATCACAATTATATAATACTCCGGCATATTTATATAGGTAGTCTAACGTTTACTATTTGGTAAGGCAGAGAGAATTATTAACATTCCAGTAATATCTGTCCTATATTAATCAAATATTCACAGCAGCGTCGTATACAATTACTAGAATGTTATGATGGAGTATGATTTTGCATAACTGGAGCTGATCTAAAGCTTCGACTGGTTCTAGCAATTTCGTTGTATATAGCTCGTATATATATAGAAATACATACTTTTAATAATAATATTTATTAAATGTACAAAAAAAGAGTTTTTTTTGTTGTTGTTCTTTGTCTATGGCTACAAAAAAGTTATACGAGTAAACAGATTATAATTCAAGTTTAATATCGAATAATATAAAATATACATATGCACGAGCGCTTTTAACAAAACGCGCTATAGTAAGCGTCAAGCTCAGCTAAGCTCTCCTAGTGGCAGAGGCAATCAACGAATTCTTTGCAAAGTTAAATACTTGTTTGTTATTTAATATAACGCCAAAATCTGAAAATGTTTGTAAATCATTCCGGAATTCGTCGGAAAGTGGGGAACGGAGTGCCTTAACACTAGATTCCTTCTGCCTATTCTGCGGTGTGCTGGATCCAGCGTGAAGCTGATTTTTTTTTAAAAGTAATTTTAATTTAAAACAATCCAATATGACATTGTAGAGAATGGAGTATCATGACACTACGTTCTCTCTGCCCGCCCTCCTATCATCGGGGTCAAGTCTGAATTAAAAAAAATATAGGACATTATAAGATTAATAATGATATTCAATTATGATAATATATACATGTGACGTAGACCAACAATACGAAAACAAGTTATCTATTTTTTTAATCATTATAATAATTTATTTCTTCCGTGGGTAAAAAAGTTTTACTCTTATTTAATGGAGTTTCCTTGTATCAGCGGAAGCACTCAATTTCATTATAATCACCACCAGCGGCGGACGCGAGCCCGGCTTCATCTTGTCTTGTGAGGAGTATTTTAATGGTTTTGTTCGTCTCAATAGTATTTAGTATGTAAATTATTTTATGTCCCTAAATTATCATATTAATATATAATATGTACGGTCTCAATAAGACCGTTGTGATGCGGGGGTACAGAGGTGTGACTGTATCCCAATGGTTTTGGGTTCAATCTCCACTCGACGAAATTAATTCTTAAACTGAAATGAATTCTTCACTCTGTTATTGAGGTATACTTCACTCTGTTATTGAGGTATAATTTTCACGAAAGATTTACTTATTCTTTTATTTCTCTCTCTCTTTCTCTCTCACTATCTTTATGTGTTAAGGAAACACGAAAAATGGTTGTACAGCAAAAATACAGGGCTCATATGAATTTAAATGATGTACAGCGCACACGAAACTTAAACACTAACACGAAATGCTACAACAGAGGATGACACCGTGGAACTATTTTAAAGTTATAATAAACTTTTGCCCATAGTTTCATCCAACTGAAATTTACTTGTCCCCTACATGAATAATCATTTCGATCGAAATACAATTTTAAACTTCAATATACTCGTATTATAATATATATTCTTAGTATATGTTATTTATTGAAGTATATAATGTTGTAATAATAAAGTTATTAATTCAGATGAATAATATGTTTATGTAGTCAACGAAATAATACTATGGAAAGTTATAGAAAGAAATTCAGGAGGTCTTTAATGTTATTTTTTTTGGCTTCTCGAACATAGCAGGGTAGGCAGCATAGCAAGAACCTGGGAACTTAGTATAAGGACACTCCAATGTCAACTTTGAATGTCCACAAATGTATTAGAGAATTTTTCATATAACATATAAAATTAGCTGGACCGGACGGGTGGCGAACATTGGGGAAGGCCTATTCCAGCAGTGGACTTTGAAAGGCTGATTGATGGATGGATGTATATAAAATTTTAAACACTGAAAAAAATTTCAGGTCATAGGTTAAAATATACATTAAATTTCTATATTATAGTTAGATCAGTATGCATATTCAAATGTGACCTATTTCTTTTGCTTAAGAATAGCGTCAAGAGTAGGTAATAAAATGTTTCACCTCAGAGAAACTTTCAGGCTCTTATATTTGCACAGAACTTGTCCTGTTAGTGGTTAGTTAAAAATTTTAAATATTATACAAAGGTAATTCAAATATTGTAACCATGAAGAAAGTAGCTATGAAGTAGATTTTGTTTATTCTAAGTATATCATATAGAAAACAACAGATCTGCTATCCATAAAAAAACATACAAATTTCCTTTTACTATACAGACGACGCAATATAACATTTTAGTTATTTTTAATCACAGTAGAACGTGTTTGCAGTCTTAGCAGTTTTCTAGGTTTTTCACTTTTATTTTATGCTAAAATAACTTGCTTGGTGAACAAATTTTTCGCATTAAACTTTTCCGCAACGTTGTTGCTCGAATTTCTGCATGGATTCCCTATTAGCATTTTGTCATATTTTTATTTTAGTTTTATAGAATAAGCGGGTATTAGAATTATTCATAGAATAAACGTCCGCCTATGAATTTGACGGTTGTAGATTCGATTCCCATACGAAGGAATTAAATATTTAATATTTTTATTTACTTAACTATATACTCGTAGTTAGAAACAAAAAAAAACTAAAGAATAAATTTATATTCATTTTGGAACATCTTTTTATTACGAATATACACATAATATATCAATACTAATGTGCAGTCTATCAAAGTTGATTCATTGTTTTAAATATAAATTGACATAATATCTTTCATTCATTATTTTTTATCTGCAAATAAAAGAAGAAAGTAATCAGTTCACCCGAGAACTATGTAAAGCCCACCGCAAAAGATTTACGTCGCCATAGAAAGGGAACCGTCGCGTCGCGATAATTGAAATCTGTATCGTGCCTTAATAAAATGAAATATAAACACTTTGAATTAATAATGAAAATAGAGATTTACGCACGTAAGAGGAGTTTATCTCTACATAAGCTTTATTTCTAACACATATGCGGTTTCCACGTAGGTGCTTATCGCAGTCGGTACACGAGTTCATTTAAGCTTGCCATTAAGATTCAGTTCACTTGCTTAGAATTGAATTAGTTACCTTCAAGATTCAATAAAATCCAGCACAGTGAACATGTTACAAGTTAAATACTCATCTGGCTTAATAATTAAGTTCCTGGACCGAATATTACGTTTAATACACCTATGTGAAACTTGCTAATTACGATGCACCCGAAATTAATGGTATATCAATGTGTTGGGAATTAATGTCTATTGAATGTCATGCAGGATAGCTGCCAGTTCATGTAATAAATAAATTAAGCTATTGACTTTGAAGAATAAACTTCATTAAAATTTAGCTTATTATAATGTATAGAGCAGCTTAGTAAGTTTTACTAATTGTTTTCAGAATATGCTTAACTTTAATGAATATTTATTAAGATTTGCTACGGTACTAGGGATCACTTGAATTTATTACTCGTATTCCTCGATTAACAAACTGGACCGAAATTGGCCGAGTAAGTTCTGAGCTACGGCTTGGAAACTGTAGATACTACATTTTTGATTTGACTATCCGAAACCGAAACTGTAACCGAACTTTCAGTCGGTCACTTACACATATTTAATTAAAACATTCTGAAATCAAAATTAATTATAAATAAATATTCTTATGTTGGCACATATTAATGCTACAAAGATAATGATCAAGCTTAACTGAAACTTAATGAACGATAAAAGTTTGTTTCAAATTTATTGAAGATAGATATTATTAAGAGGTCTCTCTCTCTAACTTTCAGTGTACTTCGAAGGATGGATCCTTTAAATATTTTTCAGCTTTCTCATTGAAATATAATTTACAAGAGGGATCAAATTATCAAATTCATATTTATATTATATAAAAAAGTTCTAAATGTTTTTTGCAATTTATATAGCAATGTGAAATCAAAAATATCGTGTAACACTGTCGATGATGATGATGCCGGATGATGGAACGTTCACACTTCTCTGATTTATTTTTATTATTCTTCAAACAATTTCTATACTTATACTTATACTTTTCTATTGTCTAAAAAAATCATTTCATCAAATCACTATCAACTCAGCTCTATTACGAGCCATACATATGTATAAGGAAACGCTGTAGTAAGTGCCTAAAAAATTATATCGGCATTGTAGTGAAGTGAGCATTATTTGACAAGCAAAGTGAATAGGGGGCGCAGTTAAATTAAAATTATGTCTTTATATCTCAAATACATATTTTGAGGCACAGTGGCACAGTGGAACATGCGTGTTACTATAAAAGCACTGATTCGATTTCCACTCGAGAGAATTTTGATTTCCTCGCTCAACGGCAAAACGCGGCGTTGAGTTTCGCCACTAAACTATTATTATTTTGTAAGACAGAAAGCTGCTCTGTATATCGTGTTCCATTATTCTTATTATTTAATCTTCTCAATTATTTTTACCTTATCCAAGCAACCAATTTCGACGCCTTTTCAAAATTGTTGAAATCAATTTTATATTTTCTGAACAGTTGTTCAGAAAATATACTAGACCAGTTGGCGTAGAACAACAATTTAAGCTGATTAAAAATTATATCTTCATTATATTTATTGTGGGTTCTATTATTCTAAAACTAAAAATAAATTCAATTTTGTACATATATCAATATTTCTATATATATGCAGTATACACATATTTTACGTTTACGAACATCTAATTATATTATCAACTCAAATAGAGCCCTAAACACAAGTTTATGCGTTAACATTGTTGAACAAGTTGTTGAAGTGTCGATCTTGTTATAACACAGTAGGTACAACGTACACCATGTAGGTACATCGTGTTATAATGCTATATCATTTTAATTATGTAATTTAAATTTCTGTAATATATAGAAATAACAACGGCATCTCACAAAGTTTTATATATTAAATGCAATAATTGAGTGAGTGGTAACTGAGATACGGGGAGACCTCGCTTGACCTTCGAAAACACAGCATCAAAGATACTGGAGGAAGGTCACGTAAAAAGCATGAGGACCCCCGAAGGGCATGTGTGAAGAGGTTGATGATAATGGACGAGGCGAAAGAGGTATGTAGAGACCGTAGCGTTTGGCTCCGTTGTCTCTGATTACCCCGCTAAGGATAAAGCGTGAAGTTAAGTTAAGCAATAATTATATTTCAGTTTCAATTCTAATTAATGTTCATATTATATAGATATTGCTGCAATACAGTTTGAAGATTTTCTTTATGTTTCGCAAACAGAAATTCAGTAGCAATTGGAAAAAGTTTTTCTGGACAGATCGAAGTTGTGTCGTACCGCGGCAGCGTTAAACTGGGACAATAATAAGCACTGGATGCAATAAAACTCCTTTTACGATCGCACAATCGATGACAATACATAAAATGTTTCGCAACTTCTATGATATTTACTGTTAACACGATCGGGGAGAATTTTCTTTGCAAAAACATTTTTATGTACTTGTTAAATAAATAAAAAGCCTATGTATATACACTTTTAGTTAAAATGGTTCGGTTATTTTATAGGAACAGTTAAACTCCTGAAGGAAGCTCAGTGATTTACGCTTATAATTTGAATATTTTTTTCTATATTTAAAGAAATAACTAAAATATCATAAGAGCTTTTTGCCAATGAAGGCAGAAGTGCCAAATATTAATCAGGAATGTACTAATTAATAGCTTTAGATTAATTTATGTCTGATCCATATATTCTATATTTTTATATATATGATTTACATATTTTAATATATTTAATGAAGACAATAAAGGTAAAAGTAAACTGAAATCCATTGAAATTAATTAAATCAAATCAATTTTAGTCCAGCGGTTTTATTGAATTACATACAATTGAAGCAATTTCATAAATGCTCTATGAACCATATTCAACATTTCTGGCACATTAATAATTGTACTTTAAGAGCATAATTAAGCCTCTGTAATTATCTACCGTGTTCGCTCATATCAGTTAATTACTCGATATTATTTGATTATTCCTTAGTTGTGTATCTGTCGTGTTGTAGTGTGGGTATTGGAATTATAGCGACATCAATAAGTTTATAAAATTATTCCTACGTGTTACCTAACTTAGGTTAAATTTGATTCACTGCATGTGATTGTTGATCTTTTAAATCGTATTTTAGGAAATATAAATAATTATTGAAAAATATGTTGATAAATTGATTAGATGGTAGTTTGGTATCTATCCGTAGGCCCGGCCAGTGGCGATCGAGGAGAAGTTCGATATGAATGAATTATAGTGTGATAAAAAGAGTAGAGCACGAAGTGCCTCGACGCTGGAGCCTCTGCCTACCCCATAAAATATATAAAGCTGCTTTTTTTTCTTCTCTTTCAAGAATATTTGTTAAAAAGATTGAATAATTCACCTATAAAAATTATACCTGTACTTAATGCTTGCATCGATAAATTTAAATATATGTAAACAGAGCGGAAAACAAAATTAAAAAGGCTTAAATGAAAAATATACCAACGTATAATATTAATAATTTTTAATTTTAAAATATATTTGAGGAATTTAATTCCTAAGAATGATTTATTGGCGTATTAAAATTCAAATGAAATACCTATACGGCTGTCAATCGATACATTTGTATGGATAATAACTTTAATTTATTTAAGATATTAATTGATTTACATCCAAGCAATGTGTAAAATAGGAATTTTAGTCAAACTGTGAGGACAGGGTTCGCCGTCGAGAGTATCGTTAAGTGCACGGCCCGTATCGTCGCTAACAATTACCATTGTGAGCCCCTAATGACCGGCGACCCTTATTAAAACTTACTTCACCTTACTTAAACTAGCTGAAGTTTAACCTAATGAGCAATATTAATCGTAACTTCGACAGCGAGTGGTTATGGACGATAGAATGCTATTTAAGCTGTTATATTTATTCTTTATGTTGTGTCTTACGCACTTAATCTTTTTAATATCCGATATGGTCTAGCGGCTAGGATACCTGGTTCTCACTCAGGAGGCTCGGGTTTGATCAGGGACAGAGTACCCTCTGCCCTCCCCAACCGGTGTCGCTGTAAAAGCCAATAGGGCTAACAGCATTAACCTCAAGGCCGAAAAAAAATCTTTATGTAAATCAAATAAATTTGCCCACCTACGTGTATTTAAGGAAAATTGGTTGGTTATTTTAGTACCGTAATAAAAAAATTATGTAACATACAAATTAATTTAGCTTGCAAAATTTGTCGTATTTAATAGACATATGTTTAGTATAACTAAATATCATCATACTTATATATTTTGAAAAGTTAAAAACAAATAACAAACAATATACATTACACATTTATAAAACGTTAAAGACATTTCTAGTCGCTGTTTTAAATTATTTTGGTACTTACACTCTAAGAACTATTTGTCGTTTGAAAAATGGGACATCTTTAGAGGCACTAAAGTATGAGCGTCACTTGCGTCTCACAGATGGAGAGACTGTGAGCTACAATTTATGGGGCAATTCGTCAGACCTCTTAGACCTGCACCCCTATTCTATGTTTCACGCTTGAATTTCTCTTGAAATATTGATAATGATATTGTTGTGATAATATTTTGGTGAATATTAATTATCACTATTTTATAACATTTTTTCTTTTTTATTAACAAATTATCATAAAAAAATCTGTGTATTTTTAGATTTATTAGTTCGTAATTATAGTAGTTATATGTGCAACTTTATATACTAAACATCATTAAATTATCATTGAATTGAAGCGTCATATATTTATTGGAATACTTTAAATTTCGTATGTTTTTTAAAGGGGATTTCATATTTTCTTTTAAAAAACCTTCGACTAATTTATTGTTTTTGGATATTTAGCTTTTTTTACATGATACAACCCCTTTGTACAGGATTTAATTAGTTAACATCTAAGTCACAAAACTAGAACAACCTTAACATAGTCTATTATTTTTTTTTATTTGATAAAAGTATTTAACTCTCTACTAAATACTAATTTAAACAAGAGCACCTTAAATTTCATACTTTTTATAGTGAACATTTTCTCTCCACAAAGAATTGAACATCAAATGAAGAGTTCCACATTGAATGTTCAATTGTTCATGGCCATTGAATTTTTATGTAAAAAAACTTATTAGTACTTAGTTTAAACATTTTTTTGCACAAGGGCCATATATTTATTGCTTATACTATAAATGATAATATTCCTGGCCTTTGCTTTTTATGTCAATAAAAAAATATCATATTTTTATTTTTACAGTAATGTTTTCTCTCACATTTTTTATATTTTAATCATAACTAAAATAACTTTATTCTAACTAATAGTTTATTAGAGTTCCACTAACATGTTTGTGACAATCTATTTTTGCCAGCAAAAAGTTCATATCATGCTGAACAACTGTTGCTGAGACGCTATATCCATATTTATTATAGTTTATCCAGGGATTTTAAGGACTTAAATTTAGGTCACATTGTCCTTTAATTTATATAATACTAGCGGCCCGCTCGCGGTTACACCCGCGTGAACTATGTTATTATTAATTTCTGTCTCCATGACTACGTCCTAGTGACGTCTATGTAAAATTTGAGACTCCTAGCATTTGTCGTAACGAAGTTTCATACAAACTTTCGACCCCAAAAACAACCCCTTAGAAGTCGAATATTGCAAATTCCCGTCTTAGCGAGCACCTACGTCCTATAAGTAACTCCTTTGCAAAATTTGAGATTCCTAGCACTTGTAGTTTCTGAGATTTCGTGATGAGTGAGTGACCTTTCGATTTTATATATATAGATATAATATAATTAATATGTATAGTCTACATAAAAGAACCCAAATATACTTCCTAAATTTTATCTAAATCGGTCCGAAAAAAAAGCTGTTTAGAAATCGCTCTTTGTAAATTTTAGCCATTAGATAAAATTCATACCTTTCATTTGAATCAACAATGTCGTAATTGTATTTTTTGTTAAGGTATAGCGCGCACTAGTGATTTTTGTCACCGTGACTGTTGCGCGACTGTCACCGTGTACATTACACTAAATGAAGGTGCGCGCATTTGGATACGTGACAATTGGGTGACTTTTTGTCCGCGGAGGCCGGTAACACGCCGGTGACGCAACTGTCACCGCGTCCATAGATTTGTATGCCCGTGCGCGCATTAGCAACTAAATGTCACCTCCCCCTTGCGGTTTCCATACTAGTCGTCTTCCGCATAAACATGAAACAGCAGCGTGTTGCATTGCAGCACCGAATTTTTATGTCAATAATTGCGTCAAGTTCATCACCAAGGCAAAACGTGTGTTTTCATGAAGATGAAATAGACAATGACAACACTGATTGACGAAATTGAGTTGAGGCCATTGCTCTATGACAAATGAAAAGTTAAAAGCCAATATTTTCTACATTTGCTTTTTTTTCTATTTCTTAATATAAGTGCACAGACAACCATCTCTTCGAGATCCATTTTATCAAATGTAAAAAATTTCGTCACTGTCATCGCAAGTGCGCGCAGTGGCGAAAAGTATGGTGACATGTAAGTGACAAAAAGTTTATTGTCACCGTGACAAAAGTCACCAGTGCGCGCTAAGCCTAATACTAGGTAAGTATGTCAATGTACGTAAAGCGCGAATTGACAATTTATATACTTCAATTTCACCTCCTGCAGTTTTTAAAAAAGTATAAATACGCCATTTTCACCAAAAGTGCCACATAATGAGTTAATAACCAATAAATATAATATAATGTAAATTGTTATACTGGTAGTTCTTATATAAAATATTTTGCCAAATAAGCCGTAATGTAAAATAATAATTATTACATTCCATATTCCATGCTTATTGTATTCGAATAGCAAATTGATGCTTTAGCGGTTTTTCGGTATATTATGATAAATGATATATTATGTAATTTTTTACGTGTTACTGTATATCTAATTTTAGTAAGCCCGACGGTTGTGGGTTCAACTCCCTCGCAGGGCAATGAAATATTTAATATTTTCATTTACTCTAGAATTTGCCGGAG
>HE668842.1:1244-11345 GCA_000313835.2 Heliconius melpomene melpomene | reverse complement strand
ATAACTTTATTCTAACTAATAGTTTATTAGAGTTCCACTTACATGTTTGTGACAATCTATTTTTGTCACCAAAAAGTTCATATCATGCTGAACAACTGTTGCTGAGACGCTATATCCATGTTTATTATAGTTTAGCAAGGGATCTTTAGGACTTAAATTTAGGTCACATTGTCCATTAATTTATATATATAATATAATTAATATATGTATAATCTACATAAAATAACCCAAATATACACGCTAAGTTTTATCCAAATCGTCCAAAAAAGCTGTTTAGAAATCGCTCTTTGTAAATTTTAGCCATTAGATAAAATTCATACCTTTCATTTGAATCAATAATGTCGTAATTGTATTTTTTTTAATACTAGGTAAATATGTCAATGTACGTAAAGCGCGAATTGACAATTTATATACTTCAATTTCACCTCCTGCAGTTTTTAAAAAAGTATAAATACGCCATTTTCACCAAAAGTGCCACATAATGAGTTAATAACCAATAAATATAATATAATGTAAATTGTTATACTGGTAGTTCTTATATAAAATATTTTGCCAAATAAGCCGTAATGTAAAATAATAATTATTACATTCCATATTCCATGCTTATTGTATTCGAATAGCAAATTGATGCTTTAACGGTTTTTCGGTATATTAAGATAAATGATATATTAGGTAATTTTTTTACGTAACATTGTATATCTAATTTTAGTAAGCCCGACAGTTGTCGGTTCGATTCCCTCGCAGGGCAATGAAATATTTAATATTTTCATTTACTCTAGAATTTGCCGGAGAATGGGGAGTCTTTATGGGGAACGGAGTTTCTTAACACTGCTCCCTGCTATGTAAGGGGCTTATAGGTAATACCTATAGAAAAATATTAATACAAAAAAAAATAGCAAGAAAAATATATTTAGAGTTTAAAGATTAACTAAGCTCAAAATATATATAGAAGAGCTTAAATTTTAAACAATAGGAAAGAAAGATGTATGTATGTTTGTTGGGTGAAGCGGTTACTTTAAATTGCTACGTTTTGATACTCGCAACAGTGAAGCGCAGTGCTTAGTGGTTTTAGTATTTGGACCAAGATGCGGAAGTTAAATGAAGTTCTCTGTAATTACTCTCGGGAGTGGCAGTTAGCTCAGCTCGATTATGGTGACAGCCCACGTCGTATGCCTCTCGCCTTTTAATTGGATCCAATACTAAGATTATAAGCTGGCGTAGCTAAGTTATGAAGTATAGGTATGTTAATATAACTTAAAAATAGCTTAATTAAGATATTTTTTCTTATATGCTTCCTATCAGCAGCTTAAATAAAAGTGTGCCAATTTAAAGTCTTACTTATGGTATTAAGAAATATGGTATAAACCTATAGGAGGTCACTCGGTGGCAGGGGCACAAAGTGTGTCTGTAAAATCGACTAGTTGTGAGTTCGATCCCCACTCGAGGAAATCAAATATTTATTTAAAATTTATATTTTCATTTATTCGCTCTGGTGGCTCGACAAAGCCCGGTGTTGAATTGCGTCTCTAGACACGCAATGCCTCCAGATTTCGGCGGAAAATGGGAAACGGAGTGTCTTAACACTAAGTTCCCTCTGCCTACCCTGCTGTGTGCAGGATACATCGTGAAGCTGACTTATGGTGTTGGTTCTAGTCTACTACCATTCTATTTAAACAACAAAAGAACTCGAGAATTCATTACATTATATGTTTTTTTTAAATACTTGTTATTTTATTAATATGTATATAAAAAACAATTATATACATATAAGATAATAAAGACATCTTAAGAATTATAATAACAAAAATAATCATCCAGGACATTTATAAAATGAAGTAACTTTTTAGCTACTTAGTATAACGTCAACATACATGAAACATGACATCCATTATGAAAGGAGTAGACTGTAAAATGTGCTTAACATTTATAACAATTTAAACCTAGAAATAATTTACATTAAAAAAAAAACATAATTTATTTACTTAGCTCCACTAATAGGCTATTAAAAGAAAAAAATATATTTTTTAGGGTTCCGCACCTAAAAAAAAAGGAACCCCTATAGGATTCTCCAGATAGCATATGAACGGGAAGATATCAACCTGAAATTTATATTAAATATTCAGGATTACTGTTTCTTGAGGCACAAAAAAATTAAGTTTCTAAGTTATCGCAATCAAAAGTTATAACCATTAATACATCATCCTTGCTGCATTTTATGTTATGAAAACATATATCCCGGACAGTATTTATATTATGTGTATTTCTTAAATACTACGTAGCCATATTAAATTATTGAAAAGGTTGGCTTGATCATTGAAAAACTCTTACGCACCGAGGTTTCAATCCAATTAAAACTCTGGTCCGGGAGACTGGGGCTACCAATCAGGTACGATGAATATGCGTCATCTATAGCGAGTTAATTGAGTTCTGCGTGCTGTAGTTGTTTTTTTTATCTTAAATACATATCAACAATTTTCAATCGCCAAATATTAATTAACAAAGCGCATTATAATACTATTTACAAAATATAAATTTTACAGGTGCAACAACCTGACGGCAACATTGGATCAAATGAATGCAAATGGTTCGTTGATTAACGAAGTTAAGCGTCGTCATTAAATAGACACTCTAGTAGATGATCCTAAATGTTGGACAACTTTACAAAGTTAAACGGGCTTTAGACTCTTGATTTATATTTCTTTAAAGAGGTACCTATTAAAACTTTTTTCAGATTGCAACTCCTTTAACACTTTCAATTCCAAGTGCAATAAATCAGAGCTAACCGCGGCAGCTTTCACGTTATGACTTCCTCGTAAAATTTACATTTAAAAGTTAATTTTCTCGCTCTCCGGCTTAGGGCAATTGTTAATCTTGGATTCGCTCGTGTTGGAGCTAGCCGGAGCCCGAGCCGGAAAAATTATGAATGTTATTCAAAGTTCCGCAAGCTAGTCGCCGCCATCATAGCTGCTCATCCCGCTCTGTAAATCCTGTGATTTGTTTTTTTGTTTCTGTATTCTTTTTGTTTGTACTTCAAATAAAAAAGAAATATAGTACTATATTTGATAAAAAACGTGTAATTTTACATGATCTACATCTGCAAAATTTTTAATTAATTTAGAAATTTATTAACTAGTAGATTAAATTATACACCAACGTGGACTAAAAATTTAAGACAATCAAGCAATTTACTCAAACGACAATCATTGCCATTTGAAGCTATTTAATATGAATTTGAAAAAATCTATTCTAAATACAGATTCACCCTAGAAGAAATAGTGCATGTGACTGGACTATATAAATATTCAGTGTCTGGGTCGTTAACCAAAGAACCACAAAAGAGTTGGCTGGATGTGAAGTATTTTGTAGTCTACAAACGATTTGCAAATCTGGCGCGAGTAAGTTTGCTCACAGAGTAGCCAAACAAGACGCGTTTTGAAACGAATGTTGATTATTATAAAGATTCTTATAACATATATTATTATAATGTAAAAAAATATACTAATTATTAACTAATAAAACATGATTCAATGTTTTAACAAATCTAAGAGAATTTTGGAGTCATTGCTTCGAGAAAATAAAAAAAAAATGGAAATATTAGCTATTTCATTTTCTCCAATTGTAATCGAACTCACAGCCTATCGCCTTTACAGGCACACTTTGTGCCCCTACGCCACGACAGGCCCTTTGGCTATTTTTTACCACCAGGCACCAATTCAAATATCTAGTCTGATAGTCTAGTACAAGTTGGAAGTACATTAACTTACAAATATAATAAAGCCTGTATGTTAAAAATTGTCGAGTGAAATTTTGAGCTTGAACTTTATCCTGATTGAACAGAAAACTCAGCATCCATATATATGTAGATCTCTCATTCTTTTGTCGGAAGTAGGAAGTGAAGAACGATGCATTGCTTAACATTTAACTGGCTGTCATTTCACATTTATGTTTTTGTCAGGATTATGAATATAGTAGGAATTACGGTATTACTTGCTGTACCTCTTCTACACATTTCTGATAGTCTAACTTTGGGTAGAATTTCAATAGTTTGTAAGAAGCAGTAGAAATTTGCGTTACGTTCACTTCGCTTCTCTTCATTATGTGTATGAAATATGAGTCTTGGCTGCTCCTACATAATAAAATCTATATTAATTATATATAATACATAATATAATAAAATTGTAACTGATCGCCGTCTCTTTCCGAAAATAAATGAGAAAAATGTATTATTGAGGGCATTTATCAATGTAATGGAATCCAAAATATGAATATTTAAAATGTTTGTATTTGTCTGTGCCTTTGTGCACGTTAATCTTTACTATTATAATATAATTAAATATAATTTGCAGAAAATGAAAAAAAAACCATAACACTTTTTTCAATACCAACTTCTATTTAACTTTAACGGTGTAACATTTATAATTACAATACACAAAAAAAAAATTAAAACATAATCGAGATCGAATCAAATTCCGAAATAACATTAATATTTCCATCAGAACTTAAACGAATGTTCGGATGTGACATGTTAAGTTTCCGATGTTATACCGACGTTTGTGTTTTCATTACGTTCTGTAATTTCCAGGTCAGGAAATTAAGCGCGCTCTGCAAACCGTCAACAGCGCGCTCACGTCGAACAGTCTGCCAATAAAGAGGCCACACAAAGCTTTTGCACCTCAAGTATCTCTAAAGTTTAAATATTTAAAAGGTGATACGACAAAAACGTCATTTTTTAATATTGCACGATGTTTTTTTATATAAGAGCTTTTATATTTGATTTTACATAAGTACATTGTAATAGTTGGTTTTTTATTTCGATGATCGATTGTAGTAAAACACGCTAGTCTATTAAATAAAGAAAAAAAATATTTCTCAAAAGTTAATTGTGTATTTTTCTAGTTACACGCCTAATTTCTAATGTGTAATCGAGGATGTCACAATAAGAATGAAAAAGAACGTGCTAAGGAAATTTGGGCACGTCGAGGAAATGAGTTAAGCGTAAAGCTTAAGCGTAAGTAAAGCTAAAAAAAATCATTATGATACTATTGATAAATATTTTTTTTACCTTATTTAATGACTTGTCTTTTGTGTTAAAATTAATCATAGAAATAAACTAACCTAGTGATTGACAGAATCTAAATTTTATTCTCATATTTAGCATCCTCGAAAATATTCATTGTTAATCCTCAACGTAAAATCTTCTATATAGACGAAACGCATGTTATTACAAATATCTGGCATTTTTTCTTCCGCTTCCACGTAACATAACAAAGAGAAGTAATATGAGTTATATATTATGGCGTCGTAAGGGGAAAGACGCTCAATTGTTCGACCTTTTCAACCTGTATTTCTTTTGCGTTGCAATTGTAATTTTGTGTTTGTTCATGTAACTCTATTCTTTCTTTTTTTATAGATAAAAAAAAATCAAATATCAAAAATAAAAGCATCACTAGTATTTTTACTTTTACTTATATATTCTCTGTATAATTCGCCAAATTTAGAAAAAGTAAGAAAATAATCAACAAAGACAAAAATAAGTGGAGTGTTGCCAAACGAAAGATATAATTTAATATTTTCTATGGCTACCTTCTCATATAATAATAACTGAGAAAAGTTTTCCGTCTGTTGTCTGTTGAAAACATAACAAGGCACAACAATACATCAAACAAAAGTTAAATGAAAAAAATAAGAAAAAGAAATTTAATTCGATCTCATAACGTGTAAATTTTATTAATACATAAAAAGAAATAGTAAATGTAATATAACCTTGATAAAAATTAAAAACAAATGATTAATTTCAGCATTTAGATAAATAATACATCAATTTTGTTTACTAGGATTTTGATGAGAATTTCAAATTTCGATAATTTTTTATTGAGAATTTGTTCTAAGTTATAACGTAGAAATAACAAAAATATCCTTATTTTATTCTAACAATTGTTATCCTACAAACAAGATTAGAAAAAAAAAACAACCGATAAGTATCTATTTTCACAAATAAAGGGTTGAATTACGAGGAAAACGTTTTAAGCGATTTCCTTTCTTTAACATAAATTATGAACGGTTAAGATTATTGAGGTAACTTTTTAAAAGGATAATCTTTGTCGAACGAACCTCTCATACATTTTCTATAAAGTGAAGGTAATAAATATATCATAGAAAATATTACTTTGAAAAGATTATTTGTAAATAGAAAAAAACTCTAATGTCATGTAAGTCAGTGCGGGATACAGCGTGAAGCTGATTTTTTTTATATAGATATATACATACCATAGAAATTTTAAGTTAACGTGAACTTTTAATTTTGAATTATGTTTGGAGATTTCAAATTACATTGTAAATTTATTGGTTACTCCTTTAATTTGAGGTAATTTAATGATCTCCGATCATTCATTGCTTGACGCCGACTCTACATACTTAAATAAGTAAGTATAATTGACAATATTTAAAGAGCTTAGTTATTAAGAAAATTCTTATTGATTCACTTTATTGTCCATCTGTCCGTCTGTCAAGATCCTTTATCATGAGATCGTGTGGTATCGGGCTGAAATTAATGGTGTGAAGATAAAACAAGAATTAAGCATGTTTATTATTTTCTACATAATTTACTACATAAGATATCTGTCAAATTTAGATTTCGGAAAATAAAATTTGATTACTTTATAAATAGGTATATTTATAAATAGGTATGCTGAAGTTTAATGGGCAGAACTTCGTGGCGATGTTGATGTTATAGTATAGAATATTTTGTTTTGGTATTATATAATCAAACATATAATTCAAGTTGATAATTGAGGCCGGATCCCCGCTCACTCTTCAATCTAATATTGGCGTAGGATTGGCCCACTCCCCCCGCAGTCACCGTTGCTACGGCGTCCGTGTGATCTAAATCTCTCGCAATAATGCCCTGAAATTAAAAAAAATATATGTTAATATAACTATTATACCTTTTAAATACGTCAATAATATTTTTTCTAAACTTTAGAAAAACATTTTTAGCGAAACTTTCTTTCGAACATTCCAAGTTTGTTTTGTATTGATTGGTTTAAGGCCGAATAAGATGTTTTTTTAATTGGTATTAAAACAACCGCCTACTATTATGCCTTATGAGATGTTGACTACATGTGTAAAGGAACAAAATACTATACTTAGGTCACATTAGGCCATCGTCACATTGCTTCTAATAAAAATATTTTATTTTCGTACATACGACCTGTTTTATTACATTGTTGGCTCATATATAATATTATGTGAAGAGTATTATTCTTTTATTTTTTTATAGTGCCACGCTGTATTCCGTACACACTAGGTACCCTAGTATTAAGATACTTCGGTCTCCTTGTTCCACCATCTCTGGAGACAGAACAGACAGACAGAATGGCGGAGCTCAACACCGTGCTTTGTCTCAACACCAGAGATTAAAAATTTCATTTCCTCGAGTGAGAATCGAACACTTTATGCCCCTTCGATAGCGAAGCAGCATAGCGAAGGCAAGCCATAGGGCTTGCCTCATACATTTTATTATTTTAAATTATACCATATGTGAGTATAATAGATACCTACCCATAGAGAGGATAAAGATAATAGAGAACTGTATCTGTCTTATTTGTCTGTTTGAATAAATATCACGATATAAATTGTATAATATTTTATTATATAAAGACCATATATCCAAAAAAACTATCGTTAAACATTCAATTATTCTGCCAAAGCTTTTCAGAAAGTGAAGGTGGTTTAATCATCGCACGTTCTGTTCAGCTTTTCAATAAAGGGATGAAATGTATTCAATCCCAAAATATCTTGTGTTCACGAAAGCCGCCATTATTACCTTACGAAACAACGCGTCAACCAAAATCATTTATTAACACCGTATCTTATTATAGGACGAATTTATTTTTGTTGCGGCTTACTGTTTTATACAGGTGTAATGTAGATTATTACTTCGCTACTTCGCGTGGGTATATATTTTATTAAAATAAATTAAAACGAGGCTCTCGTGGCGCAGCGGCACAAGGGTGTCACTGTAACGCGACGGTTGTGGGTTTAATTTCTACTTCGCTCTGGGACCAAGGCAAAAGCCCGTCGTTGAGTTTCGTCACTCAACACGCAATGCTTCGAAAAAATCGGCGAATTGTGAGGAACGGAGTGTCTTAACACTAGGTTACCTACGTTCCCTCTGCCTAATTTAATTTTTAAAATTTTAATTATACTATTGCAAGATGTAGCATTCAGTTGATAAGACGAAGACAATAACAACAAAGCTTCCACCTGCGTGAATGGCGGCAAAGCCTCTGCTTTGTCAGAATCGAATCCGAGACAAACATCTGTGTATTCAGTATAAATGTTTATCTCGAGCAGGTTCAAACTGTCACAATGGGAAGTGTCTCGATAGTCATCGAAATGTTGAGTCAAAGAGCAATTTAATCATTAAAAAAAAATAATGACAGCGTGTTAATGAAACGTGACAATATTTTTAACCGATTTCTTTTCCAAAAAGGAGGTTTTATGTTCGAAAATTATATTTTTTTATTTGTTTCTCGATTCTTCAGTCACTTGTGAATTGAAGGTATAAGAAATTCTCTAACGCAAACAATAGACAAGTGAAGGAGAACTAGTTTTGTTATACACGTACATACGTCACGTACTATATATAAGTAATATAATATTTTATAGCAAATGCTACAATATGAGTAATGAATACCTACATACAATATATTACAATAATTTACATAAATACTGATGCGTCTATCCAACTAAATAATATACACGTAATCGTATATTCTGATTTAGTTCCCGAGATTAACACATTCAACCAAACAAACTTTTCAATTTTATACTATTAATATAGATATATTTGTCTTTTCTTCAAAATGTAGATGTACACTGAATATGAAATATTTGGTAGTTTCCCTTTTTTTGTCTTGAATCTAAGTTAATATTGACCAGAACACAGATGAGACCTGTCAAACTACACACGGATTAAGGGAAACTAAAACACTACCCTGTGGAATTGTAACGACATAAATAACAATAATATATGTATGTATATATCTACGACGCACATTCCACGCAATGTCTTTAAATGACCGAGAAGCGAAGACTGTGGGGGTTTATCTTTACATCTATCACAAAGAATTTAATTAAAGTATTGGCTTTTATAATACATTTATAAGGAAGCGCTGTCTTCCACCAGTTTTCCTAAAAAAAACTATTTAATAATAAGATGCGGCAGAGGGTACCCAGTGATAAGACACTCCGTTCCCCACTTTCCATTGAATTTTTCGAGGCATTGACTTTTGAGAATTATTGCATGGGCTGTTTTGATTTTGCTGAATAAGTTAGCGTAATAAATATGGCTATGTATAATACATTACGTCGACGTTTTAATTCATTAAATAATATTACAAATTTCCAAAAAAAATTGTTTACAAATATTTAACGCAGTAAAATAATGCTTAGGCAGTAACTAAATTAAAAATATAAAAAATACCTTTATAATTTGTTGGCCAGGATCAGAAAAGAAAACCTCCTTGACCCTCTTTTTGAGTGGAATGGCATTGTATTCAGCTTTTTCTTGCCATATCAATCTATTGTTAAAACTGGTACCAATAATTAGATCTTTGCAGAGACTATCGGAGAGGTAAAAAGCAAAAATAACACAGATAACCAGAGCTGACTTCATTGTGAATGTTGAAGTTGCGTATGGCGTTTATCACGTATGTCGACCGACTGACTGCTAGTAGTGTGTTTGTATTGGTCACTTCGAACCTGTTTAGCAAAGAGTGAATAAGCGGAAAAAACTTATCAAATACTTAAACGGGGCCGACTTCAATGCCTCATGCTAATAAGATTCTACGTTGATGAATCATGACGCATAGGAGATAAATAGAGTAGTAATAAAAATATTTTGCAATATCGTACGTTATATGATATTTTAGGCAGGTTTTGAATTATTTTCAGTTAATTTTTTATATAGTTTTAGTTTTAACCTGTATCAAAGTAGGTAGGTAGGGGGATTGTGGGAAACTAGTGTGAAGACACTCTGTTTCCATTAAGACACTTCCGTTCCACATCGGGGCACTGTGTATTAAGTGGCGGAACATA
>HE668841.1:0-62122 GCA_000313835.2 Heliconius melpomene melpomene | reverse complement strand
ATTTTTTCACTCACTTTATTATTAAAAAGATTAATTTCATTTTCGGTAATTGGTCTAATTGATATTTGTTTACGTTCTGCGACTGTTTTATCTATTACCGAAAACATTTGACCACAATGATCCGAGCTAAGATTAGTGACAATTTGTTTTTCTACAGTCTCACAATGACAAAAAACATTATCTGTACAAGTAGCGGACGTATTCGTTATACGAGTTGGTTCAGAGAAAATATTAAACAAATTAAAAGATTTAAATAAGTTTAGAAGACGAAGGCTTAATGATGACACCTGTATTATATCTATATTAAAGTCTCCGCATACGATTGAAGATTTACTATTCGAACTCAAGTTATTCAGAACATCCTCCATTTTTTCTTCAAATACTTCAAAACTACCTGAGGGGGGTCGATACACGCATACTATAATATGTCTATTGAATTCAACGCAGGACAATTCAATGGAGCCTTCGTCGGAGAGAGCTACTACATCTGGTCGCGATTTATAACGTATGTCATTTCTCACTAATATAAGCGAACCGCCGCGGATGGCCTCTAACGAATGAACTTGACAATGTATTGTTTTCTATATTTACTGTATTGTTACATCTCGAGATCCAGTGCTCAGTTATACACATTATATGTATATTAATTGTTTTCAGAAATTATTCTAGTTCCAGTTCTTTGCCTCCTAGGCCTTGCATATTCTGATGTACAATGTTAAATTTAAATGACCTAGGCGTTGTCTTATTGTCTAGTTTAAATTGGAACTTACATCATTATTCTTTATAGAAGTATTATTAGTACATTTAATTTCCTTCGTTATACCATGTACAACGGGGTTTTGTATATTATATGCTACTAAAGTAGCAATTTGTTTCTTAAAATATAAAGGTAGATACAACGTATCTTCTGTCAACTTACAGCTATTAAAAATAAATTTATTTAAATCTAAATAAAATAAGGCGTCGCTATGACGTTCTGTCGTATTATATAATGTCAAGTTCAGGTTGTATATGTATTTATTTTGTTTTTCTGTGAGGGAAGAAGAATATGGAAAAGAGCATATAATAAATTTACATTTAGTTTAACTATGTAAGTCAAGCAAGTTTTCTATACTCTTTATAATATCTTGTTTCCTCACTGACAAACTATGACCATGTAATAGTACAACAGTACTATGCTCATTAAAATTCATGGACATTTATTTCTTAATTAATATTAAGTTACCTAACTTAACTGGTAACTGGCTCCAGGCGAACATGCATTAAATACATTTGAAAAGTGATGACTAAGTAGGGACCCAAAGCCTTGACCTAATTTATCAGATATAACAATAATATTATTTGATGAGGAGTGGGAGGAATTGACAATATGTAAATTATTTTTCTTATTTTTATTGAGTATATCATGCATGGCCGAGTCACTCACAACCTCAGAATTGTTTATATTTTGCGAAGCAATTGATTCAGTGGAACCTACAACTGAACAACCACAACTATGTTTATTTGTTAGTGATTCAAATCTTTCCATGTTGTAATTGCAAAGGTCAACCAAATCGCCTGCAGCTAAAATATGTTCTTTAATTTGATTTTCTGAGAAATCATATTTCTCACTTAGTGCTCTGAGGGAGCTATTTAGGTTGTTTATTTCATCTTGCAGCTGGAATGTGTCTCGGTCATACATAAACCTGCTTTGAATCAATCTATTATTATAAGATTTTAGTTTATTTATTAATTTTATTTTACTATTATTTAATATGTTTATTTGCTTAGCCGGAAATTTTAATTTAAGAAGTTTACTAGTTTTTTTAATGAATTTATTTATTTTAAAATATTTCTTGAATTTATTTTTTGATGAAAACTTAATATTTTGCTCAACATGTGAATCATCCTTTTTTTCAAATCAATCAAAACTGGTTTTAGGCAGGAACTCACAATTGAGTTCCAGTAAAACCAGCTCATCATATAAACATGAGGTATTTTCAAAATCTTTTTTTGCCTCATGACTATTAAATTTCAGAATTGAGTCATTGGCCTCCCCTAATTGAATTTGCAACTCTGTAATTCTGTCCAGAGCCCTCTCATGTTCACTGCTGCACTGGTCAAATGTACCCAAGATACTATGTAGTTGATCCCGCTGTGCCACTACTTCTAAATTTTTTGCATGCAATTCAGCGAGTTCATTTTTCAATTCTTTATTTTTTTTAATGATAATGGCAATTTCCTCCTCACTGTCCTCACGTTCCTTTACAAAGGTCTTGGGAAGATTTAAGTTCTTGTAAGGCTTGCTTCAGTTTGTCTTCTAGGTCCTTCGCAGAGACTTTGCGGGTCAGGATTTGCTTATCCATTATTAATATGCTGAAAAATGGAAAGCAATAGGCTATAAGGAAATAAAGAAGAGGAAATTTATTTTTGTATATATAAAAAGTACAAAGAAAATAAATAAATTGAAATAAATAAAATACTTTTAAAAAAAAAAATAGTTAGAAAAAATGAAAATTAAGTAGTAAAATTAGTAAATATTAACAATGGTAGCAATTATTAGCCCACTTTAGAAATTATTAATAAATAATATTACTGGTAGGTAGGCAAATAATAAATTAATACAGTAAAATTTTGGATGCCAATTTACATGTTAATTATAATTGAATATTATTTAAAATTGATATGAACTTATAGTAGTGTCTATACATAATTGAGCACTGTATAGTTTTTGTATTGGTGTATTTGTCTGAGGCAAATATGTATGTCTGCAGCTAAGCTTCCAACTTGTCAAGCAAAGTGAGACAATAACCAAATGTTATTACTATATATAATACAATGCCAAAATGTGAGAAGGGACGTAGCTCACTATAAAAATGAATTTTGTGTAGTAAGATATTTGTGGGAATTAAGAAACTAAGAAACAAATACTCCCCGGGTTTTAGAAATTTTAAAAGTCATTCCGTTAGCACACTGACAGACGATAGCTCACGGCGGTTACACAATTTAACGTTCGTATTCTTCTTCGTTTGTTTGTTTTTCTTCTTATTTTATATACAAATGACACTTAATTGGTTTATTTCACAAAATATACACTAAATTATATATTTTAATACTAATTAATACAAATTTTATAATTAAAATCAAGGAACTATTCATCTGACATGTTGCCTAGGCCAGTGTTGCCAGCCGTTCAAGACGTCCAGACGATATATGCTCTACTATGTCATTATATATAGCACTAGCGGGCGCGCGCAGCTTCGCTTGCGTATTTAGGGGTGGATTCTAATATACCATGAAACATGTGTTCAATTAAATACTTTTAATAGTGTGATTTGAGATTTCAAATTTTATAAAAATTGGTCCCGATTTTAAAAAAATCTATACATACTTTCAACCCCTTATTTGCACCCTTAGGGGAAGAATTCTAGAAAACCATGAAACATGTGTTCAATTAAATACTTTTAAGAGTCTGAATTTCAAATTTTATAAGAATCGGTGCCGATTTAATTTTTTTCCATACAAACTTTGAACCTCTATTTTACCCCTTTAGGGTTAAAATTTTTCAAAATCCCTTCTTAGTGGATGTCCAGATTACGAAAGTAAACATCTGCCCAAATTTCACGTTTCTACGCACAGCGGTTACAGCTGTGCGTGCATCTTACCTCAATCAGTGAGGACAAGTCCTTTTATATATATAGACTAGCGGACGCGCGCAGCTTCGCTAACGTATTTAAGGGTGAATTCTAATAACCCATGAAACATGTGTTCAATGAAGTATTTTTAAGAGTCTAAATTTCAAATTTTATAAAAATCAGTGGCGATTTAAAGATTTTTCCATACAAACTTTCAACCCCTTATTTGCACCCTTAGGGGGTAATTTCTAGAAAACCATGAAACATATGTTCAATTAAATATTTTTAAGAGTCTAAATATCAAATTTTATAAAAATCAATGGCTATTTAACAATTTTGCCATACAAACTTTTAACGCCTTATTTGCACCCTTAGGGAGTGAATTCTAGAAAACCATGAAACATGTGTTTAATTATATACGTTTAAGAGTCTGAATTTCAAATTTTATAAAAATTGGTGACGATATAAAAAAAACCTATATAAACTTTCAACCCCTTATTTGCATCCTTAGGGGGAGAATTCTAGAAAACGATGAAACACGTGTTCAATTAAATACTTTTAAAAATCTAAATTTCAAATTTTATAAAAATCGGTGCCGATTTTAATTTTTTTTTATACAAACTTTGAACCCCTATTTCACCCCTTTAGGGTTAAAATTTTTCAAAATCCCTTCTTAGTGGATGTCCAGATTACGAAAGTAAACTTTTGTCCAAATTTAACGTTTCTACCATCAGCAGTTACGGCTGTGCGTGCGTCTTACCTCAGTCAGTGAGGACAAGTCCTTTTATATATATAGAAGATAGATAAACGAAAAATTAATAAACGCGATAATATTATACGAAATATTTTTTTTAATCTTTTAACCATTTTTAAATTAAATTTTCACTTCTGGGTAACTTATTTTAAATGATACACATTTATCTATTGCTAGATCTTTAATTCATATACTAATGTCTTAATTAATGATTTAAACAAACCATTTTAAAATTTCGATTTAAAAGGTCGATTTAAGCCCATCTTGAATTTTGTTACAGGGCCTTTTTCGATCTCTATCATGTTTAATACAATGGACTCAAAAATGAGGTCAAAGTAACTATAGGGTTTAAGTTCAAATCAATCAATTAGAATAACCCAACGATGTTTAAAGAACATCGTCATGTAATATTTTATGAAAAATTACAAATTTTTATTTATGTAATTATTTGAAAAATAATATCAAATAATTTTTCTTCTCTTTCTCTAACTTTCTTCTCTTTTTTATTATAGTGTAGAAAAATATTATATGTATAAATTATTCTAAGTAATTTATTTGATCATATCTTTAAAATGTTGGCTTTTGTATAAACAACTGTTTCATTGAATTGACTAAAAGTTTACTCTTCTATAGTTATGGATTGATTAGAAAACAAAATTTATGCATAATTAAATAAATAATTTACTAATGTAAATTATTAATTATGTACTTCAAACGGGCGAAGCCGTGAGCGGGTCGCTTGGAATAAAAGTTAAAGAAAAAGTATTCGAGAGTTTAAGTCAATTTTACGATGAAATATTTATTTCACTTGTGACAACAAACGTAGCCTTGAGATATAGATTTAATTTTAAATTTTAAATAGCAGAGGGTAAGCAGTGGAAACCTATTGTTAAGACACTCCGTTCCCCACTTTCTGCCGTATTCTGGTGGCATTGCGTGTTGAGGGGCAGAACTCAACACCGCGTTTCGCCTCGACACTAGAGCGAACAAATGGAAATATAAACGTAAATAAATATTTCACTCCCTCGAGTGAGGATCGAACCCAGAACCGTCGCGTTACAGTCACGCCCTTGTGCCGCTGTGCCACGACGGCCTTTTATTTTAAATATGTGATATAAATTAGTGCCTTGTCTTAAACCAATTGAGAAGCGGAAACAGTGATTTTGAAGGTTGATTACAGTTAGGAAATTGCTTTATTACACCCTTATCATGGATGGCATGGTGGATGTTTGATGACTTTTGAAACTAACTCCGAAATTTCGGATAATCCTTAGGTTCCAAACTTAGACACTTAGCCATCTTGATAATACCCCAGGTTTAAAATTTTATGTATAGCTCTTTTATCATATGAACAGTTGATGAAATATTTACTTAGAAGAAGTTTTCTTATTTGATTAAATAAGAAAACTTTAATAATAAGGCATTTCATACAATAAAATTAGTACATAAATATTAGGGTTTTTTTTTCTGATTACCTATAGAATCTATATATATAAAAGGACTTGTCCGCACTGACTGAGGTAAGACGCACGCACAGCCGTAACCGCCGATGGTAGAAACGTGAAATTTGGACAGATGTTTACTTTCGTAATCCGGACAACCACTAAGAAGGGATTTTGAAAAATTTTTATCCTAAAGGGGTGAAATAGGGGTTTAAAGTTTGTTGTATGGAAGTTGTATGGAAAAAAAATTTAATCGGCACCGATTTTTATAAAATTTTAAATTTAGATTTTTAAAAGTATTTAATTGAACACATGTTTCATCGTTTCCTAGAATTCTCTCCCTAAGGGTGCAAAAAAGGGGTTGAAAGTTTGTATGGAAAAATCTTTAAATCGTGACCGATTTTTATAAAATTTGAAATTTAGACTCTTAAAAATATTTCATTGAACACATGTTTCATGGGTTATTAGAATTCACCCTTAAATACGCAAGCGAAGCTGCGCACGTCCGCTAGTATAATATAAATATGAATAACAATTGCATTCGAATAACAACATTAGTATATTCGAAGGTTACATGGAAAACTTTGCAAGTATACATTTTTTTAACATTAATGTTTCAGAGCAAAATATAATTTTCCAAATTAAAATTTGGGACTAATATTGAAAAAAAAATCGGCAAGAATTGAAGCCGTCGAGGCGGACCCAACAAAACGACGGTTATGGGTTCGATCCTGACTCGGGGGAATGAATTGTTATTTTTTAACATTATCAAACTGATATTCCTCACTTGGGAAAGAAAAATACTAAAAAAACGAATATATAAAATTCCCGCAGCAAATTTGTCAGTTTTGAAATTCAGTTTAGGTCATGTAATTTGTTTACAAAACCGAACCTAGCCTGCACTAAATAAAACACTAAAGTGCGCATTTATGTAAATTCAAATTTGTTACTTTGTGTTTCAGTTAATAATTTGTAAGCAAGACAGGGGCAAGGGTTTCATTTCCGGTATTTGTAATCTAAATACGTACGTCTACTCGTTCTGTAATTTCAATATCAGTGCTAAAAACGTACAAACAAGAGACATAAAGTGAGAAATGCAACGAAAAACTCAATAGAAGGAAGGAAGGAATAGCATATACAGGGTGGAATTGACGGCACCACTTTAACCCTTTCACGACTACGGGGACACATTTGTCCCAGTTGAAAAAAATGAGGGTAGTTACAAAAAAAGAAACAGATATGCGTTATTGTATGTCAATTAGTTTCTTAAAGTACCTTTTTATTATTTGAATATAGTAAATTAGCTACTCAACCATCACATTTTGATTTATCATCATTGAAAAGTGGCTGTTTGCTTCGCGCGAAATTCCTTTACTTCAGAAAAGTATTTCTCGGCATAAAAGTAAAGTTTAACGATTTATTTCCTAAAATATTTATTCAGTGGTAAGTATTTATTCATTTTGTGCACATAAAATACATTTTTTTATGTTATATACTTGTATAAGTCGTCGCAAACCTAAAGGGACGTCAGTGTCCCTGTGGTCTATGAAAGAAATATTTTGCACATAAAGTTCGTTGCAAATAAATTCATTATTATCCTAAATAATTTATTATTTGTGGAATTTTTGAACTCAAGGAAGATGAAATTTGACATATTTTGATGGGAGATAATAGTGACGATGAAGACAATTTACTGCTCGACAAAGAAGCTCAAAAACTATTGACACAGGATGATGACTAAGGTGTACTTGATGTTGAGATTGAAGACACAACATCGCACCATCCAGAAACAAAAAACAAATCACCTGAGCCTTCAACTTCTGCTACAAATTCTACCAATGTATAAAAAAGCAGCAGTCTACCTGATTTTAAGTGGAGGAAGAAAACATACATTCCAAATGCTTTTTTCAAATATAGAGTATCAATTTAGAAAGGTGCAAATTCGTCAAGATACTGAAAACAATAATTTGATCCCTTTTGATATATTTGTTTCTACAACATTTTTTTGTATTTTAGTTCAAATAATAGTAACAGAATCAACGCGATACGCTCACCAAAATGGATGGAATTTTTAATTGAAATAAATGAGATGAAAGCTTTTCTTAGAATGAATTTAGTTATCGGCTATCATGTTTTACCATCTTTGAGAGATTATTGGGCTACAGAGCCAGATATGGCGGTACCTTTTATTTCAAATATTATGCCACAGGCTCGATTTGAAGGCATACGTAAAAATCTACATTTTTGTAACAATGAAATAGTAAGGAAACCTACTAGCCAAAACTTTGATGGAGCATATAAAATTAGGCCCAGGCCCATTTGAATGCATCGTTATAAAGTGCCCTCAATATTAGGTTTACAATGAAAAGAACCTGGACGGAAGTCTTTTGACCAGCCTACAGTTTAGGCAAGTCGTAGCTCGGAGATTAGTCAACGGCGTTACTCGTCCAGACACAGAGATATTCTTACTTCTAAAGCAAGTGCTGTATGAAAGTCTATAAAGCGCCAGTTACCACTACATCTAATGGAAAAGGCCAGTGCCAGAAAGAGATGCGTAAATTGTGCCAAGATTAAAAAAGGAAAACCGTACAAATAATACTTGTTCTATTTGTAAAGTTCATCTTTGCTATACAAATGAAAGAAATTGTTTCGCTTACTTTCATAACCAGTAAAGTTTAGTAAATTGATTATTTAGGTAAAGTAATTATATTATTTCATTTAAAAATAAGAATACGTGTAATAATAATAGCGATTTGTGTTATTAAAACCTCTAGTTAATTTATAATTAATGTAATTATAAAGATTATTTTAATGGTAAAAAATTACCTCTTACGACCATAGGGACAACCGTGTCCCATAAAAAAACTCAAAAAGTAAAAGTAATTTTATTTTTTTTATTTAAAAATATGTTTATTAGATCGATAATTAACTATTTTAAACAGTTAAAATAATTGCAATACCTCTCAAAACCTTATGGTCCTGAAAGGGTTAACCTTTAATAGTACTTTTGTAGTAGACGTAACGTAAACACTTAGTTTACGTTATTGGTATCTATGTGTAACTGCGTCACACGAAATACAGGTATGGATAAACAAACGTGAAATAAAAAAAATCCTACGTCTAAACTGTTGAGGTATCTTGATTAATTTCTTTAGATGTGGGTTTGAAATATTTTACCTATATGCTGTTCCCGTAAAAGGAGCACTGACGCATCCATTCTGTATATGAACACTCGCACATGCAAAGCTCAACTTTAACCTCACGGACTGTATGTATCTATTGAATCCAAGTGAAGTACTATTGACATCTCAAGTACAGTTCTCAAATAGTAAAATCCATCAATATTATCTATCATTTATTTTAATACATTAAATAAAACACTAAAAATAATCGAAGATTTCGATTATAATTTTTAAGTAAAAAATATACATTTATTTATAACAACGTATATTAAGCCCGATACAAAGTACATTAAAATTAATTAATAAATCCTTATATATAACTAGCGGACGCGCGCAGCTTCGCCTGCTTATTTGCAGCCTTAGGGGTGAATTTTAATAAACCATGAAACACGTGTTCAATTAAATATTTTTAAGAGTCTGAATTTACAATTTTATAAAAATCAGTGCTGATTTAATTTTTTTCCATACAAACTTTCAACCCCTGTTTCACCCCTTTAGGGTTAAAATTTTTCAAAATCCCTTAGTGGATGTCCAGATTACGAAAGTAAACATCTGTCCAAATTTCATGTTTCTACGCACAGCGGTTACGGCTGTGCATGCGTCTTACCTCAGTCAGTGAGGACAAGTCCTTTTATATATATAGTTATTACATAAATTAATTGAAATCCCATAAAAAACTTGAAAACGTAGTAGATATTTTTTACTGTACGAGTTCAAATTATAACTATTGTTGAACGATTCATTTCATTGTTTCTGTTTTAGTATCATGTAAATAACTATTCATAGTAAAACACAACAACAAACAAACAATAGAAAATTAATATAAATGCACTTAATTAGTACATTAAGTATAGAGCACCTAGGGTTAAAACATTATATTCCACCCTTTACACACACATATCAATACATATCTGTTTGAATTTTTAAAATCCAAAAAAGAAGTTATTTTTTTAACATTTAAAACTTATATTTTTTTACAGCCTTACGCTGCATCCCGCAAATAGCAGTGTAGGCAAAGGGAATGTGGGAACCTAATGTTAAGACACACCGTTTTCGATTAATACACTATCATTTGAATTTGGAGGCATTTAGAGCTCAGTGGAAGAACTCAACGCCGCGCTTTGCCTCGTCACCAAAGCGAGGACACACGTTAAAGATTTCATTCATTTCCTCGCATGGGAATCGAACGCACATTTGTGCCACTGCGCGAAGACTGGCAACAAAATATAGCTTTAACTTATAAAATTTAAAACTAACAATTAATATATATTTTTTAAATTTACAATATAGTTTTGACTTATAAAATTTAAAACTAACAATTAATATATATTTTTTAAATTTACAATATAGTTTTAACTTATAAAATATAAAACTAACAATTAATATATTTTTTTAAAATTTAAAACTAAAAGTTTAAGCTGCTAATATTTTCAAGGCTAGTTTCGCCGCTGCCCGTTTCGCTTGTGACTTATTAGAGCCTACTCCGTACGCAGTGTGCTGCATACTATCCTTTGTGAAAGTGACTGGCACCATTATTTTGGGTACAGCCGAGTTGGTTGTTATGGCGTTACTGGAAATAAGAAGAAATTTTGAAATTCAAAACCGCTCTACAAATGGCGGATAGATCCCAACCGACGAATATAGAAAGAACCTCTTTTTTTAAAGACACAAATGAATTGAAAAAAATATTTATTATTATTTATTTAATTTTTAGGGAAAACAAACAGTGAATTTGTAAGTCATAAAACAAAAAATGTTACATAGAAGATGTGTTAATTAGAAAGTTTAAACAAGATTGTTTCATTTGTTTTTTAATACATTTTTTTACATATAAGATAGTATGAACTTTATGTCCCTAAATATGTATGTACATTAAATTTCCCGTTAAGAAATATTTATTCACACTAAACAAAAAAAAACTAATATCACCTTCCTTTATTTTAGATTCACATTGTATCCTGCACATAGCAGGTTAGACAGGAGGAACCTGGGAACCTAGTGCTAAGACACTCCATTCCCTATTTTCCGCCGAATTCTTCAGACAGTGCATGCTGAGTAGCGGCACTCAACATCACGCTTTACCTTGTTACCAGAGTGAGGAAACTGATATTTCATTCCGCCGAGCGGGTATTGCACCTACAACCGTCGTATCTACAGCCGCACACTTGCGCCCTGACGGCTTTAGAGTTATCAGTTTATATATAAAAAAAACTTACCCAAAACTAGGACAATGGTGTATCATCTCCATCAATACACGAACTGGTTGTTTCGGTATGCACATTGAGAATTTATCGATCTCCTTGTACATAATTTTATAGATGACCGTCCATACTCGCTGCAAGTCCCCGCCAGTGTCCAGGAAAATGGCTCCGATTAGAGCCTCGAATATGTCACTTAGACACTGAAAATACAAATTTATTATTTTGTATATATAGACCTGTTCAGTTGACCCGCGCGGTTTGAGGCGGATGGACGTACGGAGCTACAGGATGCTAAAATGGAGGATGAGACATCTATTGATTTACTAATTGACGAAATTGTACCTTAATGTTACTATCAGTTTTTCTTTTAGTGAAATGCAATATATTACGCAAGCATAAAAAAGTCAAAGTGTTGTCTTAGTGTGGAATATAAAGTCACAAGCAGGCTTAAGAAAGTCTGACTCAAAATAGGGTGAACCCAGTCTTTGCTTTCGATGACGACGTCCTAGTTAGCGGTATACAACTCATAAGCAAATAGCCTCCTCCATGTTCATTCTCGATGAATGTATACACTAGAATGCCGCGCGCAAGCCGTCGTCACGAGAACAGGTGACCCGCGCAGCAGGTGTACAGTCGCTGTTCACTGCGCCACGATGGGGTATATCATGATATCATACAACATGACGTAATGATTTAGCAATGATAATCATATTATTAAATGATTACTAAATGAAATGATATGAATGCAAGTATTTTGCAATCATTGAGTTTTTTGTTTGTTTTTGAAGGTGGCAAGGTGACCTGATGATAGATTTACACAGATACACTGATATGAAAAAGATAAAGTAAAAAACCGTCATGCAATTCTTAATACCTAAATGCTATTCATATTCATCGTATTCTAAATGTATTCTTAATACATAACTTATAAAAGCTAATAGCTATAGCTTTTATAGTATACGTATAATACAAATAAAGTGACTACTCCAATTATTCAAATTCATTTTAAATTAAAAGATTCATTGTAAATTGTTCGGTCAATATATAAATAGATACAAATAAAAGAAAGCGTCATTTAGTGTACGAATGAATCAATCATAAATAAACTTTAAAATAGAAATACCAATAATAAGTGATAGAAACGAAGCCGTCGTGGCGCAGCGTCTGACTATAAAGGCGATGGTTATGAGCTCAAATCCTATTGAAGGAAATAAATTAGATTCATTTTCTCTCTCGAAACAGACAAAGTTTAGCGTTGAGTTCAGCCACCTACAACGCAACTGTGCGCTGCATGGGGAACACGTGCGTGCGTCTTAAAAATTGTGAGGTGCGTGGGGAACAAAGTATCTTAACACCATGTTCCCACCGCCTATCCTGCTGTATGAAGAATACATTGTTAAACAGGAAAAACTAACCTTAGGAACATCTATATATTGGGCAATATGGCAATCCTCTTCATCTATAAGATAAAGTACATCTTCTACGATCTCATGTTCCCTTTCTTCTTGATGTTCAACGAAAGTCTTTATAGCGTTTTCTAGATTTGCATTTATTTGGGAACATAAGAATCTGAAATGATTACGTAAAAAATATATATGAAAGGTCGTGACGCCATGTACAGCATCTAACTGTATACTCAACTCGTGGGTTCAATCCCAACTGGATAATTGATTATATTTAAATTATTTTCGGGCACTTAAATCAAGCGCCAAGTGGAGCGATGCAATATCGTCGGTTAAGCAATTTTAGGAAGAGGCAAAACACCTTTTTAAAAACGTATGAGTTTTAGTATGAGGTTTTTACAATTTCGAATATTCTTATTATTCTTCTATTTTGTATTTATTTATCACTTTAAAATGGTATGGTACGAGTATTGAACGACAAAAAACTTATATGTGTACTTATATGTGTTTATATTTCTTTAAATAAAACTAAAGACGTCAAATCGTTAGTGGTTTATTTTTTGTTATCACACTATATATAATTTGAAAGAAGATTCATATTTTTTACCCCATAGAAGATTAGTTAGAAGAACTTAAAATCAAGACGGAGTGTTTTGACAATGTTCTCCATTTTACGTTTTTAATTAAATTATTAATAAAGGTCATCGAACTTACTTGTGTAACCCGAGTTTGACGACGTAAGAGGCGATCGTGACATTATTGACCAGAGCTGATCTCAAGTCGGTCAAGTCGCCTGGAGTCAATCTACGTCCATTTTCAAATATGTGTGATGTTATCAGGAAGTCCAAAACTGCGTCACCGAGAAACTCGAGACGCTCGTAGGAATTTGTGAAACGGTTTCGAATATACGATGAATGGGAAAATGCCTAAAAGATATTTACTTATGTAAATTTTAAAAATTACTTAATCAATTAGCAAAAAAAATGTATCATAAACAATAAACTTCACTTCACGCTATCTTATCCTGCTAGGGACAGGGTAGGGTACCTCGGAAAGCTGTGTTAAATTTCGGAGATCAACTTAAATTCCGGAAATATTAGGAAATAATTAAATTACTCAAAGAGCGACTTTGAGTAATTTAATTATTTTCTGAGTGAAGATTAATCCACGGCCTTTGTGTATACACTCAGACATTAGAACACCATTGCAAAAAAAAGATGTTAGGTATATGAAATATGTCATTGTGTTGTTTTTTGCTATAAGAAAGTATAAGGTTAAATAAACATGTAAATGCAAATAAAATATGGATCATGAGTCATCCATCATGACTTAAAATGCTAATTATCTACGCTAGTACTTTCATTTATTATTTTTTTTTGCTTTACGCTGTATCCCGCGCACAGAAGAGTACTCATTTTCCGCCTCACTCTGGTGGCATTGCGTGTAGAATGGCAGAACTCAACGCCGCGCTTTGCCTCAACAGGACGAAAATATTATTAAACAATATTTCATTTCCTCGACTGGGAATCGAACTCACAACCGGTCGCGTTCACAGTCACACGTGACTGGCCTCAAGTTTCAAGCCTTTAAAAATTCTATCAAGTTTAAATATATTTATATTAAGTCCGTTTAAGTAAATAAAAAACAATTTGATAAACATACGCAAGGAACAATCTTGTTCGTTTATTAAAGTATGATGTGTAAGAAATGCCAGACACTCTTTAAATTGTTACTCATTGACTTCATTGAAATAAACTTGGTTATGACTTAAGAGTGAAAGCATGTAGGTATATTATGTTTCTTACATTAGTATTGGTAGTAATATCTTTGGTTCCCAACATTTATCGTGTTTATTCTCATTTTTTTATTCTACTAATATTATGAATGTGAAAGTTTGTGAGGATAAAGTTTATTTCATTTTCACTCAAATCTAATGAATAGATTTAGATAAACCTTTCGTAGGATTAGCCTATTTCACATAAGTTCCAGTATTAAAAGAAATTAAAGAATTTTAATATACTATCTTAAACTTTATCGAATTGAGTTAAAAAAGTGAATGAGTATTAGATAGAATGCAAATTTTCTTGATGAGTCTAAATTTTAAGTTTCAAGTTAACGTTCAATTTTATTTTCTTACAAAAATATTGCCATTCGTGGCACAAGCGTGCGACTTTAAACGCGACAAGTTGCCGAGTCCCATTCCCACTAAGGGAATGAAATATATAATATTTTCATTTGTTCGCTCTGGTAACAAGAGTATGCGCGGCGTTGAGTTCTGCCACTCAACACGCAATGCCTCAATCAGCGGCGAGCATGGGAAACGGCACGAGTCTTAGGCTCCCACTACCTACCCTGCTAAATGAGGAATACAGCAGTGTAAACTTAAAAAAAACCATGTCCAAAGCTACATAATGTATGTAGCTTTGGACATGGTTTTTTTAATCTATATAATTTTTTTATCTATATAATAATAATGTAATCTATTTTTTTCAGTTTATATTAATAATATACCTCTAACAAAAGTGACGGGTCCTTAAACTTGTAGTTAATGATCTTCTCAATATCGCTGCGACAGCTGTTTAGGAGCCAATCAATATCACTTTCAGTAGCTTTCTTCAAAGTTAAAACAGTATCAACTTTCTTACAAAGAAACTCTTTGAAATTGTCCTTAAAAAAACATAATTTTGTACAGTTTAAGCCAGAATTAACGTAAAAACAAAGTAAAAGAGTAAGTATGTACCACGAATTTTAGAAATGTGTTTTAGTTATGAAAAATTGTAACTAATTGCTTATGTTAATAATATTTAATAGAAATAACTATTTAATAATTATTACTCAATGCCGCTTAATAGCAGATGAATAATATAATAAATTAATAATAATAAAATTAATATAAAACAAAACTACCTTAGGCTGAATTATTTCCATATACTCTAAAATTCCAATGGCAGAAGTGATGCCACCACTCATCAGGTAGGTTCCTAAGAGAGCTTCCACACAATCAGCTACTGACTGTAAAAATAATCTCAATATTAATAAATTACTACACGTAAAATCTATTTTAAAGTAATATTATCTATATATATAAAAGGACATGTTCCCACTGACTGAAGTAAGACGCACGGCACAGCCGTAACCGCTGTGCGTAGTCTGGACATCCATTAAAAAGGGGTTTTGATAAATTTTAGCCCTAACGGGATGAAATAGGGGTGGATATTTTGTATGTCTAATTATTTTTCTATATTTACAGATAACAAATATTTTGAATATTAAAAATTATATTATATCAAGAGAAATATTAACACCATGTCGGGGAGCGCCACAACCCCTGAATGTGAACGCTATAATTGTGGATTATCGCTCCAATTTGAGAGAATTAATTGTTTTCATTTCCTCGTTCTGGTAAGATAACAAAGCGCGGCGTTGAGTTCTGCCACTCAATCAAATGTCTCGAAAATTGGTCAGAAAGTGGGGATCAGAGTGTCTGAACACTATGTTTCCTCTGCCTGCCTATGCTAAATGCCAATTACCTTATCTGAGACCGCCTGAGATCGCACATAGCACTGCATTGCGTTTTGCGCCTTGCCTTCCGGCTCCATTTCCGCTGTGCTGTCGATTTCTGCGCATTTTTCTTGTATTATAGTTTCGCTTTCAATAGATAAAGTGCCGCTCAACACGTCATGTAATGGGAACTGCATGCCGATCAAGAAAGTTGGCCGGATCTTCGGAAGAGAAAAGAATAATTAATATATATAATAAATGTTACTTAAATTTTTTACTTAGAGTTTTTATATATTTTAGGTTGTTCTGCAACCTAAAAAATATAAAAACAATTTTAAAAAATTTTACATGTATAATATATAGATAATAGGTGTAATGTGTATGTATTAATGTCATATATGGTACTCTGATGAGTTGATTTAACATTTCATTATATTTTTTTCAATATATGTATTTCTAGTAAATATTAGGTTCAATTGTACATAATTTCGAAATATGATTATTTTTATATTGTAACAATAGATGCCGAGTATGTTCTCACATAAGCGAAATTTGATCGCTCTTAATAAAATGTAAAATATTTAATGTTTTTTTTAAATAAACAATTTTTTTACACGACACGTTTGGCTTCAGCATGTTTATTATTCATATTATCTATATATATAAAAAAAGACTTGTCCTCACTGACTGAGAGACGCACGCACAGCCGTAATCGCTAATGGTACAAACGTGAAATTTGAACAGATGTTTACTTTCGTAATCTGGACATCCACTGAGAAGGGATTTTGTAAAATTTTAACCCTAAAGGGGTGAAATAGGGGTTGAAAGTTTGTATGGAAAAAAATTTAAATCGGCACCGATTTTTATAAAATTTGAAATTTAGATTTTTGAAAGTGTTTAATTGAACACGTGTTTCATCGTTTTCTAGAATTCACCCCCTAAGAGTGCAAATAAGGGGTTGAAAGTTTGTATGGAAAAATCTTTAAATGGCCACCGATTTTTATAAAATTAGAAATTTATACTCTTAAAAATATTTCATTGAACACATGTTTCATGGTTTATTAGAATTCCCCCTAAAATAAGCAAGCGAAGCTGCGCGCGTCCGATAGTGTTTAAATAAAATATTAGAAAACTATTTAAATAATTTATAAAATATTATAAGGTATTATTTTATGTTCACCTTCATTAAGAAATCAAATAGTTTAGTCGGTCAAAAACAAATGGGAACAATCAATCAGATGTGTCTCAGTGCTCGAGTCAATATATGATTTTAAGAACAATTTAAGACAACAGCACAATTGAAGTTCAATTCTGCTCTTTAATTATGATGTTTCGGATTTGCCAGTTGAGCACAAAATCTCGACGCCAATATCATGTTGTACAGAGATCACACGAAAGAGTTTGTACAGTAAAAAGAAAGATAAAGTTACAAGAAAGGAAAATACATGTTTAAGAGATCCACCAATGAATTGATTAGGGTAATAAAATCTTTTACTGGAAATTACCAGACACTATTCCTCTCCCTGCAAAGAAATAAACCCGGCACGCACACTGTCAATCCATGGAATGCTAAGAAGTTTCTTCTCATATAAGAACCGAATAAGCGCTTAGTAAATTATTACATCTGATAAAAAAATATATGTATGAACGTGTTACAATAATATAATAAAGATATTATTCAAGTAAGTATAAAGTGTTTGAATTGTTAAGTATATTCTACATTTACTTTGTTCGCGAGTTACCATATATTTGAAGTTGTATATCTCGTTTGTAATACCGGCTTAAATAAATGCTAGGTAATTGTTTTCATGTTAAAGAACGACGAACGAACGACTACTGGTGTTTATTTAATTGTCTTTGTTTTGCCAATTGCCTATAAGTTTATTTTTTTGCCTCCCGCTGTATACCGCATATAACAGGGTTGGCAGAGGGCAACTAGTGTAAGGACACTCCGTTCTTATCAAGACGCTTCCGTTGCCCACTTTCCGCCAAATTCTGAAGGCATTGTGTGTTGAGCGGGGGAACTCAACGCCACGTTTTGCCTCATTACCAGAGCGAAGAAATTAAAATACTAAATATTTCATATGCTGGAATGAGAATGGAACCCACAACTTGTCGCGTCAATCATCAGTAATCCAGAACCACAACAATCAGTAATCAATTTGAAACTAAGGGTCGACCAGGTCAACCATTTGTCATACTAAAGCAAACATTCACCCCGGGCTGTAATAGAACCTCTGACCTCAGACAGATTACGCAATACAACTCACTATATCCATTTATAGTAATCTTTTAAAATTACGTGTATATTAATTCCACGTGTCCAAACCGCGAGCGATAGCCAGTATCTCTTGTGAGTTCAATACCAAATAAAAATTAGGATGACTTTAAAATTTACAATGCTCAGAAATGGCAATCATATTTTTTACAACTGCATTTTTATTACACTAGATCAGACCATTTCATAGTTTATAAACAGACTAACACGTGTGGATAAGTTATTATATTTTTTTATTCATCACAAAGACTAAAAACGATAATTAATTGCATAAGTGTCGTAATTAAAATGTAACAACACATATTGCATGTTAAAAATAAAATATAACAAATAAGTGCGATAAGTTACTTGAATTTGAAACATTATTAATCCATGGAGACTGTTATTTTAATTCAATAATTAATGTGGACACTCTAGCATTTCTGTTTTCTATGTCCAACACGAGCAAGGTCGAGGCCGAATTATAATGTTTGCGGATAGGCCGTAGACGTTACTCCTAGTACTCACGCCAATATACTCTTGAATCCGCAATTTCGGTTTGGAACGCCGGCGCTCGCGCACGTGTCTGTTATCGAGTGCGTTTTGTGTGAAAGAATGTCATAATTTTTATTCGAAAGTGAGAAAGTGATAATTATTTTTTACCGGCTCTCTTGTCTCAAATATTAAGGTATATAAAATATATATTTTTTTATTTTACCCAAAAAACTCGTGTATTTTTAATATGCAATGTTCATGTTATTGTACTTATTCAGCATATTGTACCTACAGATGAGTCTTAAGTGAAAGTTTAAGCGACATTTCGTTTTGACCTAATTCAAAATATTACGGTTCTTTTATTCTTTTATTGTAAGAAATCCGCTGCATACAAGTGTTTGTAAAAGTGCAAAATTTTCGAAGTACCTTCTTTTTTAAATAAATATCTGCACACCGGCACCGGCACGCTGTCTAATGCACACAACAGGATAGGCAGAGGGAACCTAGTGTTAAGATACAACGTTCTCCATTTTCCGCTGAATTCCGGAGGCAGAACTCAACGCCGCGCTTTCTCTCGATACCAGAGCAAAGAGATGGGAACATATGAATTTGAAGAAATATTTCATACTCCCGAGTGGGGATCGAACCCACAACGTAGCTATGAAACAGTTTTTTTGACATACACAAAAGGTACAAATATGTAAATAAGGCACGGTTACCGACTCCTTGTTTAATAGACATTAGATTCAAGATAAATATTATTCGCGACGTTTATGTGCGAAAGCCGGTGTAACTAGTCACTCAAGACGACCGTGTTAACTCACGCGTCGCATTCATATATTTTTGTACATTTCACTATTATAGTTTAGTGAAAGATGGTAAAAGTTATGAGAAAATAATTACTATATTTCATCAAAATATTTTGTCGTATATGTAATTTTACGACACCTTCTCTTATAGGTATAATGATGAAGACCGTAAGTTACATATTATTTCTTTTGTAAGGTATTATGATAATAATTGATTATTTAAAAAAAAGCAGACTACATTTATGAAAATAAAAAAAAATCTATAATTTCAATATTATGGCAGTAAACAATAAACTCGTAGACAGAAAAGGGTATTAACATATTAAATTATCGTTTTAGTATAGTAGTAGAAGTATAAAAAGACTATAATCATTTGTTATGAATGATAAATAAATATAAGGTTATAATGATTTAAATTTATCAATATTCTTTACACGTGTATATTTATTAGATCCTATCATGAGTAGTGTACCTTCTTGTTGTAGCATTTTTGCAGAATAGGCAGGTAGGCAGAGGGAACTTGATACTTGAGACATTAGGTTTGTCACGCGTTAGACGGACTGTCCTCTAATAATAAATAAATACAAATCCATATGTAGGTACTTCCACAATGCAACAGAATAAACATTTTTGTATTATAATCTAAAATGATAATTCCACATCATGATAAATAAGTGTATTAATGATTTTTATTAGGACTTCTAATTTTTAAAATAAAGTTACATTATCCGTATTCGGTACACAAATGGCACAGTTGTCAAATGTTTTAGATGTTAAAACCACTCGCTTCGATCGTCGCAGTAGCGGCCATAGGAATTGGGTTTGGAAATTTCTACCTCAAAAGAGTACCCGATATGCCTCAGCTAGATTTGGAACGATGGTGGGCGGATAGCGTAAAGCCGGACCATGAAGATGAATCAATAAGGCCATTTAAAATAGAATTCAACGACACGGTAATTTTTACCACGTATTTTTAATTTATAACAATATTTTATTTAAGAAGTAAGTAGGTAGGTGTAATGTAACAGAAAAATTGTTCTTTTTACTTCATTGACAAAAATTATTTACGTTCAAAAAAATATATGGACTAAAATAATTTAAAATAATCTATTGATATTGGAATTGAATTGAATTCTTATTGCATTTTTCAATATATCTCATATGATAAATATTGAAAAATGCAATAAGAACCTTATACATGATTGAATTACATACCTATAGTGCTTATTGTACGAATTAGTGGAAGATTTAAAATTAAATTATCACCATTGCACTGTCGCAATCAACAATGACTTTCGTAACAACTTCTACTAACTATACAAAAAATTCTATTTCTATATGTCATTAACGTTATTATTACTTACATAAATTATAAATTTATCTTTATATTATACTAAGCGACCGAAACAACTGCTTACAGATGATCGAAGATCTGAAAAACCGATTAAGCAACAGGCGCCCTTACACCCCGCCTTTAGACGGCATGCAATCTAAATATGGAATGAATACAATATATCTGGAAAAGTTACTCAAGTACTGGTTGGAAAAGTATAATTTTAAAGAGAGATCTGACAGATTAAATCAGTTTCCCCACTTTAAAACGAAAGTTCAAGGTTTGGACATTCAATTTATAAGAGTAAAGCCTGATGTGAAAGATAAGAAAATACTCCCCCTACTCATGATGCACGGGTGGCCGAGCTCCTCCAAGGAATTTGACAAAGTAATACCTACGCTGACGACGCCGAGGGACGGATACGATTTCGTATTCGAAGTTGTCGCGGTTGATTTGCCGGGTTTTGGATTTTCAGAGGTAATAAAATGTTTACTACTGATACTTACCCTATTAATAGTTGGGGCGTATGGGAATGCAAATATTTTAATGCTTAAAATAGCCCTTACGAATGACTAAAGTGTAAAATATTTTGTTGTTTTAATTATTGCTTACAAATAAGAATTTAACAAGTGAAAATCTATTTTGTAATATTTTAAAACGATAAAACCGATTACGACTGACGTAAAATAATGCAATTATCTTTAATGATAAAGAGTTTTCGTAATTTACATTCATATAAGTATGTAATATGTATATTTAGATGAAAATGATAGTGTAACTTAGCAAAATAAGCAACAGTACAAGACTTAAAGACGAAAGGACACAAGCTTTGAAATTAGGCTTCATATTGCTATCGCAATAATATGGAATAAATATTATTAAGCAGCAACATAATGACGGAAAGCAATCAATAGTATTATCAAGTTATTCATTGTTAGACAAAATTATATAATTTGACAAGAAAGTCACTGTAACGCGACAGCTGTGGGTTCGATCCCTGTCGGGGGAATGAATTATTATTTATTATGCTTAAGCATTGCGTGTATCGTAGTACCGATCGTAGTGTCGTAGTGTAGTGTAGTGTATTGTATTGCGTGTAGTAATAAATTCCTCGGAAGTGGGGCGTCGTGTCTTAACACTTACTACACTCCCTCTGCTTTCCCTGCTATATGCGGGATCAAGCGTGAAGGTATATATAACTAATTGTATGATGTTAGCATTTTCATAAAAAATATATCGTAATTTTTTAATAATAAGTGCTGGTAAAGCTTCAGTTCTTGCTCTAATAAACAAGTGATAACTTGGAGAAATGACTTCGATATTGCAAACATTACTTATAATTTTATAACTTATAAATATCACAAAAAGTAAAAAATATATTATTTATCATATTATATTATTTATAGCACGTTATATTATTCATTTAACATTATTTTGCATTACAGGGTACCAACAAACCTGGCTTGAATCCTGTACAGATCGGCATAATTATGAGAAATTTGATGAGAAGACTGGGCTTTAAGAAATTTTATATACAAGCAGGTGACTGGGGATCCCAAGTAGGGACTCATATGGCGACATTATTTCCAGACGAGATATCAGGGTAAGGTAAAATCATGTCGTATAAATATATAATAGTTTTTAAACAGTAAAGTTAAAGCAATGGCTTACTAATCACATTGTGTGATAATAAAAACTAAGAAAAAGCAAAAAAGTATGAACAATTAACTTTGCTTATTCTCTTTATTTAACTTTTCCGTATTTATTGAACAGTATTAATGACCTTTTATTTAATCAATCTGTGTCCGAAATCTTAGAAACGCGTCTTACTTTCACATGTGACGTCAGACTATGCCAAAGACTACAACAATATTAATTTTGCGTTACCGGTTATCTAAATTGATTAGTATGAGAAATATTTTGAGAAAGAAGCAAAACTACCAACTAGTAGGTAGTTAAGAAACACGGTTAATGACTTTCTGCCCTATTTAGAAATATTGTGTGTTGGTTAGCAAAATTTAACGCATACTTATGTCTTATCAAACTAAACAGATGAAAAAAAAGAATCCCCCAATAAAGAACAAAACCATAATACCTAGAAGATCGCGTACAATCAGACATCTCTTAACTGCACCATTATATTAGTGTTTTACTCTATTAAGTATATCGAAAGACAATGTTATTTATATATATATATAAATTCGAAAACTCACTCATCACGAAATCTCAGAAACTACATGTGCTAGGAATCTCAAATTTTGCATAGGAGTTATTTATAGGACGTAGGTTCTCGCTAAGACGGGAATTTGCAATATTCGACTTCTAAGGGGTTGTTTTTGGGGTCGAAAGTTTGTATGAAACTTCGTTACTACAAATGCTAGGAGTCTCAAATTTTGCATAGACGTCACTAGGACGTAGTCATGGAGACAAAAATTAATAATAACATAGTTCACGCGGGTGAAACCGCAAGCGGGCCCCTAGTTAGTTATATACATTAATATAGGACCATGAATTTAAAATTAAATTACACAATACATAGGTAAATGTCATTCAACATAAGAGATGAATAAATAAAAAAAGAAATTTAATTGTATGCAAATTCCGTTATTTGAAATAGTCATCTTAGTAGATATTTGTAATGTTAACGTGGTTTTTATAGAGAATGTGATGATAGTGGATTTCAATTTTCAATTCAACTTTTGGGAAAAATCATGTTTAGTACAAAAAAATATACAAATTATGAAGTATTGCGACTGGGCACGCAATATCTCGCAATATCTCTAGTAAGAGAAGAGCGAAGTAATTTATCTAATAAAATCGATTAATAGAAAAATAATTTCAGATTCCACACAAACATGCCAGCATCTTCGAGGCCAATAAGCATGGTGAAATACTTCGTTGGATCACTATTCCCCAGTCTTATAGTGGATAGCAAATTTAAACATAGATTGTATCCAATAAAAGATTATCTTATGTATTTCGTGAGAGAGGGCGGCTACTTCCATCTACATGCTACAAAACCTGATACGATTGGTATGTGTTTATTTTTATAGCTTTCATTCCCTTTTCGCCGGAATTTAGGACAATGCGTTATTGAACTCAATGCCGCACTTCATCTACCTGAGCGGAGAAATAAAAAATAATATGCACCTTCTTGAGTGGGGATCGAACCCGCAACCATCACGATTACTCAGACGCTAGATAAATTACAGAAATGTATAATTTATAAGATATTTACTACAATATATAAATCTGTATACTTAAATCGACAACGGAACACTGTATATGAGCATGTTTTTAAGTTTCTATTTATTAATATTATTTTATATATTAATCAAAAGGATATTCTTAACCGATTGCCGATTAGCCTTGAATCGCGTTATCATCTAAATAAATGTAACTACAACTATTGTTATCTTATCTAGGTGCCTTGCTTAGACGCTGTAATGCAAAGTACTTTGACCTACTATAGTTCCCTAATTAGCAACAATGTTTTGCGTTAATCTTGTATTAAACTCATCATCGAGCGATTTATCACATAAATGATTAGATACTTTCTTCTCTTTTTACGTTGCAATTCAGCATCCGATTGTAAAAGCAATGACTGTGGGTTTGATTTCCATTCTGAGAAATAAAGTATCATTTCTTTAGTAATGAAAGTCATCTTCTTTAGTAATGAAAGTATCATTTCTTCGTTCTGGTAAGAAGCAAAGCGGGTAACGACAAAATGTTGCCATGCCTTAAAAATTGGGTGGAAAGCGGGGAATGGAGTATCTTTACTTTAAAGCGTGAAGTTAAAAAATAAATATTATACATTTATACGAGTACATTTGTAGGTAACAAAGTTGAATTGATAAAATCGTTTATTAAAACACGTTAATATTTTTCAGGTGCCGCACTTACAGACACTCCCGCTGGTATCGCAGCGTATGCGCTCGAAAAGATTGGCATTTGCTGCCATAGAAACCAATTAGACACTTTACATGGAGGTTTAGACAATTTGGATATTGACGATCTGTTGGATACTATGACGATACTGTGGGCGAATGAGAAAATAACTTATTCCATTAGAATATACGCTGAAGCGTTCGCGTGGCCTGAAGTGTTTGTTCTACACAAGTAAGTATATTTTAGTTCCAGACACTATCTTCATAATGGTATATTACAAAATCTATTATTCTCTAATAATTGCTCCTAATCAATAAGAAGATTGTGTGTACCAATTAATGGTGCATTCAAAAAAATTATTCTCTATAACTGAAGGTCGTAATGGCGGAGTTGGACACCGTCGGACTGTAAATGTTATGTCTGTGGGTTCGATCCCCATTCAGATCAAGGAGAGTTTAATTTTCTCGATCTGATGAACACAGTACAGCGTTGAGTTCCGCCACTCAATGTGCACCATCTTGAAAATCAGGCTGAAAATGTGGAATGTCTTAACATTAGTAGTAATTGTAGGGTATATTATTATACTAATTAGAAAAGCATAAACTAATTTGTTTTTCTTTTAGCATACCAACAAAAGTACCAACGGCTGCAATCAACTTTGCACACGAAGTGATATATCAACCTGATTGGATACTTAGGGACAAATTTCCAAATTTAGTCCATTCGACTACTTTAGACTTCGGCGGACACTTCGCCGCTTTGCACACGCCCAAAGCGCTAGTTGACGACGTCTTTGAATCCGTCGCCGAATTCAACAAGTTTAATGCAAAGTACAAACGTACTTAATATTATTATAATTAAATTTTCCATTTTCGACTGATATCTATAAGTTGAACTTAAATTTGGGTGATTTGTGTGTTTTTTTTCCTCAGCCATTCATCATTATTATTTTTACAGGCAGATACCGATATATATCGTTTATACGTCATATAATCAGGACTTATTTACTTTATTACTTGTACGCGATATATTACTTAAAAACTGTATAAATCGATATCGACCACGTTATAAACTATTATATAAAATTACATTTTGTTGTTTAATTTGTGATCTGATATAATGATGGCTTTTCTGACCAATTTAAGTCCAAAGTATAGATTATAAGTCCATGTCACTCAATATTCGTGTGGTTGTGTGTTTAGATTTAATTATTCATTAATTATTATCAATTAATATTGAATTTATAAGGATCATTTTACTAAATCAGTATTGTTAAATATCTTGAACGTGTTTTTAAGATTTTAATGTGGCTCTCACAAATAATTTGGACTGATTTTATATAAGTATCCTTATTTTGCCTATTTTTTTATTTGTATTTGACATTTTTGTGTACTTTAGGTTAAGAGCTTTATTGTAAGAGATTCAAGAAACGATGAACGAGAAGGAACAAGACTTTCAATTTAAGATTTTTATGGTAAACGGTTAGATAATAAATATGTTGTGTAGTGTGAATGTATTCTTTTCAATTTCCCCTAATAATGTAATATAACAAAACACATTCTACGAAACAAATATAAAAAAGGATTTTTTTTTAAGAAGAGCACAATTTTTCAACTTTTAGAAATCTCTACATTAAGCAGCATCTTCCATCTCAAGTTTGAAATCATTAATTTGAAATTGCAATCACTATTAAAAAAAAAACACTTGCTTTAAAATTTTCTTAAAACAGGAAACACGTGACAACAAATAAATAAACTACAGAGAAACTCGATTGTCCGGCCCTCAGTTAAAGTAAATTAAGTAAAGTAAGTTAATTAAGTAAAAAAATAAATATTAACCTAAAAAAGTATATAAATCGTACGTTGGAAAATGTTAATTTCTTAATAAACGTAGATTTTCGTTGATATATACTTGTTGATTTTAATAGATATTTAACAATTTTGTGCTACATAAGCACAAATACTGCTTTTCTTTATACATTGGATTATAAGGATTTTTTATTATCCGAATGATAAACGACAACAATTAGTCCGGTTAATCGAGTTTCTACTGTGCTAGTAAACTGAAAAATATTTAAATACACGAATGTGACGGTTGTGTGTTCGATTCCCATTAAATTCCTTCCCGGAAAAATAATTATTATCGTTTCCTCGCCCTCGTAACAAGACAAAGCGTTGCGTTGAATTCCGTTATTCAACACACAATTTCTTAGAAATATGGTGATGGGTGGGGAACGAAGTGTCCTAACATTATTATACAGCGTAAAGATAAAAAAAAGTCACTTACTTGATGTTCTTCAATGAACGAGATCAATTCGTTCGGTGCAAAAAAACCTGGTACTAGAAAGTCTCGTCGTGGACTAAATTGTTCTACTTTCATCCTACCGCCCAAATTTATACGTTCTCCTGCGTAGTATAAGTTTCTGTCAACAAAGAATATCTTATAGTATTTTGCAAAATATTCCTGGGCGGGGTTGTTCCGCCCCACTGTTTTAGAAATTGGGGGGAAAGTGGAGAATGAAGTGGTCTTAACACTAGGTTCAAAATGTAACTTTACCTAGTAATCATTTAAGTGGTACTGACTGATTGATTAACTGATATTCTTATATCTTGTTGTCGTAAATTATTTTTAAATTAATATATTTAATAGTATATGTGGTGTCATCAACTTTGAGAAAAGAGACGAATGAATGCGTAAATGAACTTCTAAAGCAGAAAATTTACATTAACAATTTTAACATTAGCTTGAAAATATACAGACAACAAATAAATTTTAAGTTTAAGGAGTTAACACTCTGCATATAAACTAACCTGTTTCCAATAAGTTTTCCTTTTATATTCGTAAGTTGACCTTCATCCAGTTTAGGAAATTTGTGGAACAGGTATAAACTCGCTGCAAACTTCAAGAACGCGTCTCCTAACGTCTCCACTCTCTCCAAATTAAATGTATCGTGAGAATTTATAGTAGTAAGAGCTGCTAAAACATCTCGTAGCTCCGGGCCTTTTGAAGGTTTCTTTGTTAAAATATCAATTTTATCTATATACCTGCGCGCAAGGGAAATAAATAATTTTACGATTTTGGTAATTTTTAATGAAATTTTAGGCTTCTATTGTGATATTTATGCTGGAGCTAGAAAATTATGTTTGAATTCATATTGATTGGAAATTATATTGTCATCGTCAGCGTTGTGGCGCAAGGGCAAAGCGACTGGCTATAAAAGAGGTAGTTGTAGGTTTGATTTTGACCCGGAGGAGTAAGACCAAACACGGCATTGAATTCTAACTGCTTCCTATCCATATGGGGTATTGTACTTTGATATAGGTGGAACACAGTGTGAAGTTAAAAATAAAACAATAAAAGGATCTCTTGGCTTTCGTTGTATTACACATGATCTAATTATTTAAACTTTGAAAACAAAAAAAGATTCTTTCATTATTTGTATTAATACAAAACTACAAAACAACACTAACTTTAACGGCGGCGGTAATATCGCAGTGGATATGTTAACCGTGTGTGGCGGTGTTCCAAGGGTCTCTTGCTCTATTGAGAACAATGGGGACTTCACGAATGTATCGTAACACTCTATGTCCATCAATGTTACTGTTGACAGATTGCGATCAATGTCGATGGGCTCTTGGCTTTCCTAATGGAAAATAACAATTCATTAATTACAATTGTTTGTTATATTATACTTATATACGAGGGGAGGTCCAAAAGTTCGTGGAATGAAAGGATTCTAAATTAAATGAAACAATAAATCTCTTTTTCCTTTTCAATATAATCATCCTTAAGCTGAATACATTCATTGGATCTATGAATTTCGAATCCGTCGAAATAATATTTTTTTCTTTCGCCTCAAAATGGGCCAAAACTGCCGCGTTCACCTCATTGTAGTCGGAAAATTTCCTTCCCTTTAAGTATTTTTTTAAATTGGGGAACAAATGAAAATCATTAGGGGCCAGGTCTGCACTATAAGGTGGGTGGACTAATGATTCGAAACCGTGCGTGTGCATTGTAACTCTGCTCTTGTAAACTGGTGCGTTGTCTTCTAAGAGCAACACACCCTTAGCCAACTTTCCTCGACGTTTTTCTTTGATGGCCTCCTTTAATTGTTTTAGTGTCAATGCGTAGTATTGTCCGGTTATGTTTCTTCCCTTTTCTTTGTAATCGATCAGTATTATCCCCTCACAATCCCCAAAAATCAGTAGCCGTCAACTTTCCAGCCGTCCAATCCGTTCCAAAATCTGTGCCGGTTCATCTCCACACAACTCCAAAAATTGCTTTGAAGCATCGACGCGCTCCTGTTTCTAAAGCGGTGTGAGCATTCTTGGTACCCATCTTGCACTGACTTTTGTCATGCCCAGATGGTCATGTAGGATCGGCAGAACGATGGTATCTGATACTCCAACTAATGCAGATAACTATTTTTTCTTCAAACGGGCGTCCTCCAGTACAAGTTATTCAACTTTTTCGATGATGTCTGAAATGGTAGCCTCAACTGGCCGTCCAGAGCAGGGGTCGTCTTCAATCGACTCTCGACCATGTTTAAAAAGACCATGCCACTTTAAATCATAGATTAACCAGGGCAATCCTCCCAATAAACGGCTTGCATTTCATTTAAAATGGTTTGGCCATTATTTCTTTGCTTCATAAGGAATTTTATCACGGCACGGCACATGTTCAATTTTCGCCATAGTTTCAGTTTTCTTACGTATTGATTTGTTTAGCAGGCTAGTGTTCGTAAACGAATGACGCAACAGGGCTGAAACTCTATTTATATACTAAGTTTATTTGAATAAAGAATATTTTGAATTTGAATTTGAATGATAAGCCCCATGTAGTACGACATTAAGCGAGCCCCCCTATCCCCACTCTCACCCTCTATTCCACGAACTTTTGGACCTCCCCTCGTAGCTAATAAAAATTGCTATTATTTTTATATAACGTATTAACTAGTTACTTATTTATAACGAATTTATTAATGCGCTATTTTACTCCTTTTTTATGCAAGGATCGTAATTGTTTAATATATTTCTTATACTAAAAACATTGAATGGGAATTTATATAAGTTAATACTAATTTTCATAAGTTATACTAATAATTTAACGATCGAAGATTTTTTGATCTTCAATGAATGAGTATTAATAGTTTGATCTTGAATGACGTAATGCAACAAAGTGTCTTTCAAATTAATGAAAGACACTTTGTTGCATTAATATTGTATATTTTCTATAACTGTGTGTTGAATTGAAAAACTGTAAATAAACGTTACTTTTAGTTTAGAGTTAATAAGTTAAGATTAGATTTCTGTAAAAAGTTACAAATGTATTTTTATAAAAATGCCACTAGAAGAAGAGGTTTAATATATAACTATTTCTCTTTAGGGTCCGTATTTTTTAAGGAAAAAAGGAACCCTTATCAGTTCCCTCTGCTTACCCTGTGAAATAGAGTGGAAGTTAAGAAGTATCGTTTTATTTCTACATAAGTGTATGTTTTACTACATCAAAAGTTTTTGTCTATAAAGTATAAAGTTGAGATTTAGGCAAATATAATTTATAACTGTTCTACTTACATGCCAGGGGTACTCTTTGTTTATTTTCTTTTTCTGAAGCTGATACACACTTTCTTTAACGGACATAACATTTGGAGGCTTTTGTACGCTATCGTCAATTGGATTGTTGATTCTGTAAGTTGTAAGAAATATAAAATTATGAAAGTAAATATTTTATTTTCTAATAAAATATAAAGAAAAGAAAGACATAATAATGTATTTACCTGTCAATACTTGTCACAGGCACTGGTTCTTCAACATTGGAAAGCAAAGATTTTTGGGCAATTGATAAATCTACTTCTATTGGTAGCCATTCCTCTCCTGAAAACAATAAGTGAATTAAGATAATAATATTAATAATTATTTTAGCTTCGCACTTTAAAGAGCTTTATTACAAACGCAATTTGGGTGGAGTCTTGTAAAATGTTACGTTCTTGAGCTTGCTCACAGCGGTGAGAGATGGGTCTAAAAACGTATTTACATTACATTATTTTGTTTAAATATAAGTAGTTAATAAATATTTTTCAAGTTGCTACAACTATCCTTATCTTCTTCCCTGTATTGTACGTCATTTCTCCTACCATGGAAATGAAAATCACTCATTCACCCGTGGTGTGGTTTGAGCCATTGTGGTTTGTCATTTACAGTCGTTTGTCCCAACTTATTACACTTTTATGAAACATTTATTTTCAATATATTTAATTGATTGATTGATTACCATTATAATTTTTTTTAGGCGCCGTGATAATATCTTAAGTTTAGTCGCAAAATCGGAGAATTGTGAAGATTTTGTTTGGGAAAATGTTACCGTTATTTCAAGATGCTCTAAGACTAGGACTAAGACATCTATACATTAATACATGAAGCAAAAAATTCTGTACACTTTTTTTCATAAAAATTGTGTGGAGAACTATATTTAGCATAGTTATAGGTTATATAGAGAAGTGTAGAATGCTAATATTTCTTTAAAATAATGCATTTAAATACATTCAATTGAAAATAATTAACATAACACAGGTTCCGTTTCCGTTTTACAACACACACAAACTTTCGTAATACACGTTGCTATGGCAACGCATATTACGTAAGCAAATTAACGCGAGTAATATTTTTGTTGAAATTTTGTAAGTAAATAAGATATCCAATACGAAGGAAGTGTTATTTTTATTTTATTATTGCCAAGATTTGTTTAGCTTACCTTTTAATAATACTTTTTGTCTAGTCTTTATACTTTTTGCAATTTCCGACCGCAGTTCATCAGCGATGAGCAGCATGTTTATTCTAGAACAAGATATAATTACGAAATGTGTTAAACTATATACGAAATAAACAGTAGCAACATTTCTATAAATGTTAACGTATTCACTTATGTTTTAATTCAGTTCAGAAATATACATGCAAATTTATGCTTTTTGTCACTAAGATAAATAAAGAGAAGTTCTAAGCATCAACTTTGTAGTATAGTAGTTTCATGTTTTCTGTCTTATATTTCCATTTCTTCGCTCTCGTATCGAGACAAAGCGCGGGGTTGAGTTCTGCCACTCACCACGCAATACTTTCACAATTCGGCAGAAAGTGGGAAACAGAGTGTCTTAACACTAGGTTTCCTCTGCCTAACCTGCTGTGTGCGGGATTCGACGTGAAGCTGATTTATTTTTTTAAAACAAATTGACTGTAAAGTATTAAGTGTTTTTTTTATTGATTTTCATATGAAAAATTAAAATTCTTACTAACCTGTGCATAATACTAGGTAGCAAAACCGCTTTATACCACAACACGCCAGGATACTCATATTTAATGCAGAATTCTGGTATGAATACTTCGGAGAAACCTCTCGGTTTATCATCGCCTTGAGTCATAGATACCAATTTCCTTTGTTTATCGGTAAACGCCTTGATGGTGGCCGCGCGAGGAAGTAAGCAATTCATACGTGTGCTTATATTGCGAACCTGTGTGCAATATTTACTTATTTTATAAATGACTCTGTCTGCTAGACTCTGGTGGCTTCGCCCGCTTGAAGTATACGAATATATATTAAATATATTTATGAAAATATTTTTGGTTTAGGGGTTGAATTACGTGTTCAATGAAATATTTTTAAGAGTCTAAATTTCAAATCGTATATAATCGGTTTTCCTACTTCATCCCTACAGGGTTATAATTTTTCAAAATCCCTTAGTGGGTGTTCACATTATGAAAGTAAACATTTGTCCAAATTTCACGTTTCTACCATTAGCGGTGTGGGTTCGATCCCCATTCGAGGAAATGAAATATTTATTTATATTTACATTTCTTCGCTCTGGTTTAGAGGCAAAGAGCGGCGGTGATTTCCGCCACGCAACACGCAATAACTCCAGAATTCGCCAGAAAGTGAGGAACGGAGTGTCGTAACACTAGGTTCCCTTACTTTACTTTACTTCCCTCTGCCCGGCTGTGTGCGGCATACAGCATAAAGCTTCCAAGCTTAACTTTCAAAGATATTGTGTGTTGCTTGGAACACAATGACGCGCATTGTCTCGTTGAAATTGTTGTTTGAAATTGGGCGGTGAAAACAAATTTTCATAAAATAAATATTATAAATACCTCAAGTAACGGTTGGTCTTTTTTACCAACAATCTGGAGGTTATATTTACTGGAATAGTAGTGCTCGTATGTCTCAAAATAATCCGCATCGAATATCGACTGTGGTGTCATATATTCAAGTACGTCAGATACTATATACCTGTAAATAAATATAAATAATTAGGGGGAATATACAAAAGGAGCCGTCGTGGCGCAGAAGCATACGACTGTAATGGCGAGGGTTGTGGGTTCGATTCTCACTCTGACAAATGAAATATTTAGTATTTACATTTCCTCGCTCTGGTAACGAACGTTGGAGTTGCGTTCCGCTACTTAACATGCAATGCCTGATGAATTCGTCGGAAAGTGTTTACCTCCCGTATAGTAATAATATTATTTTTCAGCTTCACGTGCGGGATACAGCACACAGCAGGGTAGGCAGAGGGAACCTAGTGTGAAGACACTCCAGTTTCCCCCTTTCTACTGAATTCTGGAGGCATTGCGTATTGAGGGACAGAACTCAACGCCGCGCTTTTTACGTCAACACCAGAGCGAAGAAATGGAAATATAAAAGTAAATAAATATTTCACTTCCTCGAGTGGGAATCGTACCCACAACCGTCGCATTACAGTCACACCCTTGTTCCCCTGCGCCACGACGGCTTCAATAGTAATAATTTCATAAATATATTCTGCATAGATCTCGAGAAAATAAATTCTGCATAAAAACCTGGTTGCCTGGTTATCCTGCTGCACCTTTTAGTATGCCTAAATATTCACTTTAAAAATTGTTTCTCTACTTTAAAAAATAGTTGTTAAGACAAGATTTAAGAAGAAACATCCAAAAATAATATGTACCTGTCAGGTAATATATTTCCTCTATACCAAGGTGTAACAACTGAGTCTTTGTAGGATTCTCTAGTGATATTAAGATTCATTCTTTCCTGGAAAACAACATATAAAATATAGTATTAAGGAAAATATTGATGTGACTTCACACGCACCCACATGTGATCAGAGTTCGATATCGATCGAACACATCCACACAAGTAATTACTTTATTATTTACATCCGTGTACGTTATATGTGTATATAACGTACACCTTCACTTCTCTCTTCTTCATATGGGTAATTTTTTTATATCATTAGATAATAATAATTAAATTACATTTTTATTTTATTAAAAAAAAATATAATCAATCAATCCAAATACGATGAAACACCCGACAAAGATAGCGACGAAAAATGTCCTGTTTTTAATAGAAATATACTGTAATGACTTACAAACTGATTTATTTCTAGAATATTTTCATTGCCAAAGCCACATTTATTTTTAAAAAAATTTGATAGGTCAAGATTTTATATTATTACTGTGTCTATCTCCGATTGACTGATATTTGATGAAAATTTATTTTATTTTAATCCAAGAGTGGCTCTCAAATAGATCGACCGATTTCAACAGGGTTTCAGTATCAGCTCTTTCCCAAAATAATATTTAATTCCATAAGATTGATCTATTGCGGTACCAGAACGAGAAAGGGATATCTGTCGTTCCATTTTATGCAAATACTTTTTTTCTATAATAAACCTAACCTAACGTTCAACTTCCCCGTCAATATTTATGACTCGATTTCATGAATGAGACGTGTGCGACGTTGTTGCTTTGATAGGTTAGTGTCTGTGTGCGTCATTGTTTACCAATGGCGTTTTATTTTACAATGATAAAATAATCAAACATTATTTTGTTTAAAAAATCACTTTCTATTTTTGACAAATTCTATTTCGTTTTAATTGTATTAGGCTTTTATAGAGTAGTTAAAACTGTGCTTTCATTTAAAGTAATGATGACAAAAATACTGTGTATAAAGTAATAATGTTAGTTGTTTAGCACCAAGAGTTAATAAATACAATTATTAGTCGTATTTCAATAACATTTCATTTTTCTTCAAGAGTATTGACTCTTGTGGTGGTCGTTGTGGTGGCGCACAGCACGGCGGCATATTATTTTATTTTATTAGTTCGATTCCCACTCGTGGGAAAAAAATATTTTTGTTTCCTCGTTCGGAATAAGACAAGGCGCGCCGTTCAATTCCAACACCATGCAACGGGCTGTCTTAACTCAAGGTACCTTACCCTTAGTGTGTGTTATGTTATGAGAGATAAAGCGTGAAATATAAAAAATACCATTGAAGAAGGCTCGGCCACTGGACGGATCTCTTTATATGTTTGCATAACGTTCCAGTCTATATCGTAGCCATTATTGTCATTGACCGGAACTATATATAAACAGTTGACTTGTCCATCGAAAGTGATAAATTTCTTTGCTATTTCCAGCACTTGGTCAAATATGAAGAAATGATATCTGCAAAAAAACAATTTCAAATTGTAAATTTTACAAAAGTACTAAAAGAATCCTTATTAGGTTGTTAGATATTTTACATTAAGAAGACATCCATCGCGTCTACAATACAACCCTTTTATTGCGACCCAGTCTTTAATGAATTTACAATAGCTAACCCATATCGCAATCACAAAATATTAACTAGGATGTCGTTTGACGGTGTACACCGTCTGATATTAAACGAGACTGTTGTGGATTCGATGCACACTCGAGGGAAATAAATAATTTTCACCGTCCGGTAACCCCGTTCTGGTAACAAGACAAAGCGCGGCGTCCAGATGCGAAAATCCGGTTGTTCTTAGGGAACACGATGTCTTAGAACTAGGTCCCTCCATCTACGCTGCGGGATATAGCATGAAAAAGTACTCACTCTTTAACAAGTTCAAATAAAGCCAAATCTAATTGCACACTCGCATAATTCACTTCTAAAGAGGTTTCAACTTCGCCCACTGACAAAAACATGGGAAATTTGCAAAGGGGAGGCAAAGGGTGCAAAGTTAGAAAACCGTAGCCCTCCTTTCTTTTAAGCAGGTTAAATAACGCCTTTTCCCTTGAGTCATTGGGTTCTTCAAATGCTGCATTTAATTTTATCACATGTAAATAAAAAACTTGATGTTCATAATTCCAATTTTTTGGTCCATCCAAGCATTTCGGGTACTGTAAATATGGAATAGAAATATTATGATAATATAGAATATAGTTTATTGCTCATAATTAAAAAAAATATATAAATAATATTAATAATATCTATATATTAATACGTGAAGCAAAAAAGTTGGTATAATTTATATAGTAGAGTGCAGAATGCCAATATTTTTTTGAAAAAAGCTTAAGAGAAATATTAAAGTAATAAAATCAACATAATACACACTAAACCTATGTTGGTGTGAAATATACACTTTTGCATAAGTGACATACACGTTGCTATGGCAACGCGTATTATTGTACGCCTCAAATGGTTATCTAGTAAATAACCGTGTATGCAAAGGCAGTCTTAAAGATTCAAGCAATCTTACAAAATACAAACACCATTTATTATGAAAGTAAAAGGGCTTGCAGTAAAAAAAAGAAAATGTAAATAATGCTACAGTGTACTTAAAATATAAATAATCATATTATCTTTTATCTCCCGTCCGGTGACGCTGTCAAGATAAATCCAGGTCAACAGCAATCGAAAAAAAAAATCTTTTATTTGTCCAGTCGTGGCGCAGAGGCACAAGCTTGCGGCTGGAAATGAGACAGGTTGTGGGTTCGATTCCCACTCGAGGAAATGAAATATTTAATATTTTCATTTCCTTGTTAAGTTCGCCACTCAACACTCCTCAAACAATGCCTTCAAAATATGTTTTTTTTTATGGAAAAAGGACAAGGCAAACGAGGTTCGGGTCACCTGATGGTGATCACCGCCGCCCACGACCCCGTGCAACACCAGAGAAGGTGCCAGGTGCGTTGCCGGCCTTTGAGGTGGAGATAGACGCGCTTTTTGAAGGTACCCATATCGTACCAACCTGGAAACACTGCCGCGGGTAAGCCATTCCACAGTTCAGTGGCGCGTGGAAGGAAATTTCTACGAAACCGCACAGTAGTGGAGTGCCACATATCTAGGTGGTGTGGATGATATTTAAGTTTATGACGTGCTGTGCGGTTAGAAAATTCGGCGGCAGGTAACAGGTCAAACAGTTCTTCAGGACACTCACCATGATAAATGCGATAGAGAACGCACAGCTAGAAGACGTCTCTACGCAGAGCCAAAGTGTCAAGCCTTTCACAGCTTATTGGGTCCTTAATGATTCGAGCAGCTGTACGTTGGATACGATCAAATGGGTCAAGCTGATACTGGGGTGCACCAGCCCAGAGATGAGAACAGTACTACATATAACAGAACAGTATATATGCCCGAACCTGGGCCCTTTATAGGGCCAATCGGTGTTTTGGCGTGAAATGCCGTCTCACTCTATTGATGACCCCCAGTTTCTTCGAGGCCAACTAGGCCTTGCTTTCCAGATGATCGCGTTACTGGCAGTCACTCGAAACATTAAGACCCAATATACTGATACTGGGCGCGGCTGTAGGGGGAGTGTTCTGAAAGACTGGCGATATGATAAATGGTTTTTTATGTGGCAACGCGCAAATTTGTGTCTTCAGGGGGTTAAATTGAACCAAGTTCTTTTCACCCCATAAGGAGACATTCTCGAGGGATGCCTCAACAGAAGACACAAGTTTATTTCGGCACTGTTCAGCATTATCCCGAAAAAGACTTACGCGGCCGGAGTTAACAGCGTCCACCATGCTATCATCTGCATAGCAATGAATGCTAGAATTCTCCAGCATGTCATTGATATGCAGAAGAAACAGCGTGGGGGACAGCATGCAGCCTTGGGGAACGCCTGCGTTCACGGGCATATGCTTGGAGCAAAAACTGTCGACAGCGACCTTGATGCTGCGCCCAGTGAGAAAGCTGGCGATCCACCTACACAAATTCTCGGGAAGCCCATAGGATGGAAGTTTAGCAAGGAGTGCCACATGCCAGACTCGACCAAAGGCCTTCGCCATGTCCAAAGTAACTGCCAGGCCCTCTCCCTGGTTGAAATATGGAGACGAAAGTGTCTTAATAGGAATGGAGTGTCTTAACGCTAGGTCCTCGGGTTCCCTCTGCCTACTTAACCTGCTATGTGCGGGATACATCGTGAAGCTAAAAATAAAATATGTTCTGAACATTTTAGTTCATTTTATTTTTCTTAGTTATGTTTGTAAATAATAATTTAGATAGTAGAAAAATTGTGAAGTTTATTAGTAACTATACTTTTAAATGATATTTGTAGTATTTTTTTTTTTAAATAAATATCACATTGTTAATTTAATTTTCTTTTTTTCAAATTAAAAAAATATTCTACAAATGCAAAGCATAGCCTCGCGAATTGTTCTTATAGTAAGCTTACCTCTTTTGGATGTTTCCTAACTCTTTTTTTTGTTCCAGGCCTTGGATTATCATTTTCTTCGTCAAACTCTTCTTCGCGCCAGTTAGGAAACAATACTTTTATTTCTTTAGCATCAAAATCTACTTTTCTGTAATAAGTTAAGGAATGAACGTATGCATTGGTTTTACTTTGTGAAGACACAGCTATCCTAATATGATACTACACAAACATATGACACGATGTTTAGATTTCATATTTCATAATTCTAGGGCAACGGGATGACCCTGTTTTGATTAAACGGCGAATCATATCAGAGTTTCATACAATAAGGATTAAAGGTCGTATCTTTTGATTATTGCTTGATCTATTGATTGCGTTGACTTAAGAAGTTAAGAAGTTTTTATGTGCTCCAAAGGGCTATGTAGAAATGGATATTTGTTATTAATATCAGCTTGTATTAATATCCACTTGCACAATATCTTTAAAAAAAGGTTACTTACAAACGGACTTACATATAGACCAACATCAGACAGAGCGTATAGGGATTTTTTTTTTTTAAGGTATGCAACGTTAATAATATGTTTAGTGAAAATAACACTTTTTTTCAGCTTTATGCTGTATCTCGTATATTTAGGTAGACAGAGCATTGTTATACCACTCCGTTCCCAACTTTCCGCCGAATTCTCGAGGCATTGCGTGATGAGTGCCGGAACTCAACGCTGGCTTCGCCTTGTGACCGGGCCTGGAAATGAAAATATTATATATTTCATTTCCTCGAGTGGAAATCGAACCAACAGCCTGTCGCGTTGACAATCACACACTTGTGGCTTTGCGCTACGACGGCCTCAAACATTTATTATCCAAATTTGTTGTATAATATATACATACGCATATTGTCGTGGCAGTAATGTTTCTTCTTCCAGTTCACCGACCTCGTGCAATCTAATGCAGACATTTAATGCAGCTGAACGTTTCGCCGATTTCAAATTCAAAAGCGGTAGTCCCTTAGTGGAAAATAAATTAATTTATATTAATATCTTTGATTTTCGCGACTTCATCACATTTTAAATTATGTACATTTAGCATTATTTTTAGAATCGCTTCGACTACTTGCAGTAGTAGTCCATGGTCACGGTAGTATTCAGTAGATACGGTTCGTACGGTTCAGTAGATTTAAACAAATATATTTTTTAATTTATATTGGGAGATCACTGCATGTGACTGTAAAAGCAACATTGTGGGTTAGATTGCCTCTTGGAGGCATGTCTTTTTTTAATTTTCGCGCTTTGGTAAGAAGACAAATAGCTATGTTGACTTTCGCTACACAGAACGGTGCATAAAGCACGCAGTATCTTAATACTAGGTTCCCTCTGTCTACCCTGCTATATGAGGGATACAGTGTGAAGTTCACTTTAGTTTCGCTTAAGGCCTCATTTTCATTAATCGTTATAGAATGGAATCAAAGTATGAGAAACTTTCGTTCACGCATGCTGTAATCATTTTCCGGGTCCGCGTGCGGGCTACGGGAGATGTCCATCCGATAAATGCGGTCGCGTGCCGGGAACACCGGCATGCCGTATATACTCGTAGATAGCATATTTTCAGTAGCAGTAATCGGGAATGCTGTATATCGACTGAGTTAACTAGCAATGAAAATGAGCCGTTAAGCATTTTATGGAAATAGAAGGTAGGCGGACGACTTGGTGTTAAGACACTCTGTTCTCTGTACATTTCGTTTTAAAAATGACTGATCTCATATTTATGCCCTGATTAAGTAAATAAAATCTATACATATAATAAAATAATAACTGATCACTATCTGAACATGGAAGATACTCATATATAAGAAATAATGATAAATAAAAGTTATATCAATATAAAGTATTTTATTAAATTGGCTGAAACTTTATATGCTTATGGTCTTTAAAATAATAATGTCATTAGAACACGAAAGTATTTCAGATTAGTATATAAATAATTATGTAGTTCAAGCGGGCGAAGCTGCGAGCGGGTCGCTATTTGATAAAAAAACTATATTGAACAAAAAACTTACTACGATAGCGTCTTTTACTGGACACGAGATGGGCATTACAACAGTTATGAGCCTTAGCGTTCCATTTATTGTATTAATTTTCTCCTGTATCCACATCGGCATTATTTTTGTGAAAGCATCATGGGGTAATGTGTTACAGTATCTACTTAATAAACTTATTGCTGAAGTTGCTGGCAGGCGACCTTAAAACATAAAAATAAAATTAAATCAATCAACTGAAGCTACTATGAGGTCAGTCGAGGGCGCACAGGCACAAAGTGCGACTATAAACGCGACTGGTTGTGGGTTCGATCCCCACTCAAGGAAGCGAAATATTTATTTAAATTTATATTTTTATTACTTCCCGTCGTAATACCACGTACCACCAGGGGGTGGCGACGTAAAATGCGGCATTGAGTTCGGCCATTCAACAAGTAATCCCTCAAGAATTCGGCGGAAAGTGGGAAACGGAAGTGCCAACTAGGTGCCTAGGTTCTCTCTGTCTATCCTACTATGTGCAGGATGCAGGGTGTTATATATTATTAAAAGTGAGTTTTACTACACAGCGTGAAGCTAAAAGAAAATAAATAATACATACACCCACTATCAGTGCAATATGGTGGAACTTCGTCGGTATCGTACAAATTTTCTTGAATTTCTTCTTCAGTTGGGGCATCTCTTTCTAGAACGTTTCCGTGTAAAAGCTGAAATTAATATTTCTGTTTCATTCTACTGTTAAATTCATATATACATACATATAAAAATCTTTCCAATTGAAATTTAAATGTTGAATTTACCATTTGGGACCATTTCACTTTTATAAAGAGACAAGCATGTGTGATGCTAAAAAAATTCCCAATTTGCTGTTCGTGTAAACCGGCATCTCTTTACGATTGACATTGTGGGTTCTATACCCGCTCGAAGAGATTAACATTAAATCAGCTTCACGCTGTATCCTGGTGCCGAGGAAAAGCGCGGCGTTGAGTTCTGCCACTCAACACGCAAGGCCTCCAGGATTTGGCGGAAAGTGGGGAACGGAGTGTCTTAACACTAGGTTCCCTCTGCCTACCCTGCTGTGTGCGGGATACAGCGTGAAGCTGATTTTATTTTTATCTGCGGCATTGGTCACTTTGGAAATCTTAAATGGTTGGAATTTATCTTTTAAAAGCAAATGAAATAATGAAATTGAAAATAGTTTGAAGAAATTGAAAGTAGTTTTTGATATTTTTTACATGATTTTTATTAAAAAAAATCGCGGCTCTATGTTTTCCTCACCACAGCAATCGAAATCGAATAAAAACTAATGAAAATATAATTTCAATAACAAAACTAAAGTCTTAAATTATTTGGTCCGTCTTAAATAAGTCAGCACAGCTGCACGTTAAAGAGTAGGAGAATCCGCAGAGTGCAATGATGAACACAGAATGGCAGGTACTAGCGAGAATGTCACGGTGAGACTGAAGAAGAAAGTGCTTGTTTGGGCACGTCGAACAAAAGAATGGCAAAAACGATTTACGATGGAAAAGTGAGTCATAAGAGAGATAGAGGAAGACCTCGGTTGACCTTCGTAAACACAGTAACAAAGATTGATGACATTGAACGAGGTATAAAGCGTGAAGTTAAGTTATTTTTAGAGTTGAAGTTAAAATTGCCACAAATTGTTATATATAATATATTATACTAAATTATTGTTTTCGACTTACACTATGAACATATTGTTCAATCTTCTGAAATTCTAGGTTTTTTGCTTGAAAATTAGATTTTTTCTCTACATCTACTAAAGTAACAAAACTTGCATCCTTAGACCGCGCACGTCCTGAAAATTTTTAAAAGAGCATGAGCAAGAGCAAGACAAAACAGAATAGAGAAAACTGTAATAAATATAAATCGGTTAAATCGTTTCCGAGATTAGCGTAAAGAAATGCACAGACAAACAAGCAATATTTATAAAAGGCATTGCTTTTAGTTCTATTACGCTATTAAATGCCACCAACAACTTTTTTTTATATATCTTCCATGTACAGACACCATTCTGTTACGACAGTGTCAAGCGCACGCCTTTAAAGCAATTCGATCGCGTTTATTATTATTGTTATAGTACTCATGAAGAACGTGGCTTTCATACAAAAATAAGCAAATCGAACCAGCAGATCCAGACATTTTAGCGTTTAAACAAACAAACTCTTTATTATGTTAGTATAGATATGTATATTTACCTTTGCTTTGTATATACGATCTGTATTCTGAAGGTTCGTCATAACGCAATACGAGCGTACATTGAGGCACATCAATGCCTTCTTCCAATACACTAGTTGATATGACACAATTCACATCCCTGCAATAAGTAATTAAATAAGTATATACTAGTATAATATAATAGCAACTATAGTGTAATTATGTAAAAACTAGCATAGTCCACCACCAATAATACTTTTGTATGATAAGTATTTGTGTATATCAATAATTATTAGTAAAATAAAATAATATTAATTATAAAAAAATGAAATGATAATAAGATAAAAAATGTACAGACGAATTGTAAATATGTATTATTAAAGTATTAAAACGAAAAAAAACGCTGTGAAGTATCATTAGAGCGAACCGTAAATAAAGGCACACAGTAAGAGTATAATATGAAATAGTATGTAAACACGAAATTTCTAATACATAAACATAATAAATTTTCGAACTGCGACTTTAATTAAATAATTTATATGTGTAAACTTGCAAAATATTTGATGCTACACTAGGTAGGGGGACCGCCCATATTCAGATATGGTGTGCTCACAAATGTGACAAATAATTATGAAATTCATGTCTTAATTTATGTATGGCTTATTTCCATTAACCAAATACTTTTAACGCATAAATTGTAAACCTAATTACTATATTTGTAAATATATTTTTGAATAATTTGTTTAAACTTTGGAGGCGAGAGAAATATTTCAAACAGAATATTAAAAATTCGTGAGAAAAGTTGACAAAATATTTAATTATAATTTGTTAATATCATTTTATCAATCTGTATTAAGACAAAGATAAAACATAACAAAAAGTAAGAAAAAATAAAACAATATTATAATGAAAAATAAAAAATATTTAAAAAAACAATAATCGAGACTGAATAAAATTAAAAAAACAAGCCGATTAGTTTATTAGGATTAACAGTCAGGACCTCTTTAAAATATTCCTGGTAAAGATTTAATTGATTGAAAAATTATGGGTCCCGACTGATAAAATAAAAATAGCATTTTTTTACTATAGTCCTGTAAGAATTTATTTAGTCCAATGGCCAGTCCAGTCCCACAGCCGCCATGATTAACGTTATAACGTCCTCTGTCTAAGAATACTTGGCCTGCTAAGACGAATCTAAGGATACCTTAATTATTAAACACCTTCAGCAGTTCTGGAGATATGAGGTAATAAAGATTATTACAGACATACAAGATACGCGCGAAAAATAATAAGACTTCCTTAGCAGTCGGGAAAAACAAAGTAATTTGTTGGTTGTACTTTGAATACATACCCGTTTTTAAATTTTAGCAACACCTGCATGCTTAATTTTTTTGTGTAAAATTCTTCTCTTATATGTTTAAAAGGATTTACGTTGAACCCAACGATGTAATCGTGTTTTAGAAAACCAAATTCAATAGGGTTAGCAGCTTTTACATCCTTCAAAACATTGTACAAAATTTTACATGTAACCCTCTTCTGGGTGAAAATAAGGCATGATAGGGCGGTTCGTTTATGATTAACTTTGAGTAAAGCTGCAAACAAGAAATAAGAATAGTTAATGTTTTGACACCTTCCCCAATGCTTTCGCAGCTGGTCTTTTTTGTCAAATACCTAGTGTGACATGACATATGTATTTCAAAATTTTATTACAACAATTTTTTTCAAAATTATTTGTTCATTATATTTCGCCAAATTTAGGATACTTTCCTCCCGATCCTCTATACCCCTAATTTGTGACGTAAATTCAAATTCAAATTTCAAAAGCCTTTAAATCTTTTGAAATTTTAAAATAGATTCAATTTTACTTATAGTCAATTAGTAACTGTATTCGGTAGATATGGTGATTAAGCTGTCGTATTTTAAACAAGTTTAGGGTACATCCAATTAAAATGAAAATTTTGTTAAAATTATATTCTATATAAAACAATGTAGGTACATTAGTATCAATGTTAGAATTTTTATTGAGCTTCGAACTGTATACAGCATGTTATAGCACAATAGGCGGCAAACAGAACCTAGTGTTAAGACACTCCATGCCCCATGCAAATGCCGATTTTCGCGACTCTATTAACTGGCGGAATTAAAAGGCGCGCTGTATCTTGCAATGAAGAAGACAGAAAAAATAAAAATAATTAATTCCCCTAATGGGAATTGAACCCACAACTGAAAAATACCAAAATTTGTTTACTTTAAATAACATTGTTATTATTACCACCATTTTCAGCGCAGTATGTTGGATTGTATTCTTTCAGTGTAAATAAAAGTTGATGTATTTTTTGTGATGAATGTTTCAAAATCTTGTTGTATCCTTTATCCTGTGCCATGGCCTGAAGCAGAACCATTCTCGCCCTGTATTAAAAAGATATTATAATAAAAATTTGTAAGATGTATAGAAAGCAATGCCTTTTCAGATTAATATTTTGAAACTAAATAAAACATGTTTAATTCCTCCAAACTCCCAAACGTCGTGTTTATAGTCACAAGCTTGTACATCGCCTCGCCCAAGAGGCGCCACGACGAACCATGGTGAAGAAATTCATTAACAAAAAACGCACAGCTCAAGTTTCGAAATATTCAAGACGTATTGAGTGGCGAAACATAACGTCGTCTTAACTTAGTCTTTGTCTTGTCACTAGTGTGAAGAAAAGGAAAATATATGTATCCTAAAATGAAAATATATAAAAAGGACATGCTTTTGTCATCACCACAGTTTTAACTACTTTATAAAAGCCTAATACAATAAAAACAAAAGAAATTTTGCTAAAATTGAAAAAGTTATTTTTATGTGAAAAAATGAAAAAGTGAGTAATAAAATTATCATTGTAAAATTTACGCCATTTGTTAAGAATGACGCCCACAGATACAAACTTATCAAAGCGACACCGCCACACACGCCTCATTCAAGAAATTGAGTCGTAGGTATTGGCGGTAAGGTTGTTTAGGTTTATTATAGAAAATAGGTAATTGCGTAAAATAGAACGAGAGACATCCCTTTTCGGTATGTCTTTCTGGTATGTTTATAGAGAATGAAAAGTGGTAGATCGACAATGCTTAGCAGTATTTTTGTAGTAGTAGGTGTTTACGTTTTTGGTATCTGTTCGTAACTGCGTTACACATAATACAGATGGATACAATCGTAAAATAATAAAAAAATACTCCTGAACTATTGACATATCTTGATTAATTTTTTAGGGTTTCGTACTTTTTAAGGAAAAAAGGAACCCTTATAAGATCACTCTGTTGTCCCTGTCTGTCTGTCCGTCCTTTATCTCAGGAACGCTTGGAGTTATCGGGTTGAAATTCAAACCATATACTCATATCTACGACCCCATGATTTCCTAATATAAACATATTTCCATATTCACTTTAAAAAGATATGGCATAATAGTTATAAAATGCGTATTTCGACACGATAAAGAGAATCAAAATTCATAGGGTACTACCAGTTGGCCTAGAATTATGATTTTTGGCATCTAGACATCATCATCAGATCATCTTACTCCTAAAAAATAATAGCCTTAAATAGCAAAAAAGGCGTATTTCGACACTACAAAGGTAATCAAAATTAATAGGGTGTTTTTTGTCTACCTAAAATTATGAAATATGAATTTTGAGCGAGCCCAACTCTCACGTTTTCGGTTTTATTTAGGTATAGGTTCGAAAGTGAAATATTTTACCCTATATGCTGCTCCACCCTATGTATCCTAGCCCTCCAAAACTGCGTTACGTAATACTTGAACGAAATATAATATTTTCATTTCCTTCACTCTGGTGACAAGACAAAGCTCGTAGTTGAGTTTCGCCACTCAACTGGATAAATATCTTGAAAATTAGGCGGTGCGTAGGTCTTAGCACTACGGATCTACCCTGCTATATACGGGATACTATAACAAATTGAATTAAAAGTGAAGCTATAACAAATAAATCACTACTTACTCAGTAGTATGTGTAATTGCTACAACATATAACAATTCCTCCTCTTCTGAAGTCACTCTACGTTTGTTTCTTTCACACAAAACTACAAACGCTACCATTCCCAAAGCGCCTGCATATATTCCCATTTCGTTTATTATGATAATTGTAGAGTCTATAGCATTTTTTAATTCTTTTTTTATCTGGAAAATATGGTATTCAATAATTATATGTAAAATATATTCTATATTGCACTAAATAAACATAGACATATATGCTGTGCATCCCAGATTCATTTGGTGCCCACCCCATGATTTTATCTAACAAAAACTAAGTAAAACTAAGATCATTACTTAAAAAGACCCCTATTCAAGGCTAAGGTCTAGGCCCATCCTAGAAAATATCTGTAGATACACCCATGTAAATACATATACAAAAGAAGAAACGTTCAAATATATTATGTAGAACAGTGTTAAGTCAACAATTCGCGCTTTATTAAGGTACACTTCTAAAAACTTAAAAACTGACAATACAAATGGGTTTTTCTTAGTGATTATTAACGAGGCATATGTCTACGGGGGTTTTTATTGAATCAGGTTTCTTTGATTCCATAAGGAAATATTCCCGAAGGATGCCTCAAGAGATAGCACAAATTTATTTCAGCACTGTCCGTTCACTGCGCTATCCTCTGCGTAGCAATGTATTTGATTTCGATAGCCGCAGCCCAGCGGCATAGAGTACTAGATGGACCTTTTCTGGCTTCAGTGATGGCTGGGTAGGATGTCAGCCACTCAATACGAAAAACCTCCAGAATTCGGCGAAAAGTGAGGAACAGTTCCCCCTGTCTACGCTGCTGCGGAATACAACTGATGCTGAATGCTGAAGCTGATTTAATTTCCTTTAATTTTAACAAAATAAAATATACCTTTTTAGGATCCGTAGTAATATCTGTCTGCCACGGTTTTAAATTAACGTTTTGATTGACTGTAGGTTGTGGTAAATCAAATGACATTATAATTCCTTGTAGCTCTGTAAGTAGATTGATGGCTTCTTGCGCGGGATCACATAGTATATGTTCAACTCTATAGTATTGAGCTAACTCGAGCGGATTTGTTGAATGCCTATAATATAAAAAAAAAATGTATTATTATTAGATAAGGGCAAGAAAATGTGCACTATCACAATATTTTCTAGAGCATATTATTTTGATATTCATTAAGACACAAAATTGACCTCCCCATAGGGCCATGAAGAGGTTAAGAATAAGATGTTATGAGAATGATAAGTGTATGAATGTAGTAGCACGGCACGCGACAGTTGCGTATTCGATTCTTACTCTGGGGAATAAAATATTTCCATTTTCTTGCTTTGGAAAGAAGTCAAAGCCCGGTGTTGTGTTCAGCCGCTCTGTCTGTGTGTTCTGTCTTGAAAATATTCTTTGTCTACCCTATTATTTACAGGATAAAACGTGAAATTAAAAACAAACTAAAAATTACACACAATACATTTTTTTTTACTTTATAAATATAGTAATGTTAACGGATCCGAAACATTAATATCAAAATAGGGAAATAATGCGATTAAAGATAAATAAATAGATTGACATATACATGACGGTAGGACAGCTTACTCCAGCTTAGTCCAGTATGTATATATGTCATATTTGGTAAGAAAATACAGTTGACCGTCAAGCCTATATATAGGTTATAAATAAATTATCAATATAATTCCTAAAAAGAAAGTTAAAAAACTCACAGAGACACTTCGCCCATATCATTTGCTGTAGCAATGGTAGCGTGGAATGTTGTTTCCAAATTACGCAAAATCTCTTGCACTTTGTTTAATTTCACGTTACTATTTAAAAGTGTTGCTGTTAAGCCTAAAAAAAGATTAAGTAAATCAGCTTCACGCTTTTTCCTTTATAGCAGAATAGGTAGAGGAAACCTAGTAATGAGTTTCGTTTCATATTTATATTGAAAACTTACGATCGATAGTTATTTCATCCCCAAGGAAATTCAATGAAGATAATCATTCGAGGATATAATCTATCTATAATCTATTTTCGAGTAAATGTAAAATTAAAATAATTCAACGCTCTATTTACGGCTGCAAGCCTAGACTCGAGTCTCGCAGGAGGCGCGCTTGCCGCCTATGATGGCCTATAATACAGCCACGTAGTGTTCATGATTGTATAGGTAGGATGCAGGCGAAACGGACGCGGTTAACTAAATAAAATTTTATCTTCACTTCACTTTTCTGGAGATATTGAGCGGCGTTGAGTTCCACGACGCAAAAAATATCACGTTGTAAATAATTACATACGTCACTAAAGCTGAAATTTTAAAATAATATTTGTAAAATGTAGGCTTGCTAGTATAACGTAGTTTGCTTCAATTTTAAATAACGTTTAGGATGTCTAGCGGGAGTAAAGGCCCACGTAAATGGTCTGGTAATAATAAATAAATACATATTTTTTACATTATTCTTAAAAACATATTTAAATAAGCGTTTTAACTTTAACATAGATGAGCTTGGATTTAATGTACCCTTAGTTGGCCCTACCTCTGAAAGAGCGAGGGCGCAGGACGAGTACGTATACCGTCTTAAATACATATTAGACTAATAATCCTAAAAATTTTAGCTTTGCTAAAATGACGTAAGTCTAGGGGCCCTGGGATCTCTGTATATTAGTGTTTTTTAAGCTTGTTTAAATAAAATGCTTCTTACCAAGAATCCGTGGTTGTTTTTCAAATGGGCACTGTTCAAATTGTTTCATCACCAATCTCATTGGATGATCATCAACTGCATGATGGCATTCATCAAATATTATAAGACTTATATCTTCCACTCTTATGTAGCTGTGTGTTATCATATCGTTCAAAATTTGACTTGTCATCACGATTACCTGTAATTATAGAAAAATATTTTAGAAAATATAACAAAAAAATGAACGTACCAAAAAATAAAGTAAGTAAAAAATTTATGAACTCAAGCCTGCATCTCATGGACGGTACACCGATAAAATGGGTTTTAAAAAAAATAGTATAAAGCTTTTATAGAACGTTTTCAAGACAATTTAAAATTAAATATGTGCAGTATTCATATATGCCATTACATATAAGACTTGATAGGCGTCAGTGCGCTAGTTTTCTTTTTCATTCGAAAAAAAGTTTCCTTGCACTGCATTATAGCTATGTTTGGTGAAAATCAGTCTAGCAGTTTAAACAGTACGCGCTTTTTTCAAGATGATGTAAGGTTTTTTTTGTCATTAGATAGAATTACTGAGCTGTTTGTGTCAGGGAGGTTTTTATTTTTTTATTTATAGTTATAAATAGGTCGGACAAAAGTATTTTCGTATTGTTCATACAAAGGAAAATATTTTTTTAGGTATAATTATTTATTTAAATCAACAAGGTAAGGTGTAAATGCCGTTTGATTAATGAAATCAAAATGGCACTTACACCGTTTTGATCAATGACTAGTTTACATTTTATGGTACTGCACCATGATCCTATTCCTGTAGAAATTTTGGAGTTTTCGATTTTATGTGGCTTTCAATTCACTGAGAAAAACACCTGTCAGATATTTTTCGAAAAAAAAAAATGCCTATGTATACAACTAATGTATATCTTAAAAAGCTTGAAGTAAATTGCAGGCATGTTTTAATAAGTGTTTTAACTATTATTATAGCAAAAATCGAAAATATCGGAAATCCCGGATATTGTAAAAATCGAAACCGGGATTTTAAAGACCTATTTTTCCCGGTTTGCGACCCCTAATTAAAACCAGCCAGTTACATTCAGTACAGCCAAAGAGGTTTGATTACTAATAATACGAGTACATTCAAAATACGAAATACTTTTGCCCAGACCTATTATTTGTGTAAGTTCCAACGACGTCTCATCTCAGGCCTTATGCCGCTATAAATTGTCGATTGCGCATAGCAAATCACGTATTGCCTGTAGTTACTTCTTTCGTGGCGCGTAAGTATCACATCATATTTTAGTTTTTCAAAGTACCTGATTTTTTGATAGTTCACTATCCCACTGACATTTATCCCAGTAATCCACTTTATCTTCACTACTGTAACCACCTACTCCATTCACTGGACACAACTGTTGTATTACTTTTTTCTGTAAAATTATTATTATTAGTATTTTACTAAAAACTACTCAGTGAAAATGACATAAACGAATCAACAAATAAAATCATTTTAACGTAGCGGGATTTCAACCCGTGCCTCTGGAAGCCGTCCAAGCACTCTGACCACTGAGCCAAACCTTCTCCTCAAGCTACGTCGAAATTCTTATTCGCTTGTTACAACTTACAGTAGAAACTCGATTAACCAGACTAATTGTTGTATTTAGTCATTCGGATAATCGAACGTAAAAAGAAAAGCTGATTTTGTGCATATTATAGCAAAAGCAAAACAAAATTGTTACCTATATGTCTAGTAAAAGCAACAAGTACATATAAACTAAAATGAACGTTTATTAAGAAATTATTAACATTTTTCAACATACGACTTACAAACACAGAAATCACGCACGCAGTTACATACATTCATACATATAAATTTTCTTAGGTTTCATTGTAGTCCGGATAATCGCGAATCCGTATAATTGAGGGCCGGATAATCGAGTTTCTACTGTAATTATGTTGTTCGCATCTTTCAAATCTCGCTACGTTCAAATTCTAATCCTTCTACGTTCTAATTTTTGTATGTTTTATAAATAAGTGTTTTTCTTTCCTAGTGTGGAATGAAATCTTTTTTTGTCATCTTCACGCTGTATCCCCCCTGAAATAATTTTATATAAAATCATTTTTTATAAAAAATATTTATAAATAACATTAAAAATATTATTATTCTATTTGTTTACTTTTAGTCCCATATCACAAAGTGATTGGTATTTTGTAAAGCAAATTGGTCACCACTCTGAAAGAAGGGTGTGAAAATAATGGTCTAAGCCTGAATGCGAGTGAGACGAAGGTTCTGATATTTTAAAGAAATGAAGAGAGGACAGAATGCAATATCAGTGTGAATGGTAAGATATTAGAACAAATGAATGAAGTATGTTCAGTAGAGATGGAAGATACGAGATGGATGTGGAAAGGCGCATTGCTGCCGGTAACACGGTTAACGGAGCCTTAGCTCCATTGACGAGACGGCGAAACATTGGCACAGCTGCGCGTTTGGCTGTACAGTGTTGGTACAGACGTTGTTGTACAGCATGGACTAGCGAGAATGTCACGGTGAGAATGAAGAAGAAAAAGATTTGTGATGTGAAAAGTGAGTGGTAAAGAAGTAGGGGGAGGAGACCTCGGTTGAAAACACAGTATCAAAGATACTGGAGGAAGGTCACGTAAAAAGCATCAGGACCGGATCAGGCATGTGTGAAGAGGTTGAAAGAGGTATGTAAAGACCGTAGCGTTACGTAGTTACGTTAAGTTAAATTTACACTGGGATAGCTTCTGACTGCAAGAACAAAAGTTATGAGTTTGTTCCCCACTAGGGGCAATTATTTTAAATTTTTAACTTTACACTAAATTCTCTTACATGTTGCTAAGCCTGCGATTTTTTAATACAAAAAGAGCGGCTTCAAAAGTCTGCCCAATTATGTACACCAAAAGAGTGCCAGCTCTGTGACCGTGATAAAAACATTTCTGTTGATAAGCTAAATCATAATTTTTTTTAAGGTAACCAAGGAACTGGATGTTTATCACACGCTCGCACCTTAAACAGATGCTGATTGATGTGGTAAAAATGTAAAGTTATAGAAAAAGACATATACTATATTTTAATATGAATGCAAAAAATACTGTGATTTTAATAGAATTATATATATTTTGTAAAGCAAATTAACTTACTTGTTGATTCACTAATGGAACATTGTTGACAAGAAAAAAACACCGCTTCCCACCTTCTCCCCATGGTTTTTGAAATGTCCCTCTCAGCCTTTTGATAAGTTGAATCGCAATATATGTTTTGCCAGAACCTATAATGAAACAATTGAAAACAATATTTATTACATTTTTATTTTTGAATATGACGAGTGATCAAACACAAAAAGAAATTGAGACCAGAATCAGTAACTCTTGGAAAAGATATTGGGCACTAAAAGAAGTCATACAGCTTCACGCCATCCGTACATGGTAGAAATTCCTACCGCACGAACGAAACGCTTTGAGGCTACATTCTTCATCCGCACTGCGAGAGATTGGAACTCATTGCCGGCATCTGTATTTTCTAAGTCATACAATATGAGGGTCTTCAAAACCAAAGTGAATAGGTATCTGCTAAGCAAGCGTGCACCACCTTAGATCGCATCAACGCTCGCCAGACTTGATGCGGTCAAACGCAAGCCTACTCAATATAAAAAAAAAAGTCATGGAAAACCCCCAGATACCATTAAAGGACAAAAAAGGTCTTTGACACTTGTGTTATTCCATGCATGACATATGGTTGTACGGCGAAACTTAACGACGCGCTTTTGCCTTTGCGCATGATAGAAAATGGGGAAATATATAATACACAATTTATTTATTTTAATTTAAGTTAGTGTTCTCCATATCTAAAAAAAGCTGATAAACACAAACAACTCAAAATGTTATTATGTATTGTGTCATTATGGTGCAATTTTAAAAACCATTATAAATTTCTAGATCACTGTGATGCAAAACTTCAGCAGCTCTCTCCATACTCAAAGGTTGAGTTAGTTTCCTTTCCTTATTCTAGTAAATGAGAAAGTGTGCCATTGCAGTCTGCCACATAACATGCAATGTCTTGAAATTAGGTGCATAGAATGTCTTAACTCTAGGTTCACTCTGTCTACCCTGCTAATAGCAGGATACAATAATACACTATAAGGTAAAACATATATAGTACAGGCTAAAAAACGCAAAATCTATAATATCAAACCTGTGGGTAGGTGTACTATTGTATTTCTTGCAATTGCAATGTCTTCAAGCTGTGTTTGATAAACTCTTGGTAGAAGCTCCGGAAAAGTAGCCATTTTAATTATTTACTTTCTTGTTTCTAATCTGGATTTATCGTTTATCTTTAGTTGTCCTAAAATTTTTATAACAAAAATCTGCTTATTTATTGCACAATACAAAAGAAACAATAATACATATTTATTTATATATTAAAAAATATAAATAAGATAATAAATAGTGAACTAGTTTAAATAATTCGCCTGACCGTTCCTCACAGTAGACGTGGTTTTCGTTGTCTCCTCAAATAGTGAAGAAACTGTTTGCAATTCTATTCTTTGAGTGAAATATACTTAGTATCATAATTGCGTAAAAATATAAACAGTATTAAATAACACCGAAGTGCATCTATAGTGAGAGGAGCCCCCTACCTCACGCCCGCGGAAGCGGAACGGTTGCTATTTTTTGACTCACTCACACACTGACCCTGCGTTTGGCACGTACGCTCAATGCAAGTCCTCCTCATTCGTCAATGCATTTGTTGCGACTCTCGGGTTGGGACTACTTAAACAAAATAATAAGCGTAAGAGGATCGCCCGCTACCGCCACTGGTGGTGGATCACAGCCTGATCTATCAAAGTACATGTTGACGTTCAAAGCTCGCAGATAACATTGCGTAGCGCTAGAGGAGGTGGAGTGTCGGCTTGCGTACATAATAATCTATAATATAATCTAATTGAGTCGACCTACCGGGGTGGTAACAACTAGATAGTTGTTATGTTTACGCATTTACGCAATGCGCGGTGGATGTTGGTTTGGTCTACAAGACTGGTGATACAAACTTTGGACAATTTATTAGTGACTACGACATTCAACAACGAAAAAGATCGGTAGTATTTGGTGATTTTAATAAAAACCTATTAGAGAATAGAAAGCGTTTAACCAAATATAAGCAAATATTACAAGAACCAGGGTATAGATTGCTAAACAAAATCAATAAAACATTCTGCACAAGAGATTCAACTACGAAAAAATCGATTATAGATCACGTAAGCACAAATTTGAAAACAAATAATTTTATGGTTGCTGTTATTAATTCATCATTATCAGACCACAAAAACAAGTATATGCAAATGAATAAATTTAAAACTCCAAGAAAGCTACAATCTACTTATGAAGCAATAAATTACGCTAAGCTATAAAAATCCTTAGAAACATCACAACTCATAATTAACACAACAATAAACTATACAGAACTAGAAAACATAATAAATTAACATATTATTAACTGCAAGGAAACAAAAACCAAAATTTTGAACAATTTATGAGACAACTGGATTAACAAGGATATTATCGATATATTAAGTAAAAGGAACTTTCTATGGTCACAATACAAAAATAATCCAAACAATAAAGATATAAAAAATAAATTCTATTCAAAGAAAACTGAAACACCTAAATTCATACAAAATATGAAGAATATATACTATTACAAGCTATGTACAATTTAATATTTATAATTTCTGATACAAAAGTTATTTGTAATGTTTTTAGCAAATATTTCGCAACAATTGGTTCCCTCCTTGCAAAAAAATTCCAACACAATATCACAACATTCCACATTCAATTCATACAAACTTTGAACACACCAATCATGAACTTCTATCATTCACAGTGTAGTTCTGGAGAGGTAGAGGGAATCTAGATTTGAATGTAAGTAATGGTATAGACAAAATTACCACAAAAACATTAAAATGTTTGAGCAATATAATATCAAAAGGTCTGACACACAATTTTAACAATCTTGTGTCCCAAGGGATTTTCCCAGACGCACTAAAATTGCAAAAATAACACCTATACATAAATTGGGTTCTTTAGACCTTAAGAGAAGTAACACTACTACTGCAATTACAGGAATAAAAAACTTTCTTTTTTAATTGGTTCGCTAATCAACATTTCAAAATAAAGAAGTCAAATATAATATTTACAATCCTCTAGTAAAATCACATTTATTGTAGTTAATTGAAATTTGGGATAATACTGGTAAATTAAATTTACAAGCACTACAAAGTAAACAAAATAAAATAATTAAACCAACAACTAAACTTTACAAAGAAACAAACATAATGAGTCTGCGACAACTTTATGTATATAAAGAAAAATGTAAACAAATTGATATGTTCTAATTTGACATTTATAAAACATAACAGTAAACGTAGCAGCCGCAGACCAAGCTTACTAGTTCTTCCAAAGATTAGAACCAAACTAGCTAAGAAAAATAATAATTTTGATGGAGCACAACTTTATAACAAATTACCCACATCTATGAAAAATGTAGACTCAGTTAATGAATTTAAATCTCAACTCTCAAAATATATTTTAGAAAATACCAATTTTTACAGCGGTTAAATATTTTACATATATATATATATATATATAAAATATTTTATATATATATGAAATATTTAACTATATATAGGGTATATAGTTAAATGTATATAGTAGCTATGTATAGGGTAGGTACTTGAAAGGCCATAATGATTACATTTATTGTGTTGATCACATAAGAACAACACAATAAATTGTGTGTGAAATTGTATTTCTTTTTGAGAATAAATTATTTGAACATAGTTTAATACTACTTTAGTTAAAATATTATAAGTAACAATGTATTTCAAATATTATACTCACACAACTAATACAGAATACTGGAGATAAGACTCGAGAAGAAGAAAAGAAAATCAATTTTAAATTATAAACTTATTACTAATATACAATTTTTATTAACACTAAAAATCTAACCGGCCTGTATATTATTCGCCAAACAAAATACTCCCGGTACCTACTGAATGTAAATTGCAATTACTTCTTTGCTTTAGGGATGCCCAATGATCATCGATTTTCGATTGTTAAATATCGATGTTGCATTAAATAAAACATCGTAACATCGATGTCAGTAGGAACACATTATCGAAATTTGGTCGCGTACACGTACAACGAGTGTTCACGTGTTTATTTTAATTTAAAAAGAATTATCGTAAGCCAAAAAAAACATTACTACTTTTAGTCTTATAAATTGTCGTTTTAATAACTTTCACTTCACATTAACGTTCACTTCTTAGTTTCTAAATCGTACTTCATTATTCGTTCTCGAGTTTGGACTCGCTAGTTCATAGTTGCTATTTGCTAATTCTTTATGAGTGAAATGTGTGTCGGTTCATCTTTTATCCAATGAAAATTGTGACACTTGAAATCCTTCAATTGACATATAAAAATTCTATAATTATTTGACATTGGCTACCAAATTGTCGTATTCTATAGTTTGTATTGTCAAATAGTACAGAAAGATAAAAATATGACTTGGCTAAGCCCCCTTGTTTTACTTAAAAATATCTTATGATATTATAATTGTTTTATTTATTGATAACTATGAATGAAGGCTAGCCCTAGCGCAGGGGCACAAAAATGTGTTGCACAATTAAAAATTTATTTAAATATATAGCTGAAGCGGAATGGATACAGCGTGAAGCTGTGGGGAAAAAAAAGAAAAAAAAAAAAACATTGATGTTAGCCAAAATCGATGTTGTTCTTTCGAATTTTACCGAGCGTCCATGTTGACATCGAACTTCATTGTTGTAGATGATTCATCTAATCTTGTATAGAACAGGGGAACCCCGCTCAAAATGAAAATATTTACATAAGCCAAAAATTTAAATAACTTGATTACTGATGTTGTAAAAATTATTCAGTTATATTTTTCTCAGTTACAAATTTTATAGTATTTTTTTTTATATAAACTAACTATAAAACACAAAAACTTTTATTCCTTTAAAAATATAGAGCTTAAATTATGTGAAGTGATCAATAATATATGTCGTCTCTCATGGGATTATTTGTATTTTTGTTCACTTAGCCTGGTCGTACAATAATATTGTCAATAAAGTACGTATTGTCAATAATATTGTGTGTGTTTGGCCGTTTTGTCAATATTATTGTAGATTTGTAGAAATTTTGTTTATGCCACGACAATATTGGGGAGAGGCAGTGTGCGGGCGCGCTACAATATTTTAATTAAAAAAAAGACTTCAAAGGAGACAGAAGCTGAAGCTCTTTTTTCATGATAGACGACCAAAACAGTGTAAATTGTGAAAATAATATTGATATTAGTAGTAATATGGAATGGAATAGATATATTCCATAGTTATTGATAAGTTCCCATGTTTTTATAAACCCTATAAAATATTGTTTTTCTGTGGAAGTATTAATATCAACACTATTTTCACTATTTTCTTCGTCCAGCCTTAACGATAAAAATAAGCGTCCACCTCCCTTGAATTCTTTTATACAATTAAAATATTGTAGCGCGCCCGCACACTGCCTCTCCCCAATATTGTCGTGCCAAAATCAGAATTTCTAGAAATCTACAATAATATTGACAAACCGGCCGAACACACACAATATTATTAACAATACGTACTTTATTGACAATATTATTGTACGTGTGCGGCCAGGCTTAAGGTAATTCAATGGAAGATATGTTTTATGGAATGAGCATTTTTATTTAAGGATTCTTAGAAGAATGGCATTCACCATGTTGGCAACCAAGAAGATGACAAGAAGGATATCAAATATTCAGCTAAGCTTAAAACATTTTTTGCCCAAATAATTATATACGTATACGTAAATATATCTTAAGACGCCGATAACTAAGGAAAGTTTTTGTAAATTGCAATACTAAGTACTATATTAACGATAAAGCCCCTAAAGTAATTTCAGACTGTAGGACACGTGGACAAGTCTAAAAAGAACACGTAAGTAGTGGCGCTGGTAACCACAGAGCAATGTTATCAACCTCAGGAAAGCAAAACACAAACAGCTTATGCCGTTTGTGTTTCTTTAACAACTTCGCCGTAAATTAATTATTTCAATAAAAATTATAATATTTTGATTAGATATTTGCATTTTAACTTTGTAAATCTAAAAGTACTTGTATTAATTTTAATGAATTGCTATATTTTACTGCTTTCTACTGTTTTTTAGTTCCATATTATTATATTCTTTATTTATGGCATTCCGGGCGTGCCGGTCCATTATTGTGGATTCCATTATTATTCCATTATTATGTGCATTATTAGTGCTGACCGGCACGCCCGGAATGCCATAAATAAAGAACAACAATTCTTGACATTATTATCTGCCATAAATGAAGAACTGTTGAAGAATTAAGAACTGTTATCTCTTATCTGTATTCAATATAGAATCAGTAATTCAGTCGTACTAGTATAATGTTCCTGGTATAGAATTCAGTCCATTCAATGGACCTTTGGTTATATGTGTTCTGTGGTCTATCTATAAGATAAGTCTATAAGTATAACTATCCTTTTTCAAGTTTTTTATGTTATAAAACTTATAAACTTCAAAGTATATTTCAATGATAATTTACTTATAGATTTAGAACCTTATTTTTTTATTTAAAACCATGCTTCAATCGTTTGGATGTCTTGTGAATTATTTACTTTTAAATACATGTCTTTTATTTTTTCTCCTAACCAAAACAGTTTCACCTGGAGGTAGCGTAAAGCAATTTAATATGATATTATTGTACATTAAATGTGATACAGTTTTTATAAAACAAGACATTTTTACAGCGAATGATTTACACTTCTATGATGGATCTTCTACGGCGGATATCATCGCTGGCGATGTGTTTTTTGAAATTTTAGACCCCCCAGAGCTACGTTATTCTTATAGGATTAGACCAGCAAAGGACTTCGGTACTCCTTTCGTAAGAATGTTTTTCATATAATTCTTTACAAAACTAATAACTAATATGTTACGATCTTAATTCAGGGTTTGTCTGCAGTTGCTATTAATTATGTTCAAATAAATACTTAACACAATTGGGTTTTGTTTTCACGTAAAAATTAGCTGTAATTGATGATCTATCCATCATTATCAGATTAAAAGATATACCGATTTATCAATATATAATAAAACTTTTTTCCAGAATGGTAGTATTCACTTTGAGAAGATTCGTTTAGTCCCAACACTTCCATTGCATAGTTGTTCAGATATAATAAACGCAGATGATGTATTTGGCAATATTGCTTTATCTGAGAGAGGGTAAGATCATACTTTAACTATAGTAACAAACAACAAAATGACATATTTGCATGGTGATTATTATATTTGTGTGGAGTTTCATATTACTATTAACCTGTTCATACCAGCATGATGCACCGGTAGTTATACTCTGTTTCTCACGCATAGATAACTTGCATACATATGTAAAGTATGGTTGTCATGATGGATTGTAGAAGCAAAATTCAAATTAAACTATATGAAATTAATATTGTTACTACGTAATATATATAGTTAAAAGCTACTTTTAATTCTATTAATGTGTATATAATTTAACCACTTTTAGGGAATGTTCTTTTGTATTCAAAACTCTTAAAGCACAAGAAGTAGGTGCTCAAGCTGTTATTATAACTGAATCTATGGATAAATGGGATGATGCATTGGATCATCTTATTGAGATGGTTGATGACAGGTGAGAATATTTCAATTTAGATAAATGAGGCCATTGTGGCGTAGCAACCCAGCAACTGTCCGCAATCACAATGGTGGGTTTGAGTTCCATTTGGTGGAAAAAAATATTTTCATTTTCTCCCACTGGTAAAAAGCAAACGCACATGATTTAGTTTTGCCACCCAACACTCAGTGTAGGGCCATATGGGGAGCAGCGTCTTAATACTAGGTTCTTTCCGTCTTCCTTACTATGTGGCAACATATAGTAAGTTTGACTGAAAGAACCTAGTGCCAGGATGCAGCTAGATTTTTTTTTTATTTTTGTCATATCAATTCTATTTCACACAATTTCAGGATGGAGCTAGATGTTAATATTCCAGCTGGATTTTTGCTTGGTCGAAGTGGTGCAACAATAATAAGGACATTAAGAAGGTTACAACAGGATTATGCTGTTATAAATATGCCAATAAACATGACACATGTGCCAATTAGTAAAATTAATCAACCACCATGGATATCATGGTAAAATTCATGTGACAAATAATATGTAATCTATACTCTGGGTTTACTCTCCATATTGATAAGATCTAATTAAACACGACAAAATTTATATAATAATTACATGAAAATTAAATTAATTATTATATGTTGTATTATTGTATTTTGCATACTAATAATTGATGAAGGTACACATAGACGAAGGAAAAAACTGTTTCATAATTTCCATTTAGGGAACATTAAGTTCAAATTAAAAATATGTTTTCAGAAGGACTTTAAAATATTAATTTACAACAATAATTACTGTTGTCAGAGGATAAAATAATATATATTTATGTTTTTTATGATAAATTACGGTATACTTTTCGGTAATTTTCTTTAATTATCATAAAAAACATAAATATATATTATTTTTGGAATGAAACTCAAATCAAAGATTAATTCAAAGATTTAATATAAAACTTTTTAAATTACCAAATAAAAAAGAATTTAAAAGTGGATTTTTTATAATTATTTATGAAATATATATTATATTATAGTATGATATAAATAATTATTGAGTGGCTGAAATTGACGCTGCGCTTTGCCTCGAAATCAGAGCAAAGAAATTAAATTATAAATGTAAATAAATATTTCATCTCCTCTAGTGGGGATCAAACTCATAACCAGCTGATTTTACAGTCACACTGTCCCTGCGTCACGACTGGCCTAAAGTTATGTAAATGAATTGTTCTTTTTAAAATTTGCCCAGAATCTCATTTGGATATTATTAATATTCAGTAGACAATCCTCAAGTATTAGCACCCAGTACACGTCGGTACACAAATAAAAACAACCAAATTAGAAAATATATTTTATAAAACATAATGATTAAAAAAATATTTAGCCACACTGAAATTTGTACTTCTGACACACATCATACAACTTTAATAAATTGTAACATGCATATAATAATTTTGAGGTGTGGGTTAGTTAGTCCTACTCGTAAGTTCAACTTTTTATAGGTTTTCAAAAAATATTTTTCCATCCTTATTGTGGAATGATTATAAAAATTTATGTTAATTAGCGTAGACATACAAGAATTGTGAGATTTTATCCATACATACATATATCAATGCTATATACAAATTTTAAAAATGAAATGGATATTGTATTTATGAGCAACTTAAAAATCGTGTTATTATTGTTTACCAAATTTATGCTAATTTCCAAACTATGATTTTTTATCATTTGGTTTATACATTTATGTAACAATGGTTAATTATTTTTTATTATGATTTCTAACTTATAAACAAAACTATATGATCAAAATATATGCTCTATATTTATTAAATAATGAATAGGTATACATTTTGAATTAGAAATGCAATATTACATATAATTTATTTTATTTGTGCTCATTTGTTGACAAAAAAATGTTTTATGAAGATGGATAAAATAACTTTTGTGATAATAAAAAACTATTGAATGTGTTAAAATATGAAAATTATTTTAACTGACTAACTTCATTAAGGCTTATTTAGTATTGGAAGAATTATAAGACTTTTTTGTATTTATTGTAGTGTATAAATGTTTGTTGATTTTGTGTAAAGAGAGTACAAAAATAATGATTATAATATGTTTCATAATATAACATAAACATGCTGTACCATGTACCAAAATTGGACATT
>HE668834.1:148592-244461 GCA_000313835.2 Heliconius melpomene melpomene | reverse complement strand
ATGCCCCTACGGCTACGCCACGATAGGCCTCGACTAACAAATTAATGATATTGTTTAAAATTAAAAACAAATTAGATTAGACAATAATTTATTATTTTTATGAAGAAAAATATATTTAATCATTATTATTTCTTTTCGTGAGTGTTTCTGCCTCCTCCATAGTGTTGGGTAATTTTGTGCCAAGTGTTTCAGGTGTCATGAAAACGAGGATACATGATATTAGAGCGAATGAACCGAATAAAACTGAAGGAAGACTCTCCCATACTTCTAGAGCCTGAAAAAAAAATTACATTCAATAACAATAAAATAAAAATTAAATGACATTAAGTCTTAATTTCGAACAGATATTTTTTTTTTTTTTTTTATTGGAAAAAGGACAAGGCAAACGAGCGTTCGGGTCACCTGATGATGATCACCGCCGCCCACGACCCCGTGCAGCACCAGAGGAGCTACAGGTGCGTTGCCGGCCTTTGAGGTGGAGATAGACGCGCTTTTTGAAGGTGCCCATATCGTACCGACCTGGAAACACTGCCGCGGGTAGGCTATTCCACAGTTCGGTGGGGCGTGGAAGGAAATTCCTACGAAAACGCACAGTAGTGGAGTGCCACGCATCCAGATGGTGTGGATGATATTTAAGTTTGTGACGTGCTGTGCGGTTAGAAAATTCGGCGGCAGGTAACAGGTCAAACAGTTCTTTAGAACACTCACCATGATAAATGCGATAGAGAACGCACAGCGAGGAGACGTCTCTACGCAGAGCCAAAGTGTCAAGCCTTTCACAGCTTACTGGGTCCTTAATGATTCGGACAGCTCTACGTTGTATGCGATCAAATGGGTCAAGCTGATACTGGGGTGCACCAGCCCAGAGATGAGAACAGTACTCCATGTGTGGCCGAACCTGGGCCCTATATAGAGCCAATCGGTGTTTTGGCGTGAAGTACCGTCTCGCTCTATTGATGACCCCCAGTTTCTTCGAGGCCAACTTGGCCTTGCTTTCCAGATGATCGCGATACTGGCAGTCACTCGAAACATTAAGGCCCAATATACTGATACTCGGCGCGGCTGAAAGGGGAGTGTTCTGAAAGACTGGCGATACGATAAATGGGGTTTTTTTGTGGTTAACGCGCAAACCTGTGTCTTCAGGGGGTTAAATTGGACCAGGTTCCTTTCACCCCATGAAGAGACATTCTCGAGGGATGCCTCAACAGAAGACATAAGTTTATTTCGGCACTGTTCAGCGTTTTCCCGAGAAAGACTTGCGCGGCCGGAGTAAACAGCGTCCACCGTGCTGTCATCTGCATAGCAATGAATGCTAGAATCCTCCAGCATGTCATTGATATGCAGAAGAAACAGCGTGGGGGACAGCACGCAGCCTTGGGGAACGCCAGCGTTCACGGGCATATGTTTGGAGCAAAAACCGTCGACAGCGACCTTGATGCTGCGCCCAGTGAGAAAGCTGGCGATCCACCTGCATAAGTTCTCGGGAAGCCCATAGGATGGAAGTTTAGCAAGGAGCGCCCCATGCCACACTCGATCAAAGGCCTTCGCCATGTCCAAACTAACTGCCAGGCCCTCTCCTTTGCTTTCAATAGCCGCAGCCCAACGGTGGGTAAGGTATACCAGAAGATCACCGGTTGAGCGACCATGACGGAAGCCATATTGACGGTCATTAATCAATCGGTGATCCTCTAGATAAACCAAGAGCTGGCTATTGATGATGCTCTCCATGACTTTTGAGAGTAGGGAGGTGATGGCAATAGGCCTGTAGTTAGATGGATCGGAACCATCGCCCTTCTTCGGGATCGGGTGGATAAGAGCGCTCTTCCATGAATCTGGGACTACGCCGACTGAGTAAGAGTTTCGAAACAAACGCGTTAGCACCGGTGTCAGCTCAGGAGCACAAGAACGAAGCACTAAGGGAGAGATGCCATCTGGCCCGCTCGACTTATGGATGTCCAAAGAGGACAGAGCTCGCCTTACAGCTTTTTGGCTGAACTTAACCTCAGGCATTGAGCTCTGGCACCGCGGGATGGTCGGTGGCGTTGATCCTTGGTCATCCAAAGTCGAGTTCGAGGCAAAGAGAGCGCCCAGGAGATCGGCTTTCTCTTTCGCCGTATGGACCAAGATGTCATTCCCCTTGCGTAAAAGGCGGAAAGCGAAGGCTGGCTGAAGTTGCCGAGTGCCGCCTTTGAGAGCGCCCAAAACTGGTGAGTTCCGGATGGGTAGCTCTCAAGCTTCTCGCCGATTTTTGGCGATATGCTCGGACCTTGCTTTGGCAATTTGCCGCTTAAAGGACCTAGAGGCCCGGTTATACTCTCTTTTTGAGGCTTTCACCTTCGGATCCTTAGTAACCAGTGCCTCGGCCCAGATTTGATATGCCTCGCGTTTGCTAAGGGCAGCGAGTTTGCAAGACGTATCAAACCAAGGCTGTGACTTGCCACCGATGGGCACTACAGTGCTAGGAATATAAAGTTCCATGCCCTGCAGAACCACGTCGGCAACAGCAGCGGCACAGGTACTAGGATCATCAGAAGAGAAGCAAACCGAGCCCCAGGGATAAGATGAGTAAAATGTACGCATCCCATCCCAATCTGCTGACTTGTAGTGCCAGACGCGACGAGTTGCGGGTGTTCTGCGACTGCCGCGCTTAATGGGCACGACACTCCGTACCAGGCAGTGGTCAGAAGACCCCAAAGGAGCATCGACGACAACCTGGTACTGTTCCGGGTGCGAAGTCAGCAGAAGGTCCAGTAAGGAGGCATTGTGGTTGTCCACGTCCGGGAGTCGCGTAGGCGACTCAACCAATTGGGACAATCCATTCGCCGTAGCAAGGTCAAAAACGGCCCTCCCAGCGTGGTCGGTGGTGCGTGATCCAAGCCAACTGGCATTGTGCGCGTTAAAATCTCCAAGTATCACGACCTCAGCAGAGGGGATCTGTGAGAGCATATCGTCGATGGCCGATTGCATGTGCTCCATGAGCCGATCCGTTTCCGCATTGCCACTGTGGGACCTGTAAAGGCATGCGTAGACTCGGGTTCGATCGTCCGAGTCAACACGGAGCCAGATAGTCGACAGGTCCCGAGCTTCAAAATTTGCAAGACGACGGAAACTTAGGTCCTCCCTTATGAACACAGCTACCCCGGCATGAGGCAGAAAGTTGTGTTCAATTTTGTAGCCGGGGTATTGGAGGTAGGATGTGTCGCTCGGTCGGATAATTTGAGTCTCCGTCAGAAATAACAAGGCCGGCCGTGCCGTCTCAAGATGATGGTGGACGGCATTCAGGTTGGAATGAAGACCCCTGATGTTACAGAAGTCCACGTTTAGTGTGGAAGGGGTTGCCGTGGAGCGTACGTCTCGTTTGCCTTGTTTGCGAATTTGACTTGTGCGCGGTACTGTGCCCTCCCCAGAATTCGAAGGGCAGCCTGAGTTTGAGGACTCAGGGAGGGATTCTCCAGCACCGGAGGTGCTGGTACCCTCCTGGGGTAGTTTCTCTTTAAGTGCCGCTTTCATATTCTAGGGAGGGGTGGGGGTTGGGCTCCGGAGCCCGGCATTACCTAGTGCGAAACGCAGTGGCATAAAGCCACTACTTAACGCCGGTTTTAAATGCCGGGGGTGGTAATGATCCGGTCGAGTCTGCCCATGCGTGTTGCCATTGCTGGCGACGTGACTCTACCACACGTACTTTAGTCGCCTCTTACGACACCATCAGTACCAGGGTGATCCTATTCTAGGCCGGGATCACACGGCTAAAACTAAAACTAAAACTAAAAACACGGCTAAAAAATTTAGTACTAATTGACATGTGCCTGACATAATTATGCAGTGATTATAGAGAAAGGTCTAATTAAATAAAGTGCATCGTTGATTTAGTCAGGTGAGAGGTAAGGATAGTGATGTATATATATACGCTATTTTGCCAAATTTGCATTTAACACATTTATATAGTTATATAACGTGCAAATGGAAAATGCCTCTAAATATGGGCATCTCACGCTTTTTTCCGCATGTCATGAGAGAAAGAACAAAATATTTTAATACTCTGTAAGGAAACGGAGAGGTGTAACTTTCCGTTTCCTTCTTTCAAAGAATTACTGGTTTAGTGATAAATTTATTTTACTACCAGAACGAGGAAATAAAAATATTTTTATTGTAATTCATTAATATTGAAAATTTGTCTTCCACGTAATTATTAAACCTATAACCAGACAGTCCATTCTGTTTCCGCTGCGTCACCACGGAAATATAAATATCTAAAATCTATTAGAACATAGAAATATTTTCAACTATTTCTCTATTTATAACTTCTTCATTTTATTTGATATATAGAGGAAGAAGAAGAAATCTTCTAAGGAATTCTCTAAAGAAGAAATCTTAATCTAATAGCAACTATAGGCTATATACTTTTACTTACTAGTGCAGGTGTAAGTGGGGCAGTGATACCTCCCAAGCGACCTATCATCGAAGAAAACGCGAACAAACTGTGACGATGTCTCGTCGGGAACAACTCCGCCGTGTACAAGTATACTGATGTTATGATTACTGCGATCGAGTACTTGCCGATGAGATAAACCGCTAAGGCTAGACCGTCTTGACCTGGAAATTTATAAACATGTACAATTTTTAAGAGACGAAAATTAAATAATTTTAAAAATACAATAATTGAAAATTTGATATCTTAAACTACTTATTATTAGGTTTGTGAGTATTTAACCGAATTAGCTTCACGTATCCCATCCTACTAATATGATAAACGTAAAAGTATGTGAGGATGTACGTTTGTTCCACTTACACGCCAAAATTACTAAATAGGTTTAAATGAAACTTTACAGTACTATAGCTTATAGATGAGAATAACACATAGATTATTAAGAGAACTACAATATATTAAGATTTTGTATAATTTGACTATCATACAATAATAAATTTGTGTCGCTAGTTCCTCAAGCAGAGAGAACCCAGCAAAAGTACACTTCATTCTCAGCTTTTCAATCAAATTTGATACATTGTAGGTTTGAGTGGCAAATGGTAAATAACCGCCGTAATTTGACGTTTTTTTAAATAACTAACATATAATTAAGATATTAATTACAATATTTCAACACTGATATTTCTAGGCAACTAATAAATTAAGTAAAAATATAGTTTAACCTTCTGGCATGAAGGCAAATGCGAACTGACAAGTCGCGCAGAGCAAATATCCACATATTAACACGGGCTTCCTGCCGACACGATCCAATAACAATATAGCTGTCCAATACCCGGGGATTTCTACTGCAGCAACATAAACAAAGTTCAAATAACTATTCCCTGATAGATTCACCGCGTTGATGGACATTCCGAAATAAATAAACGTATTTGTGATCCACCAAATGGGCGCCACACAACACCTTAGTAAAATAGTCTTGGATTTAAACACTCGGACAACCAGCCAATAATCATCTGCCTTTTCAGCCAACTTTTTAGCTTCTGCTGAATCTCTCAAAAGTTTTGACAGCTCTTTCCTGTTCATCCTTGCCGCCTTTTTCAGTATTGCTTCAGATTCTTCGTATCGGCTTTTGCTCATCAGCCAGCGTACGGATTCAGATAGAATCCAAAAGTAGGATATTACAATTAGTTGTGGAGCATATAACACGCGGGTGAGAGTACGCCAGGGCTGCACTCCCCAAGCTATTAGTCCAAGGAATACTTGTCCAACAGCAAACAATGATGAAACAGTTGCACCAACCATTACACGATATTTAGGACCCACCATCTCCGTTACTGAAATAATAATTCAAATTTATAGTGGTACGCGTATGTTAATAGAAGTAATGAGAATGTGAAAACAAAGGAATGTCAAAATGGAATTTCATCATAGCAAAAAACTAACAATGTAAAAAAATAAATTGAACTTTTACTTAATTTTTACACAACTATGAAGTCAAAATACTAAAAACGCCTTACCTAAAATGTAAGCAGAAGCGTAAGCTCCCGCTCCTATAGCGGCCTCTATAATTTCAAGTGCGAGGAACCATTCATACGAGTACACAAATGACCTAACGAGTCCCACCCATCCCGTGTTTAGGGCGTGAGAGTGACGCGACGCCCCCAGCGGTCAGAAATGTAGCCAGTTATAGGTTGCACGAAGAAAGTGCCGATTGTCAAGATAGAGCCAATTTGAGAACGTTTCCATTCGTCACAAGCCAAGTCGAACTGAAATTATAATTGTGTTAAAGTATTTTAGGTTTTAAGAAATTTACATCTAAATTTGAATCTTATCGGGCTACGCTCTCTACGCCGACTGTTAAATGCCAATGAAAACTAAAGATGAGAAATAAGCGTCTTACGTCATAAACAACGCTAAGTGTATTCTCATAGACATACTCTTCGCAAGGAATCTTCTGTGACCGATCGAACCACGTTGCAGGGCACACGTCAATAACATTTACAATTAAGGAGCTATTCTGAAAACGTTCACAATCCTCAAAGTCGTCCACACTAGTACCGGGTATCGCATTTAACACCCAATCTGGAGCAAATTCCGGATTTTGACCGTCACACTGTGGTATTAGGCACCTGAAATTTTTTAGAATAGACGTTTAATTGAAATATTTTTCTGGGATTGTGCTGCTTAAATATCTGCTTAAAATTAAGGAGAACGTAGAGAATGGAGTGTTTTAACATATTCTATCCCCCTATCCTAAAAAATATTTTAGTTACCTAGTCGGTATTCTGGCAGTTGTAAAGATGTATTCACCAGCAGCAAACGCTGAAAATATGACTGGTATAGCCGCTAATATCATTGTAAGCAGCTGGTACCATCCAAATTGTCCTATTTCTTTTATTAAGATGTCATCTAAGTCTATGCTTGTTGGCTCATTGTTTCCTTCTTCGACCTTATCTTCACTTGCCATTTTTGAAATCTTTTCTTTTTGTATTTAACGAAATATGAAAGTTGAAGTTTATACTATGAATTAGGTTACTATTACTGATTTGAATTTTAAAGGTGCACAAGAACATATGGGTATAGTTTGATATTTATAATTCGCAAGTAATCTTATCATTTCTGAACGTCATTCGTCATGAAATTATCATTAATCATTATTTATTACATGATTTTTTCTAAATTTAGGTATTTGAATCTTTATCAATTTCAGAAGTAGTACTATATTGTTTACAAGACAGTAATCTGAGGAATAAATGTGTTTTATGTTTAATATTTTTTTATACGCGTAGTCCTAGATGAAAAGACTTTATTTAAGACCAAACATTATAGTTTAGCATTCCAGGGATAAGCTATGCAACCGAAGGGTAAGTTGGAAGCCCCTTTGTGTATGCATACTAACGGATGCCTCTATTGCCCGCTCTACCTCTCCTTATTTAAAATTACCGTACTAATGCCACCTTTGAAATTCTTTCCAGAAATAAAGCGGGAAAGATTCTAGACCATGATCTTTTAATACTAAATGCTAGTATTTAATGCTGTTATGCTTTTCTTTCCTACCGCGTATAAATTAACTCATAACCTATAAAAAAAAATTTTTTATCGTATACAGTTATCATAACATAGATTTTGCTTACTTAAGATTAAATATTTTTATAGCATATGCTATTTTATTTATTTATTTTTATTTTTTTCTAAATTTCTTGATTTTAAAATAAAGTATTAAATAAATAATAATATACGAGTAAAAGTTTGTTGTCAAACATATATTTATGATAATTACATTTACTATTAAATGTTTTATAAAAACTTAATAAGCTTTAATACTTTAAACATTGTATTATATTGTTCTATGTAAATGAATACACATATCAGTAAAATAAAATTTAATTCGTTTTCAGTTACCTACGTCTCCTGAATATCATTTTCTTAATGATGAATTTAAAGTCATTTTTACTATCAATATTACCTAAATAAACTAATAATTTATCTGTACGTGAGTGTGATGTCAGTTGTCAGATTTTTTTAAAGCATTTAAAAATAATTCCAAAAAATTGTTTTTTTTACATATTTATATTTCCTTTTTACAAATTCTTATTATTTATCAATAAATACAGAACAAAAACATAATATGTAACTACAATACAATAAATATGGTACATACAATATACATAAGCATAAATTATTCATTATTCTTTTTCCTAGAGCTAAGTTGTTCAGCTTCTTCAATGGTGTTCGGTAACTTAGTACCGAGAGTCTCCGGCGTAGTGAATATAAGGAGACCGGACACAAGAGCAAAGGATCCGAAGAGAACTGATGGCAAATTCTCCCATACTTCAAGAGCCTGGAAGGGGTTGAAAATATTAATTACCTAATCAGTGAACATTATTTACCTACTTTCCCACAGCAGAGTAGGAATCTTATAATTAATTTAATCGTGACATTGTGTGTTCAGCGGCGGAAGTCAACGCCGCGCATCGTCTCAGGGTAGAGAAATAATAATAGTTCAAATATAATAATTTTTAAATAATTACCATTTCCCTGAGTTGTGGTGAAAATCACAAACATCTCTTTCATTAAGTCACAATGGCTCAACGTTACTATTATTTAATATTTTATCAAGTAGGTAAATATTATTTTAATGCTAATAATGCTTATGGGTGGAAATCTAGACTTTCAAAACGAACGGGTGGCGGAACTCAAAGCTGTGTTTTGCCTAAACACCAGAGCGAAGAAATGGAAATATAAATTTAAATAAATATTTCATTTCCTCGAGTGGGGATCTAAATCTCAACCAGTCGACTTTGCAGCACACCTCCTATTTTGATGTTGGTGGAGCAGTAAATGTAAATTGTTAAGAAATATTCTTAATACTTACCAAGGCAGGCGTAAGAGGTGCTGTAATAGACCCAATTCTTCCCAACATAGAGCAGAACGCGAACAAACTGTGTCTATACTTGGTAGGGAATAATTCCGCCGTGTACACGTAGACGGATGTCATTACCACAGCAATGGCGTATTTACCAATTAAGTAGAATGCTAAGGAGATACCCTCGTTGCCTGGAAAGAAATATATCAGATTAAACAACGTAACATATATACATATATTATTTTACATATAGCAAAAATAACGAGCATACTAACCTTCAGGCATAAACGCAAAAGTGAACTGACACGCCGCACATAGCCAGTAGCCACCAATTAGCACTGGTTTCCTGCCAATTCTGTCCAAAAGTAAAATGGCCGTCCAAAATCCAGGAATTTCCACTGCAGCCACGTACACATAATTCAAATATTGATTTCCTGACAAGTTCACTGCGTTAATTGACATCCCGTAGTACACTAAAGTGTTGGTGATCCACCAAATGGGCGCTACGCAGCATCTCATTAAGATGTATTTTGATCTCAAAACTAAGAGCACTAGCCACGGTTCTTTGGGCTTCTCAATTAATTTTTCAGCTTCCGCTGAAGCTCTTAGAAGTTGCAACGACTTGTCTGATAGTTCTTTCTTGTTGATCCTAGCCACTCTCTTCAAGATTGCCTCAGATTCTTCATAACGGCCTTTGCTCATTAGCCATCGTACGGATTCAGAAAGAATCCAGAAGTATGAAACGACTAATAGTTGTGGTGCATAGAGCACTTGGGTGAGAGTTCTCCACGGTTGTACTCCCCAAGCTATGAAACCTAATATGACTTGACCCAGTGCAAACATCGTGGATGTAGTAGCTCCTACGACGACTCGGTATTTGGGGTCTACTAATTCAGTTACTAAAATTATACAAAATTACGTAAGTAAATATTATATTAGGTAAATAATATAATTTTATATATATTTTTTTCTTTTTTCGTAGCCTAATTTTGTTGTTTTTTATTTTAAGATCATTAAGAAACGCCTGATTTTATTGCCTATTTATCTAAGTAGGTATGTGATAAAATTTAAATTGAGAGGAATAGGAATTTTCTGGAGTCAATGTTAATGTATAAAACTAATATTAATATTTATTACTAAGTGAAATAAAGAGTATTAGGGTATAAAAGGGTAGCCTGCATCTTTAATCTAATGTAACTTCTATTTTTTTCTGCCAATTTAAAAGTAGGTTCTCACCCAAAATATAGCAAGACGAAAAAGCCCCAGCTCCAATAGTGGACTCAATGACTTCAAGTGCCAGAAACCATTCATAGGAATTGACAAAGGACCTCACGAGCCCCAACCATCCAGTGTTAAAAGCGTTTAATGTGAGAGCGACGCGACGACCCCAGCGATCAGAAATATATCCGGTAATAGGTAATACGAGTAGAGTACCAATTGTACGGATAGACCCGATTTGGGAGCGTCTCCACTCATCGCAGGCCATGTCGAACTGGAATGTTGAAGTGGGATGGTTAATGTTTAAGCATATGAATGTTTTCCCTCAAATTTCTGGAAAATTAATTGTCATATCGTAATGCTTTTTTTGATATATATATACCAACTTAGGCTAATGGGTTTTCAGATCTGGGTATCCACAGATCATCAAAATAGTTTCTAAATTATTTTGATTCTTTAGCGATGAGTGAAAAACGTCTTAAGACTATATTTCCTTTAACTACCTTACTTAAAAAGCCCTTAAAATTACCCTTAATGCTATATTTAAGAAATAAATATATCTTCGCCTTCCAAACTAACTTAAAAAGCTATAAACAAACAACTATTTTTATTATAGTTTTTTATAATTGCATAGGTATGTGACATTCGAATCAACTTACATCATACACTACACTATTAGTATTTTCATATACATAGCTCTGGCAAGGCACCGTCTGGGAGCGATCGAACCAAGCCGCTGGACATACATCAACGGGATTGGGAACCATTTGGGAACTATTTTGATATTTCTCACAAGCCTCGAAATTGTTTCCACTGGTTTGTGGAATTGCATTTAGGACCCAACTTGGAGCAAATTCGGGATTAGGTCCGTCACATTGTGGTATTAAACATCTGAAAATATAAATTTTTTAATTAAAAAATTATGATCCATAAAAGTTCTTAATGTAAAAGTTCTTGATGAAAAGTAATAAATAATGAGCACATTTTAAAATTTACAGCCCAAATTATTGGACATCTGGTAAGTCGTCAGTAGAAAAATAACCAAATTATTTCTGTCTATATTTAATAGAAAGATCATAGTTGCATGTGAATATTCTTTCTCAGTTCAAATATATCGTTTCATTTTGGGCTTAAGTTGGATCTTTACAAAATACTTACGAAGATATAAATTTGTTAAATAACAATAAATTCTTATACGATAAAGATACTGTTATCTAAAGCCAAATCACCAATTACTGTCCCGACGATTGTACTTAAAACCAAATAATAATATTTATAAGATATAGATAATCCTAACGTAGTCTTGAAAATTATCATTTTTTTCCTTTTTTAATTATTATTAAAAAAGGTATGCTTTTATTTTTTTCTTTTTAACTTATATCTCTGTAAAATCAAGCAAAATAAGCTTTAAATTGCATTTTTCTCAAACTTATTGCAAATATTTTACGTTATCTACATGTATTAGTCATTAAAACAAATTTCGAGACTTTTTCTTAATATCGCATTGTAATTTGTTTAAACAGACTGCAGAAATTTATATTATTTATTTATGGTTGCATTGACTAGAGAAAGTCTTACTAAACAGTCTTACAAATAAGTACTTAAAAGGAAATAAACGTGTTCATTTTTTTCAAAAGAAATTAATATTAATTAATAATATGTTTAAAAAGCTATACTTTAAAGACTGAAAAATATTTTCAATAGATTAATTTTTAGAAACAGATCTTCTAACTTAGTGTAGATATTAATTTTACATATACGTTATTTTATTAATATTATATTAAATTAATTCAACCTTTTCATACCTATGTTAATTGCCTATGCTATAATTGCCATAATTTGTGTAAGAAGGCACCAGAAATGATCACTTTAAATACCAACTAACAACCTAGACACAAGCGTACCGCTGTAAAAGCGACGATTGTGGGTTCGATTTCCACTCGGGGAAATGAAATATTTCATATTTTCATATCCTTGCTCTAGTAACCAGGCAAAGTTCGGCATTAAGTTCTAGACACCCAAGTGCTCCATGATGACAAATTATATTTTTAAATAAAAAAAGACTTAAAAAAAATACCTGGTCGGTATCCTAGCAGTAGTGAAGATATATTCACCGGCAGCGAAAGCTGAAAATATTACAGGGAAAGCAGCCAAGAGGACCATAATAATTTGATATCTTCCCAAGGAACCCACTTCATTCACTAGAATTTCATCTAAATCTATTTGTGGTGGCTGCTCATTTTGGCCAGACTCAAGCTTCTCTTCCTTAGACATTTTGAGACCTTAGTCGGATGTTTGACACCCTCGTCTAGTCTAGACAAGTAGTTCGTGGTAATTGATACAAGGTCTAGCCGTATCGCTCGTCACAATCTTTTAATCAGCATTTATTGTTGAATAAACGAACGAAATATAAAAAAAATATCTAAGATAATTGTTTATATGTAATTTGGAATAATCTTATCGATTTTTCTGTATCTGTAACGTTAGCAGATCCTTTATCGACTCGAGACCTTTTAATTAATCCTTATTTATTGTCCTTGTCTTTTTAGATGCCCATTTTATCAATAAATTTACACTTTATATTGATTATTAAAGTTCTACGTTCACGTGCAAACTAAATACCACATTTTTTTAAATGAACAAGTCAATGAGGAACGCTATTAATGTGTTATTAAATAATACTCGTTAAAAATATTGATATAGAATACAATTAACATAGCTGGTGCCTTGTGGCATAATTATCTTACGCAATAATAAAAACAACTGTACGAAAATATATATACAACACCTTTACCTTTAGTTTACTCGACAATTTGTCAATCAATTGAAAATCCCGTAAAATCGAAAATCCCGTTTTTTCCCGTTGCTGCAAGAATTTTGGGAAATTATCTCTTAGCGCTTCGCTATTTACACTCACATGTTAAGTTTCAGCTTTTTAAGTCTATGCATTGTTTGTTACAGCAGTGATTGACATGGACAGGACAAAGAGTTTTTAAATTTATTTCTTCTCACTTTAAATTATGTGTTCTGTTTTGTTCTTAGTTATTGTTAAATTATATAAACTACAAGGTAACTAATATATCAGTTAATTATTAAAATCAAAATCATAATAGGAAAAAAAAAATATTATTTTCATTCATTCAAAAACACAATAATTAGGGAAAAAATCAATTAACATACAGACTCCACAATATAAATAATTTGATACTTTCATATTTACCGGTTTTACTATAAAATATGCTGTTATAAATATTTAGTTACTGAAACTTGATAACGGATTGAATTAACGATGCAATAATATACCCATAAAAATATATTATTATTAAAAATATCTCATTAAAATTACGATTTAAATTTTAAAATAAGTAATAATAGATCAATGTTAAATTAATATTAACGTTAATAAGTTGAAGTGCAAATTAGCACATCCCACCAAATCACCAAAGAAACTTGGTTGAACAAGATAGAGAGAAGAAGAGACAATAGAACTTGTTAATCTCAGGAACTACGGGTTCGGATTAAATAATGTTTTATTAGATAGAAGACAAAAGCTATAGAACCTCCCGCATTAGAATATATTATAAGTCATATACAATTATTATTTACGTATTTCCACGTATTTAATCTCACGAGTGAAGCCGCAAGTAAAAACCAGTATACAATAAAAATTATAACGACAGATTCGACACCACACTCATCGTGTTCATACATAACAAAATTAGAATTAACATACAAATAATATATTTTCATAGATATTACTTACGTTTTAGGCTTAATGAAAAATAAATTTATATTTTTGGAGCTTATAGTTTTAGTTCTCTATAATATTTCGATAAATAAAACCCTGGATATGCAAATTATTATATTATACTACTATTTAAAATATTTTTTTGCCACGTATTTTCTACTGCGCTGCCTACCACATACTATTCAGCGATAGACGTACAGCCACGTGTGTAAAATAAACAACTACACCGGGCTATTCCCCCCTTTTTAAAATAAAAAATATAATTATTAATTTACACATTAAAATAATTATATGGAATTAATTGAATTAATTATGGTCACCCTATCATTACTTTAAATATGAAACATACACTTAATGCGATATAAAACTCAGCTTACTATGTAAATTGAATACCGATTTAGTTACACATAATATGCAGATTTTACAAATTTGAGTGAATAGGGTTTTTGGTTTTTATAATAATTTAAGTTCATTATACACATTCAAATTAATTTTAAAATATTATATTAACGATTTAAAAACAATATACAATTACAATTATTATTTTTTCAGCTTCTCGGTACCAGAGTGAAGAAATAAAAATATTAATAAATAAGAAATCATACCCTCGAATGGGAATGGAACACACAACCGTCACTTGTGCCACGACGGCCTCTAATTAATAAATTAATTTAATATTCGTCAGTATCCCTGGGCTTTATTATTCCAAGTCGTGTTGCAATGGCGGCGACATTAGCCCGGACCTCCTCCTGTACGAGATTGAAGGACATCGCGAGGAGTGCGATACCGAACAACAAGTACAGAGAACAGAGAGCTATAGAGTGCACAGCATCTGCTGCTTCCCCGTACTGACCCTGGAATGGGGGAAAAAACACTTTACATGTGCAAATGTTGAAAAAATGTTATAAGAGTTAGAAGTAGAAACCGTCGTGGTGGAATGGAACAGCGTCTGACTGTCAGCGCAATTGCAGTGGGCTTGATTCCCACAGGGGTGAATAATGTTAATTTTTTTCCATTCCCCCGTTCTGGTAGACAGAGCGTCAATCAATACACAATATATCGAAAGATCGTAAAAAGAAAGTGGGTAAGTACAGGTATTTTGAATATAGTCGTATTTCGTAAATATGGATTTAATAACCCGGTCTTACCTGAGCTGGTACAAAATCACCAAATCCTATAGTTGTTAGCGTTATAAAGCAGAAGTAAGCCGCATCTAAGTAGGCCCATCCTTCCCATTGCTTGAATAGAAACGTCCCCGCTACGATATAAGATGCTACTAGGAACACGCATAGCCATATTGGTACTGGTTTTATCTGAAATAGTTTGTATACTTTTTTACCTTCTAGATAGCACAATTTTTGTAGAAATTCGCTGATTTTTAAAATTAATTTTACTCAAAATTCAAAAGAAATATCAGCTTCACGCTGTATTCCGCACCCGTCAGGGTAGGCAGAGGGAACCTAGTGTTAAGACACTCCGACAGGATACCCTTGAGAAAAGTATGTGCGCAACAAATGGAAGAATAACTCAATATCCCGCCAATTGATTTCAAAGATTCTTTTTTATTGGGAAGGATACACTTCAATAATATTTTTTAAAAATCTTACTTCTTCTTTAGCTGGTGCTGCTTGTATTGCATATATGTCCGACTGACGAGAACCCCACGCTAAAAATAAAAAAATATATGCCTTTTGTATCTCAGCTTAGACCTCGCGAAGTGTAAAGTAAGTTGATCAATATAAAATAATTTAAGATATAGACGGAATATATGATTATAAAAAAATATAACCTGATGGTCTTCCCCTTCTCAATGGCGGCGCTTCATCGCTCCAACCTTCTCTATCCGGAGACGGCGTCTAAATATATATTGTATAGGTTAAACATATAAGAAGCATGTATTTTGTAACAGTGTACTTTAGTAAATATAATCTTATAAAATAAAATATATAAAAATTACCTCCAGACAGCAAATATCTAATTGGAAAAATTACCTTCTAATGGATTAATAAAATAATTTATGTCTTGCAAATTAAGCTTTCTTAACAAAAAAATATTATAAAACAACAAAATAATGCAGTTTTTTGTTATACGAGAAATACATACATAGTACCGATGCGGTGGTCGTATTGTATCTTCTACAGTGTACAACCGTCTTAACCTCCTCCTGCCTCTCTCCCCCCTCTCCCCTCCTTCCATAAACTCTCTTCTTTCCCCTTTCAGTCCTCTCTCGTCGTCGTCTTCATATCTCCTCTCATGTTCGTAGGCGGCACTCTTGGCGCGTCGTCCGCTGCGGTATTCTATGTCTCTTTCAAAGTACTCTGATCTGCCGCGGTTATACCTACAATTAAGCATTTTTGCGCTTTATAAAGAAATTTATTATGTTGTTTTTCTTATACATCATGATTAGAAGAAAGAACCTATTTAAGACATTCCGTTCTCCAATTTCCATCCGAATTCGGGACGTGTTACGTGGCTGAACTCAACGGGACGCTTTGTCTTTGGCCTTTAAACAGATTGATTCTTTGGCCAGAACAGGAAAATAAAATATTTCATCCCTCTGAATAGGAATCCAACCCACAACCTTTACGGTTCCAGTCAAACACTGTATTCTATGTCACGATGGCCTCATGCTTTATGTTTATACCATATTTTAATAAACTACCATTACCTTCTATCATAACCAGGTTTAGTCCTCCTCGGTATATCAAATTCAAAATCATCATCTTCGGGATCGTATCCACGGTCTCTCGGCACGAACTCATTCTCCCTGCGTTTCCTCTCCCTTTCTTCCAAGACCTTCCTTTCTCTATAATTCTCATAGTCAACATCATGAAGGTCATGCATTTCATACATTTCTTGACCTTCGTCGAACACAAAATATTTTTGATTATCAAAATCACGTCGAGGACCAAAATCTGGTTTAGTTTTCGCCGGTCTTGGTAAGGATTTACTTCGTATTTCCGATTTGTAATTTTTTGTTTGATAATCTTCTAATTCTTTAAATGCTGCTTGTAAATCTTGTAACGGAAGTGAGATTTTGGGAAATTCTTCTGTTTAATAACATACAAAGATTATTAGATTTAAAAATACAGCATTTTATTTTCATTATTATATGTTAAATAACACTTTACTTAACTCAAAATGTTTAAAATAAATATAGTTATAATCTTCAAAATAAATATAGGTTATTATATTTTTATTGGCATATACAATCTGTATAAAAGTAAACAATAACGCAATGTCAATTACATTACATATATTATTAATTTACCTTCTTCGTCATCGTACACTTCTCTCTCGTATCTTTCATATCTCACTGGAGAACGGTCTTCTGTTTCAAATTCTCTAGGTCCTAGAATTACAATGTGAACATACCCCTATAGAAAAATTTTGCAATTCGCAAGTTTTGTATTTAAATTTATATTTTTCAATTATTAAACGTTAATTGGTTTTTGTATGTAAAAAACAAAATATAAACAAAAAGTTATACGAGTATGATGATATAAGTAAAAATAAATAGCCTACCAAAGGGCCTAGCAGGTGCAGGCGGCTGCGAGCGCGTCCGCGGCCCTAGCACCGTGGTGGGCCGTCCCCGGCGCGGGCGTGCACTGCTGTAGCCACTGTCACGATACCTAACAATAAAAATAAGCTTTGAACGTCCCTGTAACTTGTTAAACCTTTTTATTTTCTAAAAATCAAGACTAATTTAAATTAATTTTTGGCTTCACGCTTACTGTATATAGCAGAGTAGAAAGGGAACCTTTACCTAGTGTTAAGACACTCCGTCACCCTCTTGGTACTCAATTTATTGAGACCCAATTCGCAATGAGTAGGGTGGTGGAACCCAACTAATATTGTAATTTTTATATTAATGGACCCAAAAGAGCAAAAAAAAATGATCAATCGGGTGCAAAATTATTTAAAGTAAGAAAAATCCAAGATTTGTCGACTTTACTGTACTAACAAACCTGCAGTCTGTGTCCGAATGAGATCTTTCAAGAGGCTTTCGTCGTCGAGTCGAGCCTCGAGCACTTCCAGCGCGAGCTGATCGTCTATACAAATTATATATAATTAAGAAGAGAAGAAAACATTTTTTTTGGTTGTTATTGATCATTCATATAGAATAATTGATTAATATTGGTATGTACCAAATTGTCTCGTGACATACTAAAATGACTCATGTTTGCATTTAACTTTATATGATCTAATTTAATAAAAATAAAGTAATAATAATAACTCTTTGTTATACACTCAAAAAAGAAACAGAAGAAAGAAATACTATAAAATATACACGAACAAAAGACGGCCTCACTCTTGAAGAAGGTTTTTTTTATCATCAGCTTCACGCTGTATCCCCCATACAACAGTGTAGACAGAGGGAACCTATTGTTAAGGCACTCCGTTCCCATCTTTCCGCCGAATTCTTTTCCTCGACACCAGAGCGAAGAAATGAAAGTATATATTTAAATTAATATTTCATCTCTTCGAGTGGCGATTGAACCCATAACCACGCGTTTACAGGCACACTTAGAGCTCCTGCGCGACGATGGCTAGGTAGATATTATGATTTCTTATTTTATTAGAAAATTAAACTAGAACTCTAGAACTAACCTTATAGATCTATGACTTGGTTTCGGAGGTCTCGTACACACGTAACAACATACGCGCCAATATAAAAATCTGGAAAAAAATGTATAAATATATATATTTTTAGCACCACGCTCTTACCCAAACATAGCTGGGTAGGCAGAGAGAACTAGAGAACTTCCCTTCTGCACTTCTCGCCGATGGAGTGACGGAACTTAACGTCGCACTTTGTCACGTAACCGGAGCGAGAAATAAAAATTTAATATTTATTCATTTTCCGAGTGGGAATTGAACCCACAATCGTGCCCTTGCGCCACGACGGCCTCATTTACAACATACCACTTTCACTCATTCTTGAATAATATCTTATAAAGTACAAACGCCTTTAAAATTATTTATAGCAAAGTTACTCAATCATAAATTGTTGAGTTAATTCTGTGTAATGTAGAATATTACGCGGAACAAAAAATTTAAGAACAGATATTATAAGGAGGAAGGCTTCATCAAAGCGTCTAAGCGAGACGGTTATGGGTTCAATTCCCACTAAACAAGTGCGAGGTTCGATTTAGCCACCTAAGAGGAAATGTCTCAAAAACTAAGCGAAAAGCGTTCCTAACACTAGGTTCCCTCTGTCTATATGCCTCTGCCTGCCTAATACAAAGTATAAAATAAGAATAAAATAATTTTTATTATATATACCTAAACGAAGAAGCCATAACATCCCCTATGTTCGAGAGGCAGAGCAGCATGAGCGGAATGCCGAGGATCGCGTAGAAAATAGTCACTACTTTACCCGTTTGTGTCTTTGGCGCTATGTGGCCGTAGCCTGGAACAGATAAATAAATTTATCGCATATTTAGAAACAATATCGTCTTTAATGCTTATTATCATAATTTAATAATAATAATTTATTATTAGCAATGATTATTAAATAATATTAATTTATTATAACAGCGTGTAAAGGCGACGGTAGTGGGTTTGATTCCAATTCGGTGCAATTAATTATTTCAATTTCCTCACTCTAGTAACTATACAAACGCAACATCTTGAAAATTGGGAAAGGAGAGTCTTAACACTACGTTCCTTCTATTGGTGGGAAAAAGCGTAGAGCTATTTTTTTACTATATAAGTTATATATTAATCCGCTTGGTCGCTCACAGTATTGAACGTTCACAATAAACTCTTATCAAGGTCAAGGTCAAGTTAACTTTCATATAAGTTTTTATATCAGTACTACTCTTAAATATAGGGCATTGTGTTATAATGTTCACTTATTTCTTTATATACTGCAACAGCATCGGTGGTTCAGTGGTAGAATGCTCGCCTGCCACGCGGGCGGCCCGGGTTCGATTCCCGGCCGATGCATTACTGCTTTTTGCTTTTTATTTTTTTATTATTGTTTTTGTGCATTTTATGTGAATATATAATAGTGATAAATTCAATTAACAATTGTTTCAAAACCAATTTTAAGTTGTACCGTTATATCTTTTTCAGTACTCAAGATGTTAAAATTTATAAATTAAAACAATTTGATGTATTTTTTGTTAGTTTTGTATGCTGTAACTTCTAATCATGTATTCTTATGTGTAAAATTAAAAACAAATCAACTTCGTCCAACCCAACACCGTATCGTGTTACTAAAACAATAAAATGAAAATAATTCACTCCCCCAAATCGGAATTGAACCTACAACCATCGCGATTGCCTAATCTGGTGTGCCATGATATCTCTTTAACATTACATGCTAAATACTAGACTAAAGAAATATAAATAATTTTGAAAATACACGTCTTTCGCCACATTACGTATTGAATGGTGGAACGTAATAAAAACATTGGATTATACGACAATATTTAAAAAACATGCATAATATACTTACATAATTAAAAATATATTTAAATACTAAAACATGATTTAATTTCCGTCAAAACCAACGGATATCGACGAGGTCGACAACTATAATTGACTAAATCACAAAAAAACAAACAATATTAGGAACAATTTATTATCATTATAATATTGCCTTTATTCGTGAAATGTAGAGTCCATATTGATAGAGCAAGTGAAAGATTATTACTATTATTATTATATTTATTCACTTAGCCTTTGATTTATAATGATAGCCTATTCACGATGGGGTTTTCCTAAATATTTGCAATTGAAGTCAAGGAGAATCTCGAATGTAATGGTTAAGTTCGAAATTAAACCACTTTTTTTGTTATTAGTTAAGATAAAGGTCTTATCTTGATGTTATTATTATTAAAACTTATTAAAATTAACTTAACACATCTTTTCATAATATATCTATGAAAAAAATGTAATATTATTATAATAAGATTCAAAAAAGAAAGAAAAGGTTTAAATCGTTTATAATTTTTTTATAATTTGTTATTACCCATTTTTTGTTTATAATAATAAAAAATCTTAAATTGTTTATTATTATATATTCAATGGTTTATAATAATATTTCATTTCCTATTTTGTGGTAAAAATATAGATGCATAGTAAATAATAGATAAAATAATTAACTCAATCACGCAACCAACAGTCAAGACTACTTATAAAGCGCGGGAAAATAGGAGCTGTCATTTTTCTGTATAACAAGAATTTAACCCTATAAGGTTGTATTAACATAAATCCCTTTCACATAAAATGTAATTAATTAATCTTTTAATACAGCCATTTTTACTAAGTAAAATATTTAAAAATAATTTAAAGTTTCTTTAAATACAAATATGTGGGTCACTTGTAGTAGACCTTAGGGCTTTCCCAGTCGTAATTGCGTTAGTTTGGTGCAAGTGGCCTTCGCTTGACTGACTGTGGAGTTTTGAAACTCACTTACTTTATGCGCCCGATTATATCTGTATACAATTTTAATTACGATTAATCAAATAAAAGTGAATCTCACAGTGTTGGAATAGCAAATGTAAGTATTTTTATATGTATAATGATTATAACAATAATATAGGGTATAAAAATAATATTATATTTTAGAAGGAGGAAATCTGCTTTCCATACATTGCGTGTTGACTGGCGAAGCTGAACGCCGAATCTTTCTTTCCTCCGATTGGATTATCGAAAATTAATGTATATTATAATAATTGGCTTCAATATTATATACTTTGTGATTTTAAAATAATAAAAAATATACTAGTTCAATTAGATTAACCAGCTAATATTCATTGCTATCATATTCGTCTTTTTTGGTAAGTTGTCTCGCAACATTGCTTAACTGTGCCCTTCTCGTGTGAAGGGCGATCCACTTGTCGTTTTTGATAGTTTTGTAATCATTGACCCAACAGTTATTTATTTGAAAATATTAAATAAATTATTTTTATAACTCGACTAAGGTTTATAACTTAAAAAAAGTTGTAGACTCTACTTTCATACTCGTCTGAGTTCAAATTTAATCGGTAAAAAATCTTGACAAAAAATTATTTGTGAGTACCTTGCACTGCGTGTCTTTTATTGACAAATATGTTTACTCAACTTTTATATTATCTATATATATAAAAGTCCTCACTGACTGAGGTAAGACGCGCGCACAGCCGTAACCACTAATGGTAGAAACGTGAAATTTGGACACTTTTGTAATTTGTTTACTTTTGTAATCTGGATATCCACTAAGAAGGGATTTTGAAAAATTTTAACCCTAAAGGGGTGAAATAAGGGTTAAAAGTCTGTATGGAAAAAAAATTAAATCGGCACCGATTTTTATAAAATTTGAAAGTTAGACTCTTAAAAGTATTTAATTGAACACATGTTTCATAGTTTTCTAAAATTCTCCCCCTAAGGGTGCAAATAAGGGGTTGAAAGTTTGTATGGAAAAGTCTTTAAATCGCCACCGATTTTTATAAAATTTGAAATTTAGACTCTGAAAAATATTTCATTGAACACATGTTTAGTGGTTTTTTAGAATTCACCCCTAAATACGCAAGCGCAGCTGCGCGCGTCCGCTAGTTATTAATAAAGACTTATTAATAAGTAATAGTGTTACGACTCTCAGTTTTCTGCACTACGTGTTTGGTGGCCATAAGTTTTGTCTTTAGACTAGATCGAGAATAGAAAAAGATTTAAAAAAAACATAGAGTTATCCCTTCGAGAAACGAACCATAACTGCCAAGAGTAGGTCACTCACTCTCCTCTTTCCAGCGGCGTTTATGACTGGGCCTTATTTCTTAAGAATCATGTCATAATTACAACATTGTGACGTATTTAGGTTTAAGAGCAAACCTTAAACAATATTAACTAAAGAAACTGTGTGGACCGCAAACAAAATGCTGAAACGATTACGTATACTTAAGCAACAGTAGTTTAGTGCTAAAGTTAGGACACGAATACTTTGTATAGGTACGGCACGGAGGTGCAAGTTTTACTTTGCTTTTAAAAAAATGTCTTATAGAAAAAATAAAAATAATATTTTTTTTGTTTTTCTTTTTTATGCTTCACGCTACCTAGTGACGCACATACTAGGGAACCTTTTCCTTCCCCGTTCCCCAAATTTCGCCTTATTTTGAAGGCATTAATGGGATAACGCCACGTTACCAGAGAAAGAAATGAAAATATTAAATATTTCCTTTACGAATGGATCTCGAAGCCACAACCTGACTAACAAAATTTTATTAAATAAATAAAAAAAATAAAATAAATTTTAACAAATATCAATCATCAATATATCCTAATAGCGTGCAAACAAAACTAGTACAAATGATCTAGTTTATAACAAATGAGCGTTACAAATAAAAAGCTTGCTCCATAGGTTCGTGTACTATTGCCTCGCAAGAGTTGGGTACGGCTGAAGTCAGTCAGTTACATAACAGAGCGGCTCTGGGGCGCGCGCTTAGTACTTACTAAATATTTGTTAATTAATATTATTTATTATTTTAATTTTTTGGTTATGTGCTTAGTTCGTTGTTTTTTAATAACATGTATCTAGGTATGTATTTTAATTTTTTTGTATTTTAATTTACATGCATTTCTTGCATTACATCGCAGGCAAAGAATATTGAATTAATATATTTTTCAAATATTTCGCGTTTATTTTAATATCTTTTTTTATTTCTCATATAACATTAAATATTTACGACATTTTACGGTGCCACCTGACCATAGTCGTCTGAAGTTACATTTATATTTCACTAAACTTACGTTATAACACATTTGTTTTTTTATTTAATTATAAATTTTCGTTGTATTTTTTACTAGTATTCTATTTTTCACAGTACTGTGATTAAAATAACAAAATCATATATTTTTAATGGACGTTCTTTTAATTAATTATTGTCCACAAATGTATTTAACACGAAAAGCATGATGTTAAAGTCCCATACACAATGTTTCAGCAATTGGGCGGAAAGTAAATAACGGAGTATTTTAACACTAGGTTTCCTCTCTCTACCTATCCTGCTACATGCAGAATACTGTATTCCACAACCAAAAAATCATAACATATAGGTACCATTCCAAACTGGGACCTTCAAAAAATTATCATGTGAATGATATCTATTTATGGTAGTGATTAAAATGTTAATTTTTTGCACAATTCGAGGAAGCTGCCTTGACATACTAACGAAAAGACATAAGTATAGCTTTATACCGACATCTGACAAACTTCGTCTTCAAGGCTTTTTTTAACAACATAATATTATCCTTATATTAACTGTTGAGAAACCTCCGCCCGCCCACGATTTAATATAACATTATATGTTGATTCCCTTTCTTGGAATAGAAAGATATCATTAGTAATATACTCTGTGAAAAGGTTTAAATATTTTCTTTGGTTTTTACAATTAATTTTCATAACAACTAAAATTATTTCTATAGAAATTATTGTTAAATATTCTATTCATTATTAAATTCTATATAAATATAGGTAACTTACGTAACTTAGGTTTAAATCGTTAAACAGCATCATTAAAAAAGCTTTCTATGTACATATTGCTGAAATGTCAACACAGCCATGTTATAAGATAATAACCACTGTTAGAATGTAATGTTTTTTTAAATTTTGCCACAAGTACCGTTACCGTATTTATATTTCTTTCTTTTATTAATCAACTAACGGCCTATTCGCGGCTTCGCCTGCTTACTACATACAATACTTTTATTATGCTGTAGTTGTCAAATTTAAATCTTGAATGAACATTAAATTAACCTAATGATATACATATTTATGCTACAAGTGCAATGGTAAGCAAATATAATCAATTCCAAATCAAAACCTCGATGATTCATCAATGACTTACCAAGTACTTTAGTTCTAATTGTAGGGTTGTTATTGTTCTACGAGACAATGCCGTGATGTCACTGCAACTAATCGTAGGTGAGGGATAGCTCACGTGTTCGCATGTCGCGGGAAATAAAACTGTACTTATATATGACCTTAGCGATATAAATCTACGAAAGACTTATCCGATATGCCATTAGTTACTTCCTCTTTTATCGTTGTTTAAGATTAGAAAAAGTAGAGTTGGTCTTTATTGAAGGAGATCTCTCGAAAACGTGTTAAAATTTTAAAGAACACAAATGTTCAGCTGTTCAGTTGTAATTGATATTTGCGTTTAGGAATATTATTATTATATAAGTAATTAGGAATAAATATTATATTAAATGCCAAGGACTTTTATATTGTAACAAGTTCATCAATATTTTTTACTTTTTCCATACCACACCGGACCACACGGAAGCGCGGAAGGCAGAGAGAATACTAAGACACTTCGTTCCTAACGCACCGCTTAATTGTCGAGACCTTGCGAGTGAAGTGGCAGAACTAGCCGCGCTTTGTTTCTTACAATAGCGAAAAAATATAAATTATTCCTTAGAATGGAAATCAAACCCACAGCTGTCGCGTATATACCCGCACGCTGTGCAGCTGTCTTAGTGATAAATTTGTACTATAATATGTTATATATATTTACGACGACCTTAAAAAGACAGCGGGAATCCGCTGGATTCAAAGGGCGCAGGACCGGACAGAGTGGCGCGAATTAGGGGAGGCCTATGTCCAACAGTGGATGTTGAAAGGCTGATGGATGGATGAATGGATATATATTTTATCGTAGACATGGTATTTTTCCGCAGAAAGAATCCTTTTATGGCTGCTGGTGGCGACATGCGCGTGCGCAGAGCGTTGGAGCTGGCCAGACGACTCTGTCGGGGAAGACAGTGTACGCATTGACAGTAAATTACACTTCGGTGACCCGGACACGCAAAGGACTAGTAAAAGGTTTCTTTTTTTATTTCATTTTCATTTTTATTTTCGAGAGGTTGCGTATTAAGTAGCGGAATTCAACGCCGCGATTTTTCTACCATCTAAAGTTGAGATTATTTTCTATCACTGTCGGTTTTTTAGTTTTTGTTTGTCACGAAATATTGTGTTATTTTGTCAATATTGTGTTATATAAAATATTGCACATAAAATTTAAAAATAAATTAAGAATGTGAGTTTAATGAAAGAAATCATGAATTTGAGCAACCATACCTTAAAATGCGATCTTTAGAACGTCAGTCAGTCGTAATTTGGCAATTATTGAGCCAATAAATCTGAATAATTATACGAGTACAACGTCCTAATTATACCATTACACGTACGAGTAAATACAAGTGATGCAATAGTTTTAATTTATAATAGTGGTCATTATTATCGCGGTTTATGGATATCATTAATATCATTAAATATTTATCGAGTTTTGTAATAATCTTGGCACTACATAATATAAGCTGTAGTGGCGCGGAGAGTGTAAACGTGGTGGTTGCAGGTTCATTCCTGCTCGGGGAAATGATTATATTTAAATTATATCCATTTATCCTCTCGCGGCGTCAAGTTGCGAAACGCGCATTGAGATAACTGTCTCGAAATTTGGCAAAGAATGGAGAACGGAATGTCTTGACATTAAGCAGTGTCTGATTCCGTGCCATATCATCTAGCTATAGCGTCAGGTTCATGTCTAAATTAGTAACATCGGAGTAGTTAGCCCTCCTGCATCAGAACCGAACACTAAAACACGCAACTCTAATTTATTTATCAGATTTAAATAATTTATTTATTTATTCAAAGAAAATTGGCTTGACCTCTTAACTCTATCAGTCTAAGATGCGGCAGTTCGAGGTGACTCAAACAATTAACTACATGAACGGTTTTACAATAATTAAGTTTGCACATCGCCCGCGTGCCGGTCCAGCGCGCGCGCCTTGGCCGACATCCCTATAGCACATATTGTTTTCTTATTACAATGCTATATTATCATTATCCCACAATCTCTGTTTGTGAAATACGATACTGTTTACGTCACTGAAATTAATTTGCTAGTTGTGAAATGTTATTACATTCATTCATTCTTTATACTTTTGTGCGCGTTTCACTTGTTTTAGACTTAATAAAAATTAATATTTTAATAACTATTGAACTAATTTAGATCAAGCTTGAAGTATTCTCTAACATGGCAGGTACAAATTTCTTTTAGTTTTAGTTTCCGAGAAAACTTTGGATACACATACATACAAACGTAAATACACCGAAGAAATTTAAATAAAACGTTATACCGTCGTCTCATCGTCTTACTTTACGATATTATTAATAAATTGATTTTAAATATGTTTGTCATTAAATTGTCATTATTGAATCAGCTCTAGATCTGATTTACATATTAAAGCCCAAATATGAAATAGGTTAAGATGATTCATTACACGAACTCCAACTAAAGGTGCAATTACATTATAAATAGAATATTGGTTGATTAATTCGAGGGAATTCCACGACCGTTACACTTGGAATCATTTACGCAAGGAAATGTTGCTAGTCCGAGTGATGATTGTCGTAACTCTAGTCTAGTATGAACATTTTATATTTGCTAAAAAATTGTTAAGACCAGTCGTGGCGCAGGGGCAAGCGTGCGTTTGTAAAGGCAACAACTTGAGGGTTAGATTCCCACTCGAAGAAATGAAATATTTTATATTTTTATATCATCGATCTGGTAATGAGGCAAGCTGCGGCGTTGAATTACGCCATTAATTTTTAGTTTTATGCAGTTTGTGTTTTTGTTTCTTAATAATTTTAAATAACCATAGTTTAATTGGTCGCGTTATAATATTACTTTTTTATTAATAGTTAAATTGGTCGCGTTATAATATTCATTTTCTATTAATAATATTGGAGTTTAAATTTTTTTGTTTATATCAGAATATCAGTTGTAACATTGACCACAGACCGTATTGCGGTGATGAATAGATTGCCCCACATTCTATTATGTAAACACTTACTCTCGCTTACGCTAATAATATTGATATTGAAATCAGGAACTTACTATTGCGTTGCTTATTTTTTGTAGTTTTGATCGAACAGAATTAATATCTTTATATTTTGACATTGTATTCCGTAAAAAAGGTTACGCAGGGAACCTAGTTTTAAGACATTTCGTTGCCCACGGAACGCTCAAGTTTCTAGATTTATAAGTGGAATACAGGAACTCAACTGCACTTTATCTCATTACCAGAAGGAGGAAAGCACAATAATTTATTTCTCCGTTTACCACTGCGCCACGACGACGGCCTCTCCTTCTCTCTGAATGAATATGTGAATTCAAAGTCAGAAAGCCTAGTGCCTGGATGTTTCATTCTCTACTATTTTTTCATCCTTTTCTTAAAAGGCGTGCTAATAACAAAACAGCAACAAAATAATTTTAAATATAATATTTCTCCTAAATGAAAATCGAACCCAAAGTCATTGTGTGTACAGACAGTGATAACGTCCTGATGAATGCCTCACAGTACAAAGATAATGTCATTCAGCTTACTTTCCTTCAGTAAAAAAAAAATTATATGTTAAGCATAAAAAAAAAATATTGGATCTTTAGGTAAATTTAATATATACATATATATAACAGAACATATATATTAAATTAATACATATATATTACAGAAACAGCAACATACAACAAGATGAATTCCCCTTCCAAGAGGCGACAGACACGCAAGGCTTCTACAACCGGCCGGCGGACGGGGGCCGCTATCCAATGAGAGTCGAGCCCGGATTCAACCAGGGAATACGGATAAACGGACAGACTGTGTTTTTGAATGGATATGATAGGTGTGTGATAATAGAGTTTAGAATATAAGTACAATTAATCGGACCTTTTATGAATATTTTTTTGTATTTTTATTTGTACTCTAAAAATGCAATATGCATTAATAACAATGTAAATATAATTTGAATATTATTGCGAATATATTATTTAAATTAAATTAATATAAATTTCAGGAATCAAGACTCAGATGGTACACTAGATTCGCTGCAACACTGTAAATGTGTGTCCCGCCCAGATTGCCAGGTGCAGAACGATTATCGGGTAAGTGGTTATGTCAGCTTAACGCGACAGAGAGAAATAAATAAACAAATGTCTAAGAAATTCTGCTCTCAACAACACCCCCTTCGCCCTCTTTGAGATATTGTATGCTATGTGGCGGATCTCAACGCCGCGATTTATCGTGCCAGATTAGAGAAAGGGATTATTATTATAATGATATTTACTTTGAAGGAACCACAACCATCTTTTTTACTTTCAAGGACTGTCCCACCACTGACGTGGCATAAGGACGTCCAAACGTTTTTTTAATTCTAGGTTTACGGTCCTCTCATAGATGACTAGATATCTAAAAGTATTTATATATTATGATTGAAATTGCAATCTTTACTGTAATTAGCTCTCATATCGATATAAACATTTTAATTTATTTAAACTTACTGACTTTAAGCTTACTTATTTGAAATTTCAGAACGCATGTGGCACGAATCAATACTTATGCTGTTACAATCAACCCAGACAGCAAAACAGATATCCTTCAGGTTTGACCATTTTTTATTTTAAACATCTTTAAAACAACACAGATGATTAAAATATTTTTTCTAAATCAAAAAAGCTTTGTTAATTGACTTTTATTTATTTTTCAGAATATTTGAATGAAATAGACAATGAACGACTCATGATATATCCCAATATACAAAATGTTGGAGCATTTCCGCCACAAAATAACATCAATAAAGGAATATTTAGACCGAATCAAGGAAATGAGCCAAGTGTTCTGGTTGGACCTGAAGGACCTACTGGCAGTATAGGTCCACAAAATAATCAAGTACTGGTGGGCCCCGGCGGGCCCACTGGCATCATTGGGCCTCAAAACTTAAACAAAAATGTTGGCAATAAAAATATTTTGGTTGGTCCTAATGGGCCGACCGGTGACATAGGGCCCAGTGAAACCGCTCAAAGAGGAGTACTGGTAGGGCCAGGAGGTCCTACAGGCATCATTGGTCCAGCATTCAATCGACCAGTCTTAGTTGGTCCCGGTGGCCCAACTGGTATAATTGGACCACGTCGTCCGGGCCAAGGAGTCTTAGTTGGTCCTGGGGGACCCACTGGTATAATAGGCCCGGCTGGATTCAACTGGCCCTCACAACGTCCAGTGCTAGTGGGTCCTGGGGGTCCAACAGGGATCATAGGCCCAGGCAGACAAATCCTTGTCGGTCCTGGAGGCCCCACAGGTCAGATTGGACCCAGAAATTATTTCATCTGAGTGTTTTACTGTGATAACTAATAAACTAATTTACTTTATCGGCAATGAATGTCCGCCACGTGTGTGTTTATGTTTAACCGAGAGCTCGTTGTGATTGCATTAGAGTGTAAATATTTTGGTAGATCTAACGAACGCGCTACGTGCTAACGCCATAAACTGCGGCTTTGATCCACTTGTGTGTATAGCTGTGGAAAATGTGTAAATTTATAGAATTATATTTATATATATAGACATATATGTATATAATATAGTCAACATTATATTTGAATACTTCTTGTACCATTACAGGCTGTCTTCATCATAAGAACAATCGAACAAAATGCAGAAAACTATGACAATTTTATCCGCCATTTTAATCAGAAATTTTTAATGTAAAAATATGTTATAAAAATGTGTAAAATGTATATTTTTGTTATTTCTTGTGTCCTCGAGTTCGTACTGCTGGCCTCAATAACGGCAGTGGATATAAAAAAATGACGTATAGAGCGATTGGCGCGCCGCCAACGCCGCCTTCATATATCGTAATGGGCATGAATAACTCAAACTGTAAATTTTTTTGATTCCAATATTTTATTTAACGTCAAACATTGCCAAATAATGATTCTGGCGTAATGTTAGTTTTAACATTTTATATGTATATGTTTTTGCCGAATAATGTTTGCCTACTAATGTTTTAGTTTTTATTCAATTTCAATAAAGTTCTGTGGAAGTTTAAATACGAACGAAATCAGTTTTTTTATTAATATAAATTATATTTATAGTAATATAAAGTATGTTAGTTTTATTCAAATTCAAAGTATGTTAAGTTCAGCCACTCAATATGCAATGTCTCCAAAATTGGCCACAAAGTCAGGAACGGAGTGTTTTAACACTAAGTTTCCTCTACTTGCTTGTTTAAATACTTATACAAAGAAACAAATGTTGATACTTAGTAAAATAGAGACGATAGAATAATACATAGTCTTAGAACTCTTTCTAATAACAAAGAATATTTTAACATACTCAAAGACGTCAATTAGAATTTAAATTAAATTAAATTTATACATAGAATGTAATACAATCCTAGCAGTAATTTAATGACTGGTACAATCTATAACATACCTATAGTTGTGATAACGATGATAGAGTAGAATAGCGCCCCAGTAAAAGTCCACTGAATGTGGTCGGTGCTCTCCACGCCGTCCCAGCCACGGACTTTCATTTCTAACAAGATTGCATTTTCGAAATCCTGTAAATATATATAAAAATGTTAAAAAAATCATATATTATTTTATATCAGGTCTGTCTTTATTTGCGATTGACTTATATTATTTTAACTAAAAAAAAATAAAAAATGTGATTTTTTAATAACACGTCAATGTCGCTGATTACTATACGTCATCTTGCAATCTCGGGCTTGTTCCAACCAAGTAACTTAAATACTTTTTTTATTCCTAGCCGAGTACGATAAAACGATGTGCTAAACGCTACGGCCACTACATGTCTCTTTCGCCTCGTCCCTGACACCACATCCTTTATATTTGCTTAAACAGATTCACGCTGTATCCCTCACGTAGCAGGATAGACAGGGAACCTAGGATAAAAATACTCCGTTTGCCAACTTCGGCAGAGTTGGATCGTCCACTGTACTTTGTCTTATTGGCAGAGCAAGGAAGTGAAGATAATTAATTTCCTCGAATGGAAATCGATTCCACTATCGTTGCGTTTACAGTCAGACACTGAGCTGGTATATTTTTTCACACTATGTCTTGAAACATGTATCCACATACTTTCAGCATATCAACAACTTCAGCGGTCCAGTTGGTCTGGTTGAGATAAGACACACGGTTGGTCATCAGCCAGATGCTCTGCGTCGTGTTGCTGCGGATCTGGGATATGTTCATTTTTACCTACAATTTAATTAAACGTAATAAATAATAATAAATTAAACTTATATTAATAAATAACACTTCAATCCACACTCCACAAGTCTTACAAAATGCACAGTGCGCCATATGGTTTATGGCACCATAAACAAACTGATATTAAGATAATCCGTAAATATTGAGGTTAGTATAGATTGTGGGTTCTATCACTCGAAGAAATGAAAATTTAATATTTTCATTTCCTCTGCGTTTTCACACAAAAGGTAGGTTGAAGCTACAAAAAAATAATACAAAATATTTTTTTGGTTATTGTCAGATTTAAAAAAAATATTAAACCAATAATAGCAAATCTTTTAAGATAAAATCGATAAATCTTATCAATCAATAAATAAATAAATAAATTAATTAATAATAATAAAATACGGTCTTTTATCATTAAAAAAAACACAATTCTAATAAGCCTTACTACCTCTCTTTCATGTTGAGCCTCTAGTTTTTCGAAGGTGACAGCTCCCAGGATGCAGTACGCCACCACCAGACTTATCATGACAAAGTGTGAGAACACCACCGAGCACAGCTTCCACGTATAATACAAGACCTAAATGTAAATTGCGATATTTTATACCTTTACCCAAAAATCGTTATCACTGAGAATAAAAATTCCATCCACTAATAACAATATTTAGAAGTAGTTTAATTACAATAATTCATTTAAAATAAAGATGCTCCCCCGGATCGACGCGACGTATCAATCACCCATCTAGACCAGTTTTTATTTCTCCATTATTTTAAAAAACGTCTTAAATTATTTTATAACATATTTAAAAATGTTTGCATTATATTTAACATATATTATAGTTAATATAATTAAAAACAATAAAATTTAAAAAATAACCTTAGCGCACTTGCTCGGCGGCGGAGGAGGGTACTCCACGCGCTCTATACGCGTCTCCCGACGAGACATTTTTCATTAATATCTGTTTTTCAAAAATAATTATAAATTAATTAAGGTACATTTTAAGCACAAATTTCCTTCTATTGGAGAAGCACTGTATATTTTTATCGTCTATTAGCACCATACCACAGGTAATTTCAACTCTATCCTTTCACTTAGAAAGACTATGGGGTCAATCTAATATCACTGTATATCACTTCATATTACTTAAATTTCTTTACATAAAGAGAAAAAAAACACTCATTTATATACACATATTATTTAAGTAGTATTTAATAATAACTACTTTATTTACAGAATTTTAATTATAATAAAACTACATATTATAAATATATATATGCGTATTTTTGTTGTAAGGCGGGCGGGCGGCGCGTGCTACACCCGGTGGAGACTGCGTTATATCGGGACTTTATGATACACAACTTCCCTCTTACATGAAATTTAGGTTTTGCTCTCGCAATATGTTCTATTTATACGATTTATCGGTTCATTGCGAAATTCTAAATCTGTCAATCAAATTCGTATATAAATGTAAAATGAAGGCGATTTTTTATGTGTCTACTTTTTAGTCAATTGGATAGAGTTTAATAAATTTTTGATACTGTATGTATTAGAGACGTAAAAATAAACTAATACTTTTTTAGGAATGGTAATTATGCTTTCAAAGACAAATGTCAAATATGTCGTAAATTGTGGCAGATTTTGAAATGAAAATAAAAATTTTGATTTCATTATAATTAAACACACAAAATTATGGAAAAATAATAAAAAACAGGCTTAATTAAAAATAAAGTTCTTATATTTATTTAATATCACTCGTACCATCATCTGGAAATAAGGATGTTTACACCTCTTCATAACAAGCTATTGTAAATTTATTAAATATAGTATATCTAATATAATATTAACTATTTCTATTTTGTCACAATGAAAACTGCCGTGCTCTATTTATATAATTTAAATAACAAATCTATATTATTTTTTAAAATAGTTAACATTTTATTACGTAATTATTACCATAAAATTATAATATAATAAACATATATTAAAATTATGATACAATTTTATAATTATATTTATAATAGTATCTAAATAAATATCTGTATGTCAGAAACCAACAAGAAAGTAGACTATTTTAATTTTAAATAAAATATTCTATTCTTATTCTTTCTTCTCATATATATAATTTTATAAAAGTTTACAAGCAATACAAATAACATAAAGTTTTACTATGTAATTAAAATAATGCAAATTTTAGAGAACACTCTGTATATCACAATTACTACTTAAAATTATTCTAATAAAATAATTAAAATAAATTACAGCTATTCTAGGTATTATCAAAATCTAGAGGTGGCTTGTGCAGGACCGTTGCCCTGTTCATTAGATTTTGTACTTTTTTTTTGAGTTGCGATGCTTTCTGCCTCTTTGATGGTGTCAGGGAGACGTGTGTTTAATGTCTCAGGTGTGGTCAGCATCAGTCCACCAGCAATTAGAGCCGTAGCACCGAATAAGACTGATGGCAGCCATTCAATGTAGATAGCCTATGAAATTAAAATTTATATTGAAAAAATGTGAAAGAAGGTGAAAAAGAGAGAAGAAATCTATACTGTTTTTTAACATACATCAAATTATAACTAATGCTAAATTTCTACTTTCTAAATCCAGTACTTTCGTCTGCGTGTTGTCTGTCAGTCATTTAGTAATGGAAGAGTTTTGGATATTACTGATATCTAAGCCTTCATTCACTTCACTCGATTCTGCATTTTTATTATATGATATGGTAGTCAACTATCAAAACATCTATTACATTATATTTTTACACGAAAATAACTTAATTAAAAAGAATGAAACGTATCATGTTTACTACAATATAGAAAAAACCATAAACCATTTAAAAAATTCTTACAAGTAGCGGCATTTGAGGAGCAACAATGGACCCAATGCGTCCGATCATCGAACAGAACCCAAGCAGCGAGTGCCGCGCGTGCGTCGGGAACAGCTCCGACGTGTACATGTAGATACCGCTGAATGCTTGCGTGATGGCGATCTTGCCCACGAGGTACAGGAGGGTGGCCAGCCACGACATGGCTGAAATGGAGGGAAATTTGATTAAGAATTTAAATAAAGCTGATTAGGTTGCCAAGTTTGAAGAAAGTGGTAGAAGGACAAAGACAAAAAAATAGAGTTATATCTTTTTTGTACTATATATAAATTAAGTATATTAAGACTTTTTTTTTCAATTAAACTTACTTTTAGGCACAAATGTGATCGCAACACAAGAGATGCCGCAAACCACGTAAGCCATCAATAATGTCCTCTTCCTCCCAATGCGATCCAGCACTAAGGCGTTAGTGACCACGGCTATCACTTCGACGCTCACCACTAACATATAGTTGGTGTATTTATCACCGGCGAGTGACACAGAATTTATAGCTAGTCCATAGAAGACGAACGTGCAAGTAATCCACCACCAGGAACAGATGGCAAGACGAGTCATTATAATTGGAGAACGTAGGACTTGAATCCATAGACCTTCTTCTTTTTGTGTTTTCTTTTCATCTAACTTTACTTTCTCCTCCACGCTGGTCAATTGGCGCATTGTCTCGTCAGACAACACGACATTATTCATTTTGGCCGCTCTCAATATAATTTCCAAAGCTTCATCTCTCCTTCCTTTGGACAAAAGCCAACGGATACTCTCCGGAAGAAAGTATATATAAGAGAGGAACAGTAAAGATGGTGGATATACCACTAAGATAAAGGTACGCCAGTATGGAAAGGCTTTCGCGAACAACGCGAAGCCTAATCCGCCCAAAACTAACATTATGCCGAGGAATGCTGTCGTCAATACTCTCTTGTCCTGTCCTAACAACTCGATAGCTGGAAAAAAACATTTACCTTAAATTACTTTTTTCGATATTGTTATATATTGGGTAAATTTTTATACGTTTTTATTAAAATAGGATTCGTGAAAAATTTAAAATTTTTTTTGGATATAAAACAAGACCATTTAGTGACACATTGTTTGTTCAGAAATTAAAATACTATAATTATATTTATTTTGTATATTTCAACTTACTTAGAATGTAAGCAGCTGGGAATGCGCTGGCTCCTGCGACCGTCTCTAGGAACTCTACAATTACATACATTTCGTAGGAAATTGAAAATGCCTTCATGGTACCAATGGCGCCCACTAGAGTGCAACTTAGAATTAAAGCTCGCTTCCGACCCCATCTATAAAATAACAAAAGTAAATCAGTTTTTAAATAAAATATTATATAAAATTTTATTTTATTTTTTATACACAATGTTTTTGGAATAAGTAATTAGGTACAAAAAGTAAAAAATGATAACAGCTGTTTTTTATTCAATTTTATTTTTTGTATAGTAAATTTTGCAAGTGGCGCGCTATTTAATGAAGATCTGCATATAAATATGTTTTTATTTAGAAAACAATATTAAGTGTATGAGAGAACTCAAAATTTATCGCATATGGAAGAGATGTCACCCTTAATATCGGCCGAAAGAAGAATAATTAACTTACGTATTAGACACGTTAAAATATATATTTTAAAGTAAAAAACGATAAATAGGTGGTGCAAAATTTTGTATTTTGACAAAAAGCCTACCAAGAGCAAGAGAGCCCTACAAAATGCGAAAAAGGACTAAAAAATAAATATTCTTTTAAATGCCTCGTAATCTGTATATAATGAAATTAAAAATTTTCATTGTCTCTATTTATTTAAAGTAATATAGATTTCATTTAGTTCCGTTACCTATCCGACACGTATCCCAGTATGGGCAGAGAGACCAGCATGCCAATGTTGTGGACGGTGCCCACCAGCGTGCGCTTCCACTCCTGACATGCTAGATTGAACTGAAACATATAATATTGATAGATAAAAAACTATAAATTCTTTTAGCCTTTAAGTGTCACTATTAGCAAAAAAAGATATTAATCATTTAACACTTTCTGTACTGCTGTAACAAATATGAAACATTTTGATTTATTCCCAATGTACTTAAATAGCTTAAAACGTGACCATATCGTAATTGAGACTACAATCTAGATATTTGAACGTCTTGAATATGCATTCAAATTCAAGTTAGTAGGACTATTTTATATATTTTTATTTTCCAGTTATAAGTAGATTGACCTTCCAATATTAGACACAAAACATATCTCAATGGTGCCAAAGTTAAAAATGAAGTGACTTATCACTAAAGTTTCTCTGTTCACCCAAATAAATCGACATAAACCGACCTCAGCTACAATAGTCTCCTTAGTAGCATAAAGCCAGTGCTCACAAGGCCGTAGTTCATCAGAGAAGGTATCTATGTCGCAAGGAAGCTGTGCGTCCAGCGGCGCCTTGCTGGCACAGCGCCGCTCCCGCCCCGCCGGCGGTAAGGCTCCCTCTAACCACGCTGGTGTGTACTCGGTGCTGTTGAGTGCCTCACATTCCGGTACTACGCATCTGTAAGGAAAGAGAAAAATAGGATAAATTTACAACTTTTTACACCATTGTAAAGATAGTTGCCTTAATAGATGTACGAGAGACCAATATACTCGTTTGTCAAATTTTTTAAAATGAAAATTTAAAATTTCAATTTTCCTTATCAATTTCACTATATGTTTTTAAAATAATAACAATAATATTAGTAATAAACTTGCAGAGTAGCTTGTGACAAGCTGTTAAGGAGTGGCGACCTCAGAGGGAAATGCCTTCATCAGCAGGCCGAGTGGAAATTAATCTACGTAATAGAAGCGGGAAAACCCTCTCACGAGATGCCCATGATGATGAAACCGGTTATTTTAGAAACTTTCAACCTTGTAAACTAATTAACTAAACTAATTTAACCTAAGTTGTACTTAAAAACCGCCAAACCTATAGATTTTTCCACTTGTTTCCATATCGTTTGTTGACGCCAATTATAGAACTATGAATTACGAAAGTTGACAATGTGTTATAAATAAGTCTGCGTTGCTAATGGTTCGTTGTCTTCTTCAATTTATTCTTTTGTCTTACAAATAATATTAGTAGTTATGTTGCATAAATTAAAATTACATATTTCTAGAAAATATTAAATGAAACTGAGTTCATTAAGTTAAAATTTACTAAGTAAGAAGACGAGGTTTTACTAATAGTACTTGGTGGGACCGAGAAAAGATTTTTTGAAAATGTAACGGGAGCAAGAAAAAACTAGATTATCCAGCACTACGTCTTAGCATCAACATTTTTATAATTTTTTATTTTTTTTGCCGTCATTTCAATCCAATGTAAAATCACCACGTGTTGTTTTTCGTCGTAATTCTCTTTGCGTCCATAAATTTTAAACCATTTATTATAATTTTAACTGTGTTAAGTAATTTAAAATGCACACATAATAATTATCAAAAATCATAAAATCTTTTTCATAATTAATGTCTTCTTAGCAACCATGATATAGCGTTTACATTAATATTATACTTTAAACATTCATAAGAATAAAATACTTATTTCAATAGTCATTATGTGGGCAAAAAATAAAACGCAGACATCCGCCAAATGCACTTAGATAATAGTTTATTCGTCAGGCCTGTATAAAGAATATAAAAATATATGAAATATTAGAATAAATTAGGAAGTACAAAAAAATCGCAATTCTATACAAAATAAAATCTTAGAATGCAAGAAGTATATTGTTATCTAAGACGTAATCTTTGCGTTTTGCCTATGTAGGCAACAGACACCCACTTGCGGTCAATCCATAAAATGCTAAATACTCATAGTATCTTTTCTTGCTGCAAGTGACTCTTTTTCTATCCGCAACATATGCAAAAGAAGTAAGCGAAGATTGAAATTTGAGAGATCTTGCTCCGATTTTAAATTTCACCTGATGTAAAAATATTTTTTCAAAATTTATATAGATACTACTACTAATACTATTTTAAAACACACTCTTAATATTTTATTAGCAAGACTTTCTTATTACTATTTTTTTACTTGATGCTGTATCCCGCACATGGCAGTGCAGGAAGAGGGAACCTGGGAACTTAGTGTTAAAACACTCCGTCCTCATTTCAATTTTGGAGGCATTGCGTATAAGTAGCGGAGCTCGACGCCGTAAAGTTTTATGCATACTGTGAAGCGGAAAAAAAAAACTATAAAACAGCTAAAGAATGATTAAAACAATAAAATCTCTCAGTAAAATCTAAAATTACAGGCTTTGAATTAAAGTAGTCAGAAGAATTGAAAATGTAATAAAGTACCTACATAATAATATTATGCAACCCGTCCACGACGTGACCGCAAGTTTTAGATAGTAACTTACGAGTATACAGATTTATTTTGTTATATTATTTACAACCGCATCATAAATATCTACTTGTATGTCTCTTTTCATTGTCGTGTTACTAAAAGTATAGGAAAATATATTTATTACTAAAATAACACATAATATTGCCTAAACCTCGAACCTAATCTAATGTACAGAATTAATATTGACGATGAAAAAAGAAATTGTTGACTGTTGAGTTTCTTGCCGGCTCTTCTCAGCATACCAACTACTTTCCAGACCGATGGACACATCCAAAAAAAGATGGAAAATTCAATTAAAATATATACATGTATAGAAGGCGGCCTTAATAGCAATCTCGGCATAAATATTTATTTGAATAAAAAATATTTTGAAATTTGAATTGTGCTATCCAGCTTAATAAATCATCGTAGCATCGTAGTTACTTGCAGAACAAAAAAAGCCTATTTTTTTAAATATGAATTTTCCAGCGTGACAATTGACCATAAAATCAGTTTGCCAATGTCACGTATAAATGCCTAATTCAAGAGTTTTGCCAAATCATCGTCATTAAGTAGATATAATATAATTCCTCTATCATTATTTAGCAACAATACCTTTATGTCATCTAATGTACAGTATACGTTACTGTAATGGCCGCAACAGCGGTGGAATGAGTTATTACGTCTTTTTTTGCTTCACGCTTTATCTCGCACATAGCAGGATAAGCAGAGGGAGCTGAGTTCTTAATGGCCGAACTCAACGCTGCACAAAAAATCTTTAAACAATTTTGTGACTTTAAATCGTATTTTATATGATTATATCGTTGCATTCCGCTGGCATTCTCAATCAATGAATATAAAATAGTAGTAAATATTATGCATATGCATATGCATACATGCATTAAGGCCATTATCACGGAGAGGACCCTTACTCGGGTTAATGTATTGTTTTCATTTCCCCGCTCCGATAAAACATAGTGCGACGTTGAGTTCCGCTTTAACAAATGCAGTGTCTCAAATTCGGACAGAAAACTGAGGATATAGTGTCTTAACACTTGACTCCTTCTGCCTACTTCCATAAAGCGTGACGTCATATATAAAAATCATAAAATACAAATACACATATTGTATGTGATTTGATCTCTCTTATTTGCATATACATGTAATTTACTCACATGACTTTAGACAATTCTAAAGGATATTTATATACAGGGTGGAAGAGGCAGCGCTCCTTTTACTGAAACTGCATATAGGGTAAAATATTTCAAACCCAAAATTAAAAAAAATAATCAAGGTACCTCAACAGTTTGGACGTAGGATTTTTTTTTCATTTCACCATTTTTATCCATACCTGTATTTCGTGAGACTCACACATAAGTGTGCGACGTTGCCGCTATGAGAGGTAAGTGTGTGCGTGCCTATGTTATATTTTACAAATGGTGTTTTATTTTAAAACGATAATTTTATTAATTATTTTGTTTGAAAAAATAACTTTTTCATTTTTGTGAATTATTTTTTTCTAGCTTTTATAGAGTAGTTAAAACTGTGGTTTCATTTAAAGTGGTGCTGACAATTCCATCCTGTATATAGCATGTTGTCAGATCTTGAATGCTAATTTAATATATTTTGGTAATAAATGACGACGACTGCATTTTAAAATATTTACGAAAACAGAACATTTCATCGTCTTGTAGTGCTTTTTTATAACGGATAATATACAAAAATACATTGAGAGGTTTTAAAATAATGAATATACTAAATAAAAATATTTATTCCGTTAAATTATTATATATACTATATAATTATAACGAAATCCCATAAAAAATAACAACACATTCCTTAGAACGGGGGAAACAAACACAAATACTTGTATTGGAACTAGGTCAGCTGGGTTCGCTACAATGACACTTACTCGTAGTTTTCCTCGGAATTGGAATTAACCGGCATCCTTATTATGTTTTGAAACTTCCGTTGTTTCTGTTATTATCTTATCCATGTCATACATACTTCTTGAAGATGATGGGGCAAAGTGCACTCTGTGATCCTTGAATTCCTTCGAATGTTTTAGTTTAACACTATTCTATCTAGCCCGTCGGCTTTTGGTTTGGCGTGTGGCTTCGATCCCCACTCGGGGAGTGAAATATTTATTTACGTTTTTATTTCCATTTCTTTGCTCTGGTGTCGAGGCAAAGCGCGGCGTTAAGTTCTGCCACTCAACACGCAATGCCTCCAGAGTTCAGCAGAAAGTGGAGAACGGAGTGTCTTAACACTGGGTTTCCACTATCATACTTACAATATCTTTTTTTTTATTTTATTTATATTCTATACTTCTATAGACATTTGGCAAACGACCTTTCATAGTATGATTGTGAAACTCTGCAGATTGTATGTGTCATGGCCGCCAATATCCAATAAAAACATCTTTGGTTACCACTTTTTGCAAAGATATCAACACATTTTTTTTGTAGATTGTATATAAATATTTATTCTTATATGCATGATCACGTTTGTTGTTTATTCATTCGATGCAAAAAAAATCTATACATATATCGGTTAAAAGATATTTTTAGAGTTCAGTATCTTACAAGTAAAAAATTAAACCCCCTATATTATCACTTTCTTTTCCGTACGTCCACCTGTCAGGATCGATCTTTAGACAAATGGTCAGTATTTATCTCAAGATCGAGTGGATGTATGAAGCTGAAATTAATTTAAAATATTCAATAGAATAATCTTTGACTCTACATTCCTCGGAGGATAGAAAAGTTAAGCTTCCAAATCAAGACAATGAAAAACACGCGCATTTATGCATCATTTTTGCTGTATTCTACATGAAATTTATCGCCTAATTAAAACTGATGGGGTACTTCCCGTGGATTTCTAGTTGTAAAATTTAACCCAGTGAGGTAGTATGTAAAAAACTCGAGAAGTTTAAATTTATAGGTATTACATGGAAATAAAGCTAAAATTGAACTAAACTCGGGTTTAAATTGGTTCAAATCCTGCCACGTACTACTACTGTATTTATCTAGAATATAATAATAGCTAGTTTGCTTATCGCCGATATAAATTTTAACGTTTAAACACGTTAAACAATAAATAAAATGTTAGACACTAGTCTTTGATAGAATAAATACACCGTAATGAGATAACGTGGGGCAATTAAATAATTACCGCCGAGACACGCCGCTAAGTAGTTGATGCTTAGTTAACAACACTAGTTAGTGTGTTCTTGTTAATTAATATACCTAAGAAATGTGTATTATAGAAAATAAAATGTAGGTTTTATAGGAAAATATAGCTAGGTTTCCTTATTTTTCCTATAGATTATATTTTATTTCTAGGTAGGTACTTTAAATTTATAACCATAATATTTTATATGAAAATAACATAAAAATGAATTTATTATTTTCAGCTGATAAGAAAATCGTTACTTATTGGACATTAAAAAATAAAATCGTGACGATAATAAAAATGCTTTCGCTATATTTGAATCTGTAAAAATTTTATTCACATACTAAATATAGCATTCCATTATTAGGAAGGAATCGTCATTATGAGAAAAAAGCCTGGTTAAGTTCGAATCGGACTCGACCACCGAGGCTTCCGTACCTAAATCAAGATTATAGGTCAACGGAAAGTATAACTATAAAGCCAAATGCACTTATTTTGTATGAAATGAACTACAAATATATAATAAATATATTTATTTTTGTTGTTAGTTCTCACTTCGTGCCCAATTTCATATCTGTACATACAGTAGCACAGTCTATACAGTTAATAATTTAACATTCAATATTACCTGTATGGTACGTCGCCCGCTAAGAAAACATAATTTGTCGCATGGAAAGCCATCATGAAGGGTACTACAGCCAGCAACGCGTAATTCTTGAGGTGAAACCGCTTAAACTGACCCAACTCCTGCATCAAAACGTCCGTATCCACACCGTGACCACTAGGCTTAACTTTTTCACTCGCCATTTTTATAATTATTATTTACTTATTATAAAACAAAACACTATTCACATAACAATATTTGGAATTTATTTATTTATTTTTTATATTTATTTCGATTATTTTAAAGTAATTTCTCAACGGAACGTAGGACATGCACGTTAGGTGCGCGTGCGCCGCGAACGACTCTAACAGTGCGGGTGATCCTTATATTATATACTTATAAATATTATTCAATTTATGAGAAATATTAAATACTTTAAATTCCATACTTAAGCTCTTGTGACAATGAATATTAAACATGAAAAATTCTTGGTAAATTAACTAATGACTACATTATTATCGTCTTTAGAGAACATTATAATGGGAAATGTGTTGCTAGCTATCTGTTTGTCTTTCTTCAATACATTTAATGATTATAATATAGGAAACCTTATTTTATTAGTAAATGTTCGATTTTAAACACGATTTAAGCAAAAAAATTAAAAAAATAACATTTAAGTATGTATGTCACGTAATATGTACTTACATTTGTTTTTGTGCTAATTTCCAGTACTATTTAAAGGCTGGAACTTTCTCTTCTATCGTTTCATCTGACACACAGAATATTTTATGAGCTCATCAATATTCTAAAATTTTAGAATTATATAATTCTATTATTTCTACATATCTACATGTTTCTGTCAGCTTTACGTTGTATCCCGCATATAGCAAGCAGAGTAGACAGAGAGAACTTCCTAGCGTTAAGACACTCCGTTCCCCACTTTTTGCCGAATTATTTGATTGCGTGTTGAGCGACGGAACTCGACTCTGCGCTTTTGCCTTAATGGCAAAACGAAGACATAAAAATATTAAATAATAATTAAATCCCCGAGTGGGAATCGAACCCACAACCGTTGCCACTACACAAATTCTATCATAATAAAATATACAATCTATATAGGTTATATATATAACGAAATTATTTAGAGACAACAAATGTCTGTAATTGGACATTCAAGTTAACTTCATGTACCAATATGAATCTGAATATCTAACGTCGAACTACAAAGAAAAATGTAAACGTAGGAATCGAACTAAGGACCTCCAGCATAGAAGTTAGGAGCTAATGACTGATAAGCAAACAAGATGAAATTTGAATTTATTAACGAAAAAGAATTAGAGTTAAGAAAATAAATTAAATTAATTAAAATATATATTCATACGAGTATATACGAGGTTTGTTATATTACTTGTAAAATTAAATATTTTAAACATTTGTTGTTTTATAATTACCTAAAGATATTTTTCTTATCTTATCCCACACTCTAAAGAGTTAATGATGGAAAATTTGATCTTTTTTATTAATTCGCTATACAAATAAGATTTTAACTTTGAATCTTTAAGAGGAAGGAAATGGCTAAACACACATTCGTTTAACCTTTATTGCCTATTTGCTTAACGTTTCCGAATAAGATCCTGAAGGCTACAAATAGTTTTATGACATCGAAATTTATAGTATACGCATATAAGACGATTTAGTCATTTTTTTATCTTTCCGCTTTATGCTTTATCTATCTTTCAGCATATAGCAGGGTAAGCAGAAGGAACATAGTGTTAAAACACTCCGTTCGAACTTTCCCCTGAATTATCGAGACATTGCGTGTTAAGTGGCGGAAATCAACGCCCTGTTAATAACAACCGTCGCTAGGCGACCGTTTACTAAGCAACGATTTGCAAAGTTTGTTGTTAGAAAACGTCACCCAAAATGAGTTTGCTTAACGCATCTCTCTATTGAAAACTGAAAATAATTTCATAAATATATTTAATAAATATTCGTATAGTTCAAGCGAGCGTAGCCCCGTTCGAGTCCATCAGTATAAAATAAAGATGTCATTGAAATTCACAATTAGTCACTGTACTAGTATAGCGGCGGCGGTAGATACAAGGTTGACACTTAGAACACCTATAAAGGCCAAGTTCAACGACGAATGAATATAACGCAGTAGACGAATGTGCTATCTCTTTAAATATAATAAAAAGTTGTTAGCATTTGCAGTAGTTTTATAATTGTTATCTTTTATTTTATATACTTTCATGATAATTTTAACGGAAGTTGTTAATAACGTTATTGAATAAAAGAATTGAATTAAAAAGATTTTGATGATATGACTGGTAATAATCTAATCTAGAATAAAAAAAAATAAATATAATTTCTTGTAGTTAAACACAATGACTTTAGGTTTTTTCCTTAATGTCTCGAAAATTGAGCAGAACGTGGGAACGGAGTGTCTTAACACTAGCTACCCTCTGCTTATCCCGCTATGCACGGAAAAAGGTAAAATTGATTATTGTTATAGTATACCCGGCGTTGACTTCTGCCACTCAATACGTAATGCCTCCAGAATTAACACTAGGTTCCCTATCCCTACCCTGCTGTGTGCGGGATAAAGCGTGAAGCTGTTATAGTATAGATATTTCGTGGTTTATATGCATAGTAATTGTATTTTAAGACATTCTACACTATAATTTTTTTACAACAAATAAATATGAATTCAAATTAAAACAGACATGACATTCATCGCCTTACTCTTTTGTCTCCTAAGAATAATTAAGGAGTCAATAAGAACATGTTAACATTCTTGGCAACCATATCTGTCGAGTACTTTATCATTGATAAAGGATTTCTCACATCAATATATAGGTCAAGTAACCAGCGCCGATAATTTACTATCAAATAATTGTAATTGAAAACGGTTGCTCCCATTTCGAAAATACTGTTTTAATAAATGTGAATATTACTCTCTCTCTCTTCTGTTGTATAGAACTGTGTAAAGTTAGCATATTGTAATTTTTTTTAATGCAAATTTTAGTTCAAATCTATTTTTTTTATTTATATTAGACATCTCACTAGCTATATTTTAAATTTACTAAAATAATATTTACTAAGCAGTCACTAAATTTAAATAAAAATTGTATACAAAGTACAATCTATGAAAGCGACAGCAAAGTATATAGAATAATTTATGCCCTTTTGTTATTTGTTGACTTTTACAACAGCCTGAGGTGTACTCATAACGAAGGCTTCTGATTCCAGGGAGTATAATAAATAATAATTAAGTAATAACACTTCAAGAAAAATACTTATTTATAAGTTTTAACTATGTATGCAATTTGCCGAAACATACAGGTCTATGTAAGCTTTAATTATTAATTTCAACGGTGGTTATTTCAGTGGAGGTAATGGCGCAGTGCGACAGAGTTTAGCTGTAACCGCGTAAGACAAGGTGCGGCGTTGAGTTCCGTCAGTCCACACGCGATGTCTCGATAGCACGGAATGCATGAAACGGAGTGTCTATCAACTAACACTAGGTACCCTCTTCTCTGCTATACGGAGAGATGGCTGTTTTTTTTTCAATGGCCGACTTGGTTGTTTGCATTTAGGGTTTTGTTTAAAATATTTCAATCAAACAAAACATTTGTAATGCGAAGGTTGAATGTATAGTAAATATTGATTGGAAGAGAAAGGCCCATTATTGGTCATGGTTGTAATGTAAAGTCATTATTGAAATGTCTTATTGGATTCTATTGAAATATTATTGTTACATTATTATTTTTAATTGAAAACAAAATAACAGTTATTTAACAGGGCAAGAAACTTATTTATTTTCAGCCTAAACAGAAAATAGAAATATATAATAACTCTATAGCAAACATACCTCAAGATGGCATTGAACTCACAACCAATCGCTATTGTCAAATATCTCATATTTTTATTATTGAACATTTTACACAGTAATATTTACTTAAGTTCAGTATTGCATCAGTCGCAATGACACTGTAGCGCCCTTTTTAGGCACCTCCTTGAATACTTTGACTTTCTCAATATGCAATTTTATGTTAAAAGCTTTTATATGCCATATTAATTAAAAAAGTGTTTAAGAAATTCAGTTCATTGTAAATCAGTTTATATATAGTTTACTCCAATTCTTTTAAGTATTTAAGAGCTTAGTCTTGAGGATTTAAAATTAGGATCTTATATTATCCATATCACCTGTATCGATTTTGATGGTATTTTTACATTGCTAGCATTAATAGAGTTAGTATATGGCAGCTCTAGTTAGAGGATTCTATGATAACTTTTTGTGTAAATTTTTGTGCAATGTGTGTAAAATGAATCTTGTCTCATGTAAAGTAAATATAAAATATTACTACAGTTTTTTCAGCTTTTCAACATTTAAATAAGAAGACGGCGGAACAATATCATTTAAAATCCTATATCTTATAAAACAAAGTCGCTTTTTGTGTCTGTCTGAACTTTCTAACTCTTCTTCTTCTAAACCACCCAACGGATTTGGATGCGGTTTTCACCATTAGGTCGAGTATTTCTCAGGGAAGGTTTATATATAGTTTATTATTTGTACATTCTTATGTAAATTAACATAAATACGATAAATGTGTATAAAGTCCTACCCGCTGAGACACTTTGGCGCATGCGCTGCTTTAATGGTAAATACTACATGAAAAAATGTACTGGAGTATTGTTCCTCTTAATAAGATCTACAAAAAAGTCCGCGATGGCATATTCGTATCTTTTAAGAATAACGTGTAGTGATCATATTTCTGTCTAAAAATAGTAATTTCAATATATTTTTTATTGTGAGGGATATTTTTCCATAATGGTATTAATCCTTATCCTTTAAAATACTTTATTAAATTTCTACGTTAAACGAAGATTAAATTTGCTTTTTAAACTATTTCGAAATTGCGAATAGTTTTAGAGAAAAACGCATTTAATTATTGACACATCACGCCGTTCACACATCAACTGTATCGAGTCAAGTTTCACTTATCCCTTATTCTCAGCATATAAATAAGTATATTAGTTACGTTGGCCATTTAATGTAGATCAAAACTGTCTTTTCTGTTTTTCATTTTAATAAGTACTTTAGAAGTTGTTACAATATCAAAAAATCCTTGCTGCGAAACGCGCCTCGCGACGTTATGCTTATACAAGCGAGTCCGCCGCGCCCGCCTGCCTTACACGCATCGGTGGTTCAGTGGTAGAATACTCGCCTGCCACGCGGGCGGCCCGGGTTCGATTCCCGGCCGATGCATTCTATTTAATTTTCGTCACAGGCAGCCACGTAGTGCTTGCTTTTCATCAGGGACAGAATACCCTCTTCAGCATTAACCAGAAGCTCGAAAAAAAAACCCGCCTGCCTTTATAGCAACGAAGATTTAGATGCGATTGCACGTATTGCATAATTCGAGTTGAATGTATTATTTAATGTCATTTAACTATCTAAAAATAGTAATTTAAATATATTTTAATAAGTACTTGAAAAGATTAGTAGCACAGATTTAAAATTACGGTACCTACTAAAAAATCCTTGCTGTGTAAAACAATTGGAAAATCCTTATTGAAACTACGAAAATGCGGGTTGCATTAGGGTTTAATTAATTTTCACATTATCTTAAGTGTAGTAGTAAGCAGTAGTAAAAGCGGGCGAAGCCGCAATAGGGTCGCTAGTAATATTATAATTCGAGGAAAGTAAGTGAATCACGTGGAGCTGCCACGTGAGGCAGAGAGAACCTAGTGTTAAGATACTAAATTTCCCATTATCGACCAGAGCGAAGAAAATGGAAATATTTAATTTCCCTGAGTAGAAATCGAACCCACAACCTGTCGCGTTTACAGTCACACTTAGTGCCCCTGCGCCACCAATGGACTTATCTTGTTAAAGAAAATACTTTTTATTGTAACACAATGACTCTAAAATGGGTGGAAAGACAGGAACAGAGCTATGTAGGACATTCTTTTCTTTTCAAGCTCCTCTGTCTTGATGCGATAAACCTCACCAAATAAACTGCTTTCACGGTTGTATTCAGTAAATTGTAAATAAAGAACTTCACTGCTTCAGCTCTTCAGTTTACACTTCATCAGCTCTGGTGTAGAGGTAAAGCACGGCGTTGAGTTCCGGCAACACGCAATGCCTCCAGAATTCGGCGGTAAGTGGGGAACGGCGTGTCTTAACACTAGATTCCCTCTGCCTACCCTACTGTGTACGGGATACAGGATGAAGCAGATTTTTTTTATGTCAAAAAATTTACTCAATTGCTATCAAATTATTACTTACCTATAAGGAATATCCGCCGCAAGGAAGATATAAGTGGTGTGCAGTAACCCAACCTGCACGGCCGCCATCGCAACCAGCACATAGACGCGCAGGTGGAACCGCCCTGCCTGGCCAAGCTCCCGCATCACGTTATCCGGACTCACTTCAATACATTTCTCCGTTTTCTCTACTTTCCCCACTTCCTGCTCTGGTGCCTTTGATGCAGCTGAACTCATTGCTGATAAATGTTTTTTGTTAATATGTTGTGTTTTTAATGTTCTTAATAATAAGGCGAATCGAAGTCCACAAGCTTTATGACTCCTTCGCACTGCATAGGCGCTTTGTCCCGCCGGTGGCCCACAGAGCACTGAACTCGCAGAACACACCAAGTACTGATCTGAAGACTGCAGACAATGCCAATTCGTGGATAGAAAGCCGCTCTGGGTCAGGGTCGCCTCTCGATTGTCATTCATCTGTGCTCATTGCTACATTTGACTGGACACGCACTTGTAATTATATGCAACTTGTACGGCGCCGGCGACTTGCATACACTCAAAATTGACTTTGGGAAATAGTGAATCGGCACTTGCAAAATTATTATTGACTTAATAGCTGTTACAACTTACAACGTATCAATAAGGACCAGCAAGGTTGAACGTTCTCTTGTCTAGAATACATTCTTAATTATTTTAAATTGCCCTTTAAAAAAATGTATTTTTAAAAATATGCAGTAATAGAAAAGCCAATTTAAAAGAACGTTTGAAATTTGTCAATTTGAAAAACAAAATTGTTTAACAGACAAAATAAAAACTTAATATAAATATGTTGTGTTTACCTTTTAAAATCAGTTCTTACCTTACCTAGGGTACTGCCTAATACTAACTCAAGGCTATTGTCTAATGTCCAGTAAGGATCATTGCTGTTACGCCGCGTCCAGTATCATTTGGGGCCTTACCTGGGGCCTTACTGGCGTATTGCGATCATCGATCGATCATCTGGATCCAAGTTGGCCTCAAAAATATTGGGGTCATCGGCAGAGCGAGACAGTACTTCATGCCTAAACATCGTTTGGCTCTGTATAGGGCCCAGGTTCGGTCTCATATTGAGTACTGTTCTCATCTCTACTGGTCTGGTCTGGGCATCATACTGGTGCACTCCAGTATCAGTTTATGCCATTTGATCGCATACAACATAGATCTGTTTGAATCTTTGGGGAGCCAATCATCTGTGACAAGCTTGATACGTCTCCTCGCTGACTATGGAATGACCTACCTACGATAGTTTCCAGGTCGATACGACGTGGGTATCTTCATAAAGAACACCTATCTCCATCTTAATGGCCGGCAACGCAACTGTACCTCTGGTGTTACACGGTGGCATGGGTGATGATCACTTACCATCAGATGACCCTTAAACTCATTTGCTTTGTCTCTTCGATAGAAAAACTTACAACACTTAAATACTACCCACCAACTACTTTAAAACTACTAAACAAAAGAAAGGAAACCAAAATAAAGACCAAATATCATATAGTATAAACGAATGAATGAAATCAGACGAAACCAATTCTACAATGACGCATGACAGTCTCGTCGTCGTCGTCATTCTCAATTAACTAAATAGTGCAATGCTAAGTGGTAAATCGCATTAACAATGCGCTCGCACTGCATTATACCATTTATGCAGCTTAAACCGCATTATAGGGGATTTGAACCGGTGGAGTGACTCTTGAGTTAAGTTTAAACTTATTAGAGAAAAAAAAATAATCAATCTATATCCATTTATAAACTTTCTTATATACAACGCACAGAAGAAACTTCAGTACTTAGAAATTTGAAATTTGGCACATTACTTACCTGAGGTAAGAGAGTGTAGGGGGAGCACTAAAAGAGGATTTCTCGAGATACCTACTGGAAGTGGAATGGGACATGAATTTTTTGTTAAAAAAGTCTTAAAATAAACCGATGAATGACCGAAGATAGTAGACAAAGCCTAGGCCATACATTGCGTATAGGTATTACTTAAAAATGATAATTATTTATGATGCACAGATTTTCAGTTTTTTTATGTCGTTCGATAACCATTTAAAGTCTAACAAAACAAGAAGTGGTGCAGGACCACAAGTTCAACTTGGAATGCGTCTCTTCTATAAATTGCTTTCAAATTATTGCAGGAGACGAGCTTACTTACGACTTACTCGTCTCCTGCAATAAATTGAAAGCAATTTATAGAAAAGACGCATTTAAAGTTGAATTATAAATTGAAAATTGAATACTTGTTTCATTCTTTAATATACTATTTCTATTAAATTAATAAAACACGAATCAATGATATTTAATTTTACAAAGAATATTCTAAAACCCAAATCAATAACATTACATTTAAGGCTGCTTCTAGACGAGTAAATTAAATTAGTGATTGACATCAACACATATGACTATCAGTCAATTCTGTTTATTAAATGAATAATCATATAGTTCAAGCGGGCGAAGCCGCTGGCAGGCCGCTAGTACTTATAATAAAACTGTATTTGTTTATGATAAATCTGCATTTTTAACCGACTTACAAAACAAGGAGGAGGTTCTCAATATTTTCGATTTGATATTCGATTCATTTAATTATTTTCAATTCGATCTGGACATTGGATTATTCGATTCAATTTGGGTATTTTTGTAATATGCAATCATTACTGTTATTTTTAAAGAATATTACATTTAAGGCTGTTTCTGAACGAGTAAATTAAATTAGTCATTGACATCAACACATACGACTGTCAGTTAATTCTGTTTATTAAATGAATGATCATGTAGTTCACATGGGCGAAGCCGCAGGGTGGCCGCTAGTTATATTATATAGAGATAAAAAATGCTGGTTTAGTAAAAGTTGTTCAGTATGGGCGAAGAAAATGGAAAAATAAAAATTATGGCATTGTGGAATGGCGCTTGATTGAATTGCTATGGTTATTAATTTGCATCGACCACAAAGCTATATAAGTATTTCATAAGTAACTTCTTAAATTTCTTTCGTTTCAACCACTTTTACAATTAACACAGGATTCAAAATAAAACCATATAAAATGAGCAAATATTGCGATCTTATCGATGTTATTTTATTGTCATCTTAGACATCTTGGGTATCTTAAATCTAAAATTATTTTTATATAGGTATAAAATTACAAAAATTATACTGAATTTGTAAAGTTACATGTAAGTAATAATTACTGAGCTCGGAGCGTAGTGATTGATCACTGGATGTGTATTGTATAACGCATCGCCTGGAGCTACTACTTAAAAAACAATGTTAATCTTTAAGAAATAAATAAGTTGCTAAATAACGTACTAACTCAGTTTGTCCAAACAATCGACACTCCAGAGTTTAAAGTATTAGTAAAAAATATTATTTAAAATATTAATTATGTGTAAAGTTAACAAATATAAAGTACGCTTAAAAATATTAATTCGGAGTACTTCTTAGTGTTTAACACTTGTTCGCTAAGCGTCCAATAGATCGTGATCCCTTTAACCTTATATAATCTAGAAACTAGTAACTATTCTATGTGAGATCCTTATAATATATTAACGTGTAGGGTCACGGCACTGTAGTGGAGATGGATTCAGCGGAGGCTGATGAGTCCAGATCTGCGAAGGAGTCCGGAAGTCGACGTCCGAGCGTATCTGGTACTAGCCGTGTAAGCGCAGCACTGACTAGTGGTAATGCTCCTAGAAGCGTTGTGGGCACCCAAGTGCCATATGCAGCCTGCAAATTATAATAATAATATGATTATTAAAAATAAAAATACTCAATACTACAACAAGCTTTTTCCCACATTGCAAGCAGGAGGAACCTAGTGTTTAAGAGACATTTTCCCCTATTTTCCGCAGAATGTTCGACACATTGCGTCTTTTATAACGGAACTCAACGCCGGGCTTCATATTCTAGAGCTACAATGTGTCGTGGCCAACATCATATTAGCCCACGTAACATACTCGGGAAGAAAATAATCAAAAGTAAAACAAAAATCCTAAAATTAAATCTACACAGCCATCAACAGCTAGCTTCATGACTGTCACTTACTGTAGTATAAAATTTAAACTCACCAGCAAAGGCGTTTGCGGTGCCAGTATAGCACCGATACGTCCGCAAGTCGAGCACGCGGCCAGTAGACGCTGTCGCGCGCGCGTCGGGAACAGCTCGGCTGTGTATATGTACAGCGCGTTCAGCGCCATGGTGGCACCCATCTTACCCGCTAGGAACAGTGCTGTACCTATGCCGCTGTCTTCTGAAATTAATTATTATTATATTATTGGTTGAACGGCTTAAGTTTTGTACTTATTTAATTTTTAGAGAAAGGCGCGCCAAACGCTATTGTCTCTACAACCCACTTTCCTCCTTCTCCTCCTCATATATATTTTCCGAGGGGCCTCATACATTTTAAGTGATCTTCCTACATTCTCATTAAAATATCGCAAAAAGTCAATTAAAATCAACTAAAATCGTATAGGTATAGGTTATATGGAGAATTCAGCTTCAAAATAAATAATATAATATCATCATGTAAAGGAAAATTGAAAAAGTTGAATAATTAAAGATAGGCCGGTGAAGGTAGACCAATCATTAGCATAAATTTAATAATTGTCATAAACGTAGCAAGTACTAAACTAATTGTTTTACTTGTACGACAACAGCCAATATTTAATTACAGGAGCTTACCTTGTCACAGAAATACTATCATTAACATCCTTATAAAGCTGAACTTATTTAAGGCAATAATTTAAATATATATTATAAATAATTTAATTAAATATATAATTAAGAAATAATACTCGTAAATATATTATTTATATACACTCGCAATAATATCCAAGGATCTATGAAGTGGAAATAAGGACAATCGAGTAAGTTTATTCATCAATACGAGTCAAATTTAGAAAGTCATCAATACGAGTCAAATTTTAAAAATTGCATGCATTTACTACTTTAGTAAATGCATGCAATTTTTAAAATAACACTGTCATGGCTTATTTGTGAAAAACTTACCTAGGGACTTTAACACTAAGTTATCTATGGCGAAAAAAAGAAAATAGTGGGAAGGTTTAAACATATAAAAAAGCCTTTAGTTTGAATATTTATAGGCACAGCTTGATAGACAAATAAACAAAACAATTCAACTTACGATTAGGCAAACAGGGTATAGCTATAAGCGCAACAGAAGTCATCAGGAAGGCGGCGGTGAGTAACGGGCGGCGTCCAGCGCGGTCCAATAGTAATGTGTTGAGAGCCAGCGCGGGCAACTCTGCCGCGGCCAGCAGCGCGTAATTGGCATGTACTGAGCCAGCCAATGCGTGAGATCGGACAGCTAGGCCGTAGAACACGAACACTGCACAGGTCCACCAGGCGAAGCAAACGAGGAGACGGCGGCGTAGAGCTCCGTATCTGGATAATTTTATTGGATTTCTTATAGGTTTGCTTGTTGCCCAATTGTTGCTCAAGACGCAAAAGAATTGATACTATAATATTATTACATAAACTTCATTCCGCAAACAGCAGGGTAGGCAGACGCATAGGGAATCAAGTGTTCCGACAACACTCACGCACAACAAACACTCCGATCCCAATAAGACACTTTCGTCTCCCTCAAATTTCGTCGCCCTCCTATACCACGACAGCCCTATTAAATATAATATAACAAATTCTTATTTTACAAAAAAAAACTTACTTTATAAACGCTCTAAACAGACTTTCTTCCTGGACTATAGGTTCCACTTTCTCCGAGACTTGATCTTTTGACAGCATTTTATCCAAGGTATCTTCTGGAATGGCGACTTTGTTGGCTTTCGCCGCTTGTTTAATAACACGTACGGCCTGCGTTACTTTTCCACCAGCAAGGAGCCATCTGATACTCTCTGGTAAAACCCAGGGGTAGAGCAGAAGAAGAAATGAAGGTGGATATGCGATGCGAGCCCACGTGCGCCAGTAGCCGGTCAGGTAATCGAGCAAAGCTAATAACGCTGCTCCGGCAGATAAAGGTATGCCAAGAAGTAAGCTAGCTAATATTCTTTGCTCCACTCCAAGCCACTCGATCACTGAAACGATAAATAAAGTTTACAATTTCAGATAAATATATATTAAAAGCAAATTAATATGTTAAGCTCAAAAGGTTTAGTATAATTTTACATAAGATTAATCAATACATACTAAGCACAAATGCAGCTGGATAGACGCTAGCTCCGAGCACTGTCTCCAGGAACTCAAACACCAAGTACACGGGGTAGGAGCCCGCGAAAGACTTGCACAGTCCCAGCAATCCTGCACCGGTACCACTCGTTACTAGCGCTGCTCGACGACCATATCTGAAATATTAAGGATAAATTATACGTAAAATGTAAATTTTTCAAGGTTTATTTTTTTAGGATCCTCAATAGAATCACAACATGGTTGAATTGAGAAAAAAACCATTTTGGAATTTAACACATAAGCAATTGTTGCAAACTCTACTAATATATAACTTAAACTCATTTATAATAAAAATGAAACGTATTTCAAAAATTATAAGATGACTTTTAGAAAAATACGCTATAAATCAGTCCAATTCCGTCCAATCCATTTTAGTGCAATCATGTGATCTAAGCTAGTCTCTCACATGATTTTAGTACTTAACAACTAGAGGACAATATTATGTCTTTTAGTGATCTAGGACATTCACATCGAACTAAAAATATATCATAGTTGTTTATAATTCCATGCCCTAAATAGCCGGAATAATTACCTCGCAAGCCCTGACTTCGAAACGCGAGAATACGATGGGCTGTATAGATTGTAATCAGGCATTAGCCATTTGCATATATATGAATATTACCTTCATTAATATAATGTTTAAATTGTATATTTATTTATTATTTACTTAAATTTGATTTCAAATAGGTATAAGCAATAATATAGGTTGTTTGTTGTTATTGACGACGTTGTGGCGCCCCAACAGTATTCGCAATTGTTGTGCCTTTGTGCCCAGATTTTCGCAAGACATAATTATGTTTATTATATTTTTCTACCTCTGTTCTGATAAGATAAAATTCGACGTGAGGTTTTGCCATTATACAATGCCTATCAAAAGTGGTGATGCAAGGGTCTTAACGCTACATTTTTTCTATCTAAGAACAACGAAAATGTAACTGATCGCTCTCCCTACGTGTAATATATATGAGAAAATTTGGGATATAATTTGGGACAATTCTCAAAGTAATAGCATCCAAATTATATTTACTTGTTTGTCTGTTTGTCTGTACATTTGTGCTCGAAATGGCTTAATCGACTTGAATGATGTTTTGAATATTTTGTTTTGGTAAAATTCCCTTATTACTTAGGTAGTGTTTATTTTATTATAATTGGTTCATGAATAAAAAAATATATTAATTAACTGTAGACAAAATCGCAGGAATAGCTACTGTAAGATATAAATATACAAATAACAAACCTGTCAGACACGTATCCCATAATGGGCAGCGACACCAGCATGCCCACATTGTGTACGGTGCCCACTAAAGTTCGCTTCCACTCTTGACACGCGAGGCCGAACTGTTGGACATAAATATTGTTTTGTAATATTGTAAAAATAGCAAAGTCTTTTAAGTAGATATAAATAACATAAGAGAAGTAGGTATAAATAAACAATATCATAAACAAAACCGTCGGTCGTTGTGCAATTTTCGATTCGCACAGGGAATAAAACATTTAATACTTTCCTTTCCTTGTTCTGGTGACAAGTCAAAGAACAGCGTTAAGTTCCGCCGCTCAAGACACTCTCGAGTGTTCGCGGGAAGTGGAAAACTGAGTGACTTAACACTAGGCCCCTTCTGCCTACCCGGTTATATACGTAAGGCTAAAAAAAATAAAACAAACCTCAGCCATAATACTACTATGCTGCTGATACACGAAGTCCTCGCAGTCTAACTCAGTGGTGTTATCAAAACCGCCTTCACTGCACACTCCGTCCAGGGTGGGTCGCCGCTGGCACTCCGAGTCCGGGGGTAGGGCCCAGATAGACCAAGCGGGAGACCACGCCTCGTCTGGCACCGGCCCAGAGAGGGTACTGTTGTCCTCACACTCTGGGATGTGGCATCTGTTAAAAAAGGTTTATCTTAATATTACTAATGTTAATAATAATAAAGAAAACAATGGCAAATTAAATGAATAACAACTAGCAGACCCGCGAACTTCGTATCGCCTAACAGTCGATTTTTTTTTATTCTGCTATTAGCGACAAATTTAATTATAATAAAAATAACAATTTCCGATATCTTATTATGATGCCTACTTATTATATTTTATTTTATTTTTACTTATTCTAAATTCAGTTTCATTTTCATTGTAGTACTTTACCATGTACTACAATGTGTACCATACACGTTATTTTTTGTTTGGTTATCTGGCGCGTAAACAAACAGAGCAGATGGTTTGCAACAATATAATAGAAGCAATGAAAACGCCAATGGCTATGTCTCTAATTAGAAGGAGAATAGAGAGACTATTAACTTCGTCGTATTGTACTTACATTGTAAAATTAACAATGTATGAATAAAAAAAAAATAAGCAAAGCTCGCAATATCATAAATGAGCTTTAATGCTATTTATAGTCATCGACTCTCGCGCATAAAAGAATTACTAATACACAAACAAGAATATGAAAATGTGCAAAAGTAAAAGTTGCTCCGCGTCAGCTTATTTTTAGCTTTTCTTTTTTAGTACAGGTTTTTAGCCTGTGTGTATTATTTACATACGCAGGAAAATGATAACGGGAACAAATGGAATGCAATAACATCTCCATTAAAATTATGGTCATTGATATTATATAAAAAAACTAATGGTTTTTTAACCGACCTGTGTAAGAAAAGGAGGTTATCAATTCGACTATATGTTTTTTTATATATCAATAATTATGACGAACTATTTCTTTACATAACTTGTTGTTTGTAGGATGGCACAAGACGACGGCACAAGTGTGTGACTATAACGCGACGGTTGCGGGTTCGATCCACTGGAGGGAATGAATTATTATTTTTTAATATTTTATATTGCTAGAGACAAGATACAGCGTGAAGCTGAAAAAAAATTGTAATGTTGTTGGAATCTTAAGTACGGAAATTTATCTAGGCTTCCACGAAGCACGTGTGTTAAAGTATATGTGTGCATGCCCCAAAATTTCTAAGACATATCAAATGATCCTTATTGATTTAAAGTAAGTATATATACTTACTTAAATTTAGGGAGTAGTCCACGTTTTATTAAAGTCAGTTAAACAGTTTTTGAGGTATGGCTATCGTATTTCAGAAGGGAATGTATGTCACATTTGTAATATCTGTACCTAGCGACTTCACAATTTAAATTACTACTAGAAGATTTTTTTTTACAATTTATTTGAAAGTAAACTTTCCTTAAAGTAAATGCCAGTGTGTAGATGATGATGTGAACTTTTGCATAAACTGTTGTTTGAGTCAGTGTACTAAGGGCTTGCTCAAAACTGGTAGATTACTCATTGACAAACTGGCTTGTTGCTGTTTTACATAAAAATGTATTATTTTGTTTAAATTTAGATTGCAGTTTGTTTTCATGCCCTGTGTACAAACTTCACTAGTACTAAATATATGTATGTAGTAAAAATCGCGGACGGAGTGATTATACATTCCGTTTAGTCTCGCATAGAATAATATAAGCAAGGAAATCCTAGTGTTAAGACATAACGTTCTCCGTTTTACCATTTTTATTTCAATTCCGTGTGAGTTGAGTTAGTTCCCGATATTTAAATTTCCTCGAGTGGGGATCGAATCTACAACTATCAAAGCTACAGTCGGACCACTACATCGTGCACATACCTTCAATACAATATAATATAATTAAATAATTATATAATCTTTTTCAAGCCTATCATCTACTTATTCTAGAACTTCGAAGTAGACTAAATTCCACTTTAAGGTCGGTGTTCTCATGTGACAAACAAACTACATATTTGGTAGCCGCTCCCTCAATTAAACACATCTGGCGCGTACCGTACATATTCAATTAGACTAAATTGTAAATGTTAATGCTCTACGCCTTACATAACGCTAACTCATACGTAACGTATGTATGTTAGTAAAAACTTTTGTTTATAAACTATCAGTATTTACTTGTACGTAGATTTATTTATTATTTATTTTAATTTTAGAATGCTATTTTTAGCTTTATCTTGTTGTTATTTATAGATTTTTTTTATTTATGAAGATTTAAATTTTGTTTAGATATTAATTTAGTGTACTCGTATATACTAAATAAAATAAATTTCTTTAAAATAATATAAAACATATTCATCTCTAGTCTATACTTATCTATATGTATTTCATTTGTAAAGCAGAACATCTAATAGCAAGATAGGCACACTTAACCCATTTTCGAGACATTCCGTTTTAAATGGCGGTACTTAACGCCGCGCTTTGTCCACCAGAGCAAGGAAATAAAAATAAGCAATTACCTATCACAAAAATATAAAATTTTCAACTAGTTTTAATATTAAAGCTGTATTTCACATGAATAGACTCAACCCATGCCCCAACGTCCACGATATCACGCAATATGGCTATAGAAAGTATCTACAATCGTAATTAAGTTAAGTTGGCGTGCCATTTAAGTAGTTGTCAGTACATTACACTGGCGGCGCCGTCCCACCCTAAACAGGTATTATAAAAATATTTCTAGTACCTACTATAAATAAACTAATACCTGCTCCTAACTACAAGCTATACTAGCTTCTGAGCTGAACAAGTTGTTGAAATGTACGAACGAGTAAGAAACATACCGACGAGCTTACAATGCTGTTTTATCAATTTAGGAGAACCGGCGCTGATTATCTTGAAATCGTGATTATTATTTCAAACTTTACTCAATTATATTTTGAAATTTAACCTGGGAAGGTAAATAAGTATAACATAAAAAGATATTCCAGCTTTCGATATTCAGTAAAGCCCTTTTCACGGGGTCCCAAATAAAAAGGCGTGTTAAGCGGGAAATGGAGATAAAATGTATTAATCAAACAAAAAAATGTTGTATGACACAAATTTAAACACTTTCAATATTTTTGTAATGTATAATTTATATCGCCCTTGGCTCCAAGTGACAATAATTGTTTTTACTATAAACGAAAAGTGAGTAATATAAAATCTATATTTAATTTCGGAAGAATATTAACGAAACATGGAAAATTAAGACAAACATAATTTAAATGATCTTAAGTTTCAGTTAAATATATATATGTAGTAATTTTTAACTTATTAATATAATTAATTATAGAATCAAAAATAAATCAATAATAAAAAATAAATTAATTAAATTAAAAAGTTAAAAATGACTACAGCTTACAGGAAAAAACTTAAACGGTCATTTTTTATAAGTGACAAGTTAATTGGCATGGCAATTGATGACAGCAAAAAAAAGTAATCGTTTTGTGTGACTCTCACAGTCGTCACCTTGGCATATACCTACAAGATTTTAGCAACGGACTGGTTTTTTTATGGTATACACAATTACACAGCTGAAGGGTAACTACAAAAAAAAATTAATTGATATTTTTTTTATTGAAAATGTCTACAAATTATGTATTTTTAAATTTTAAGCTTTTTCTCAACTCCTATGTTAATGGAAACTTAAACGACTTTAATTTTCTTTAGATAATTAATTATATTCTTAATAATATTCTTTAGAAAATACTGGATATATGATCAGTGTATATATTGATGTATGCTTCGCTTATGTAAAAATGTTCATAGTATAAGCTCCTTTTAAATCATGTTTAAATAATTATCTTTTTTTTTCACCTTCCTGCTGTATCCTGCACATAGCATGTGGAACCTAGTTTAAAGACACTCCATTCACCATTTTCCACCGAAATTTCCAAGCATTGCAGGCTTTTGCCTTGATATTTCTGGTAACGTAAGAAATTTAAACATTAAAAAAGAATAATTCATTCCCCCGAATGGGAATCAAACCCACAAACGTCGCGTTACTGTCACACGCTTGTGCTCCTGCCCAAGGAGGAACGAATAGGTAATTAAAAATAAAATGGTTCAACTAAAGACGTTTATAGTGTTAACCTAACTATACGAGTATGTATATCAGTAATTATTAAAATTGTTATATTAATAATCAAATGCAATCCATTGTGATTCAATTTAAAAAAAAAACATCAATACAAAAGACAAAATTGTATCAGAAAGTACGGCTTTTTTCATCCAAGGACAACGAAACGGTAAAAGTAGAGTAGATGATTGAAATAAGAATAGCTTACGAAGCCGAAGCGCGTGGGATCTCGCAAAAAACCACTCCCGCTCTGAATCGCTTGAATGGATTAATTCAAGGTCCATTTGTTTTAGCTTTTGGAACATTCCAGTAAAATAATGGGGAACGTGAGTGTCTTAACACTAGGTTTTCTCTGTCTACACTGTTAAGTGCAGAATACAGCGTGAAGCTGTTTTATTTATTTCTTTTATTTTAAAACGGTAAAAAACTATATAATTAAGCTATAAATATAATTGATGTACCATTGTACCTACAGAATCGATTATACTAAGGAGCTTTAAGATAAAGTCATATCCTCCGTATTTACATATTAAATGGAAATGTTATAATAAAAAATATTTTTTAATCGTAATTTAAGTAGTTTTCTGTATGTAATGTTACCTACGACATTCCATTATAAAATCAAATATAATTCTAACTAGTAACTTTCCATTTTTTTCCAATTAATATTACACTTTTATATCATTTATTTCTGAATTTATTTATTTTTTAATTTCTAACCATAGTCAAGGTAAGCAATAATAATAAAAAATAGATAAATAGAAATAGTGAAAAGTGAAAATGTTCTAGAAATAGAATAATTCAATTCTCCGACCGCTGCCAAAGCACAAAGGCGCCGCGCCGTCATAGCAGCGTCGCTTCCGCATATCGACTCACCCAAATATTAGTTTTCAGCCGTAATCAGTACAGTGTACACGGCAAAGGATAATGACCTTTGGATGATTTATTTTTAAAGACGGCTTTTATCTGTCCTGACCGCCTTCAGAAATGAGGTCGCGGGTCAAGCTCGTAGTGGATTAACAAGTGTTTTTGGAGAAATCTACTTTAAAGTTTATTCGTTACTTTAAAGTCAGATAAGGCAGATTATAAAAAAATGAAATTAAACCAGCTTCACGCTGTATCCCGCTCGCAGTAGGGTAGGCAGAGTTCTCCAGTTTCTGCCGAATTCTGGAGGCATTGCGTGTTAAGTGGAGAATCTCCACGAAGCGCTTAGCATCGACACAAGAGCGAAGAAAAGAAAATATGAATTTAAATAAATATTTCATTTCTTCGAGTGGGAATCGAACCAACAACCAGTTGCCAACACACTTGCACCATGACTGGCATCTTTAAAAAATATTACATTAACAGTTATTTAAGATAACATTAAATGTTAATACAGTTACAAAAATAAAAATCTTTTCGACATAACAATAATTGTTACACAGCAGTCGCTTTGCAAATATTTTTCTTCAATCCAAAGCTTATTTGAACCTTTTGACCATTTTGTCCCGTTAAACTCGTATCGGTAAATTTCAGTAACTAAAATAGCGGTTGATAAATAAACTTTGTTGATAGTACTACGTATACATGTAGGTTCGTATGTAGTTTCTTTCGCAATTATAACGATATCTTTGATTGTGACACTAATATTGTTTATTTATATGACATATTTATTTTTTTAGCTTCATATTGCAGGAAAAGGGAACCTGGGAACCTATTGTTACATGTTGACATTCCGTTCCGCACTATTCCGCCAAATTTCGGGGGCTTTGCGGTTAAGTGGCGGACCTCAACGACAAGCTTTGCCTCATTAGCAGCGAGGAAATGAAAATATTAAATAAATAATTTCCTCGAGTGCAAATCGAACCCACTACTTTACGCCACCTCTGCGCCACTAAAGGCCTCACTTAATTGAAATATGATATTTTAACGTTTTTACGTTGCAAAAAAGCATTTACAAACGCGTCGATGGATATCGATGGGCGGCGAGCGGAGAGACCACGAGCTCTGCGATCACGCGATCGCACACCGAGTCTAAAGTTCACTCTAATTTAACTGTTAAACGATACTTAAAGCTGACAAAAACAGCTTAATAAAAAAGCTTCTAGGTATTATTTTTTTGTATAGAATCGCACTGTCTCAAATACGCGTCGCCGTGACTGATGTATATTTATACAGACTAACCAATTTTTTATTCAATTCTGAACGTTTGACATAATTTGAATAATAAACAAACCACAACTTTTATTTAGAAAAAAGTATCAGCCAATAAACTATAAATAACTATTTTTTTTGTGTAATTTACAATTTTTTTGTAAAGTACTTATGCAGTGTGTAGTTACAACGGCACCACGATTATTGGTAATGCTTAATGGAATTACATTTCGTGTGGTGGCCACCACCGCCACCACCGCGTCCTGCACGCGGTCTCCGAGGGTGTAGAGTTCCCTTCCTGCTTACTGTGTTACACCCTCACTTGCCCACTAACTTTTTTCTTATATTAATTATCTTCGTCTGGAGCTACATTCAAAGTATTACAGAAACATTTTTTGTTGAATTCAATTCAGGTCAACCTGATGACTGATGACCCGACTGATTCAAATAAAATTTGAACATTTATTTAGGTCAATGTAACTATAGAATAGGTAAATGTTTAAAACCAAAACACGATTTTTTTTCACCTGTCTTGCATTTAGCATGGTAAGCAGAAAGACCCTCCGGTCCTCACTTACCAAGGAATTCTGAAGCCATTGCGTGTTGAATGCCGAAATCAACGTCGCGCTTTGCCTCGAGACCAGAACGAAGAAATAAAAATATCAAAAAATCAATTTCCTCAAGCGGGAATCGAACCCACTACCTGTCGAATTAACAGTCACACGCTTGTGCACCTGTCCCGCGACTTTATTTATACACTGTATATAAGATATGAGGAAATGAATGGAATTTTCGTTATTAAGTTATTAATAGGCGTGACTCGTGTACTCACGAATACACTACTATGTGGTACGCACTGCGACGACGACGTTACTTACGACTTACGAGTATTTCGGTGGACACGCGTGAGGCACGTGGCACGTGTCGCCGGGCTCGCCGGGCGTCACGTGAGGCCGGACCGATGCCGGCGAACAACCTTCTTCCACGCACTAAGTTTTGCAATATTTAAGCTACTTCATGATAGTATACAAAAGTTTCATTAAAATAGGTACCAGATAAAATAGGCTATTTCTAATATTATTATATTAATTTTTACTTAGATTAGCTTTTACCTATATGGTGTCAACTAAAAGCTATATATGAAAAAATGTGTCCGACATATTGCCATTGCCCATTGCCCAAAGTAACTGTTCCATAGATTCATATTAGGCCACATCGAAGTGATAATAAACTAGATATAATATAGAGTATAGCTGTCCTCAAAAAATAAACTATCCAACTCGTAGTTCCTGAGGTTAGCGCAGTCAACCAAACAGTCTTCATCTTTATAATATAATACACAAGTAAGTAATCTATTAACAATCTAGATCTGTTAAGCATGATAGTATATTGATCCGATACGTTTTAAGTAAATAAGGCCACGGTGTAAACAAACATGTAATGTAATGTATTCGTGTCCGCCCGCGGCCGCCGTCACGTGAGTGAGAGCTGCGCGGGCGCAGGCGCGGGCGCGGGCGCACTCCGCTTTTTACTACACGCCCATGTCCAGTATTTATTAAGTTGTTGTTAAAAGTTGCCGCGAGCGAACAAGCCTTCCATTTCATCGATAAAGCTATTTAATTGATATAATTGTTTATGTTTGTTTATATGATGTCGCAAGAAGATACTAGCGATATCTATTAATATGGTATATCCATAAACCCTAAAGAGGATTTACTTTTTTAAGAATCTATGATGCGAGATTGACAAATATGATGAAACAGCTAATCTACTTCTAATACTGTTATATTCAGTAGCAACAGCTAGCTCATCTATTCTCACATAGATAACAGTATAGTGAGGTCACCCGATCTGTTATCAGTCTGTAAGTTTGCCTAATCGGGTCACGGGGTACCGGCCACCGGACCTCGGACACCGGCGCGCGGCAGCTGGCAGAGCTGATAATCCCACACTTGTTTACAAAAGTTATCAGTTTTAAATATATTACTTTTTTATTATATTTGACACCAAATTATTTATCTGTGTCATTAATTATCTTAATAGCATTTAGTACATTAAAATTGCAAATTTAAATACATAAAAACAACACATATAAATACTTATTAATTTAAAAATTATTAGTTGATACCAAAAATGTAGTACAGAATTAGAATTAGACGCAATTAATAAAATAAATATCAACGTATGGTCGCCCCTGTTCAGCGGAGCGACCACGTGACACCACCGGCAGCAATTCAAAACATATGAAAATTACACAAAATGCAAATAACTATATAAATATTTATAGAAAAATGATGGCATTCACGTTTAATTTAAATAATCACGAACAAAACATATTTGTGTGCGTATAGTAAGAATTATGATTATAGTGCAATTCATAATTATTCTAACCATTTTTTATGAATATACATACATTTTTAATATTTTTGCTATCAGTAAACAGAATATGACCTGATATTTTTTCAACTATAGACAGTTTGACAGACGCCCACGTGACACGCACTGTGCCGGCTGAAAAAATATTTATTTGTTCAGCTTAAATAAACCAATAGTACCTTTTTTTAATGACTAGTATTCTTACTAATGAAGTAAATATTAATGCAAATAACATTAAATAAATAGATTAATTAAGATTGTTTTCAAATGTAATTTATGGAAATGGGATCCCCGTTAAGGAATTAAATCCAGGCACGTCTTAGGTATACACGTGCATCAAAGAAATATATCGAGATGATATATGTTTATGTTTACATAAAACATCGCATATAAATACTATTAAACCACACTATAATTAATAATCATAAAATCATACTAATATTATAATTGCGAATGTTAGTTTGTTTGTTATGGTTTCACGTCAAAACTACTCAACCGATTATCATGAAACTTTGTACACATTTTGCTAGACGTATTAGAAAATTTTAAAAACAAAATATATTAGTTTTGGCTATAATATAAAAATAATTTTAAGATCGAATTAATATAATAAGAAAGTTCAACGCATTTAGTGGAAACGTCCCGGCTATAAGTACAAAATATTTAAACTACTTTATGAGGCTCCCATAATTGTAAAAAATATTTCAAGATTAATCCCGAAATCTGATTGTAAAAGTTCTAAAGTTTAGTAAAACATTCTCTAATCTCTTCTCCGTTTACAATATCAAAACTCTTAAAAGCTTAAAAAACAATAAAGCGAGATTGGGTTGGTAGACTACTATAAAAGCACCGAGCGGGGCATTCCGCATGTACTCCGCAAACTACTATTATTATAATCAGTATTCTAATTACTTATAATCTGTAATTGTAATAGTTGTTGTAATAAGTGATGTAATAAGTGAAGTGAAGAGGCCAATCATGGCACAGGGGCACCACCGTGTGTAAACGAGACAAGTTGTGGATTCAATTCCGAAGAATATTTCATATTTTCCTTTTCTTCACTCTAGTGTCAAGGCAAGACGCGGCGTAGAGTTCCACCACTCAACTCGCCATGCATCCAGAATTCGGCGGAAGTGGAGAGCGCCTTTTTCTAGGCTCCACTTACGGTACAAATTAATTTTAGTTCATTATAATTTCATGCAATCCGTTGGCTCTCCGCTAACATTTGTGTATAAATAAGTACTTATTGTAAAGTAGATTTAATTCTATTCGCGTGATACTTATTTGATCAAATGAATATTCGATTACATTGGGTTTCACTTCCTGTTATTTGGCGTTTGAATAAAAATGTTCGCAATTTAGCGACGCTTCGCCTAAATACAAAGGACTTATTTTGGACTAGCAACCTAAACGCGGCTTCGTCCGCTTTAACTTATTTTTATATTAAAGCTAAATTATACAATTTTTTCTCATAAATAATAGCCTATATATTATTCTGATGTATAAATCTATATTTCTGTAAAATTTCATCTAAATCCTTTCAGTAGTTTTTGTGTGAAAGTGGTTAACAATTATAATATTAATAGGATTTCTCCAAAAAATGTGGTAAAAAGCAATAATTATTTTATATATTTTTAAGTTCTTATGATCTCTTTCTTATATTAATGATTGCAACTATTATCATTAATTTGACTAATTGCTAACTTAAAGATAATAAAAATTGCCAACGGAAGTGGTTTTTGCGGTGCTGTGGCTACCTGTCATATTAAATATATCTTAATTTGAGTGCGCGGAAAATTCCTAAAGTTTAGAACGTAGGTGTGGAATTCTGTAGGGTAGGGTAGGATTCTGCCTGCCTGATCTTTATAGAGTAATCTATTCATTTTCATTTCTCCTCAAATTCGTTAGCTTGCTTTTTTGTGTTTTTTTTTAAGTTGCTTCTTGCTCTGCTCTTCTATCTTATAGGTTATAGGTAGGTTGTGGGTAGATGGGTTCCTATCGCAGGGTAGGGAAAAGGCTCCGCTCCCTAATTCTCGCTGAATTCTCGAATTACGTGTTGAACGCCGTGCTTTGACTTGTTGCCGAGGAAATGAAAATATTAAATATTTTATCCTACCGAGTGAAAATCGAATCCACAACCGTCGCGCGTTTAGCCATACTTTTGTGCCACTCCGCCACGACGACCTTGTGTGTTTATAATTTACAAATTTAAATTTTACACATAAGTTCAGAACTGGTCGAATGGCCTGGTCTACACATTGCGGTCGGACAGACAACTTGGCGAGCGTCGCACACGCTCGTACTACATACGAATTACGAATACACGAAGGCATTGCCCCATCGCGACGTTCTCATACGAGTACACCAAAATTAGATGCGACAAGCTGATGACTGATCTGTTGACATTTGTTTGCTTTGGCTATTTTTTTAGCTTTACATTGTATTGCGCATGTAACATGGTAGATAGAAGTAGTGTCAAGACACTCCGCTTCCCATTTCCCGTTGAATTTTGGACGCATTGCGTGTTGAGTGGCGGAACTCAACGCCGCGATTTGCCTCAACACCAGATAGAAGAAATGTAAATATTAAACATTTCATAATAATTTGTTTCAAAAAAAATCTTAACACAAATTCAAAATATTATTTATTTAATAGACTTTTGTGAGTACTTTTAAATCGAAAAACGACTAAACATCGTTACCACCGACTGGGAAGGAACTGGCTGAGAATAGCCGGCACCTGTTGAGCAGTTGCTTCTTTCTATATAAAGGTAGGTAGTATTATCCCGCACATAGCAGGGTAGGCACAGGAAACCTGGCAACTTAACATTAAGACACTGTTCTCATTAAATAATTTCCATTCTTCATTATCCGCCGAATTACAATAATACAATAAAAAAAATTGAATAATCGTCGTGAGTAGCCTAAACTCGAACTCTATTTATTTTGTTATTTTTAAGCATCATATTTATTTACCCCCCCCATTATTTAGAATGAAAATATAATATGGCATCACAATCACGCTGAGCGATAGTGGTTCATAAAATTTATGGCAATTTTATGCTATTATAATTAATCGATTTACCGTCTATAAAATATATATATTATAGAGATAGATTATCTTTCGTGTTAGCAAAGTATGCTCTTCAAACTTAAAAAACTCGTAAAATCCTTTTGATATTTGCCTAACTATTTGTTACGTCTTTACTAATACTACCTATATAAAGCTGAACAGCACATTTCGTTGAATATGCTAATCTCATGAAGTACTGGTTCGAATTCAACAAATCTTATTGCGTTTGATAGTGTATTTGTCGAAAAAGACTATGATATGTGCTACCTCGGCCACTGGACACAAATGTGTCATGTGTCATACACAACTCTTAGTTGATACCATTTGGCCACGCGGCCGAAACTGCAGATAGAATAGTTTTTTATAAAACTGCAGTTATCTAATAGTTTAGTGTGTATAGTGTTATTTCAGGCACATCGAAAGATCGAACTTAAGCTCGCGTTCGCGTTGAAGCCTATTCATTTCTTATTAATAGACAAGTAATTCTTAGACGAGCAGTCTATGTGTTCCGCTTTAAATACTTTAACATTAGAGTTATATATAGTAAGCACATTACATATGCAATTGCATGTTGCCTGCACTCGGCGGAGTGAGGACGAATACTCATTTCGTATTGAAATTGCTTCAATTTAATGGTAATATGTAGGCGCGGAGTGCGACGCGCCCGGCCTGCCCGCACCGCGACGTCTTACTTGTTTACAGGATAACAATAATCACTGAATTTATTAACTAAATCGTTATTTTGTGGTATTGGTAACAACAATTGTTTACGTTAAAATTGAACGCGTAATAGTTATTACAGCAATTACTGTTAATAGAGGATTTTATGTAATAATTGAAAAATATTGACATGAATCTGTTTATAATAAAAATTACATGAATAAATATTTTTACATAAACGTCAAATGTAACTCATTAGCATTTAACTGTCTCTTTATAAGTTTAACAGTTATTCTTTAACATGGCTATGGTAATTTCATGGACAACCATGGACAAAATGTGTAATAGTAAAAAAATATGAAAATAACTGTACTGACCTGTGCGGAGTGCGCGCGGCGAGGAACACGTAGTTGGTGCAGTACATGCCGGTCAGCAGCACTGGCAGCGCCAGCAGCGCCGCGATGCGCGCCTGCCACCAGCCCCAGCCGACACATTCCTTCTCCATATTGACGCTTTATCTATTTCTAAATCAAATGTTGACTTTCTCTTTCCCTTTCGAGGATCTGATCGATGTTTCACTTGTGACCGATGTGAAGAGTTGGACAATGTTTACAGTCAACAGAGTAGGTGGTTGTATCATGTACGAGCGTACAAGCGGTGTGATACGTCCCGCCGGCCGGAGGGTCCGCGCGGTAATGCCGGCTGCCAGGACCGCTGCGAAAGGAGACTGCCGGTGCCGACTACTGACCGGCGACCGCTCACCGCAACTCACTCGTACATGCAAGCGATTAAAACTGATCATTTGATGCGGAAGATAAAGCTTAACACGGATTAAAGCGGTGACATGACGCACTCCTCGCCTCTCCCGCCTCGGCTCTTGCCACTTTCGTCTCTTTAACTCCAATAAATTCCTTCACTTATTATGTTTCTTGTGTGTTTTTGAACTCGTGAAAGCTCAACAAGCACCTGCGCGTGCGCTGGTAGGTTACGATACTGGCTAAAGATACACTTCGACTCTTTTCAAGCTTACCCAAAAAAAATATACAGAAAATTTAATAATATTTTCATAAAGTTTATTAGTGTTTACATTTTATTTGAAAACATTTTAATATTAATAAAATTAAGTGATATCGTCATCCCTTGTTATCAGCGTGTGCCGGCCAGTGTGGTCGGCGGCCGCGCACCGCACGCGCACGTGGGGAACGCACTCTAGATATAAATACCTTGGAGAAGGCATGGCGCGACCGAAATAAATAGGTGTACAAAAATATATCAACCTTTTATATGCTAACTATGTGCTATGACTGCAATCGCAACCAAATTGTTTTGCAACTTGTCAGCACGGCGAGGTGGTAACATATTTAACAAGAATCCTCAATGGTAATGAGAATAACTATTAATAAAGCGTATAATATATAATATCTTGCATATTTTTATTATACCTATCTAGAACCATATCATAAGAACGATGTTACAAAAAGAACGCCTGAAACCATTTAAACACTTATTTTTTATAAACAACGTAGATAGCGTCATGAAATACTTTAGCAGGCGCTGAGACTCGACTCTCTGATTTATTTATTATATTAAATGTTTTTTTTCTTTTCCTCTTCTTTTTTAGTTTCACGTTTTTAAACTGCCAATTAAGACACTTCTCTTCCCTACTTTACTCCGAATTCTGAAGGCTATGTGGATGAATGAGTCCTTCGATGTGATGTGTTACACCTGGCATTCCTAGGCCTTTAACACCATCAATTAAGTGGTTTTTATATTGAACAACTAATAAACAACTAATAGAGAGGGAGCCAATAGTAGAACAGTAATACCAGACCTTCATTATTTTATAAAGCCTGTAAGTTTATGTGCGCATCCACCTAACAAGGGTAATGAATTACTTTTAGGGAATATGAATCTTGAGTGGTGGTTACTCTGGCAGTTATTAGGTAACTAAGATGCAAAAACTAGTAACTCATTTTTAAACTATTTTTCGGGAATCATATTAGAAATGACATTGTCCATTGTCAGACACTTAGCAAGGCTATAAGCTATAAGCGCCTATGAATATATTAAAAGCAAATAATATCTTTTACACTTTAGTATATTAGATTAGTAATTTATTAGAGTTTAGAGGTGTCTGCAAAAGTGGTTTAAATCCTGCACTGGCTGCTCCATAGGCGAATGGACACAAACTACCGAGGATAAGAATAGACGGAGAAATCTTGCAATCTCACTTATAATTGGAAATGCCAGCTTATGACCACGACTACTCCTAGTCAAGCTGCTAACATTTATGATCAGATATTTAGGATGTAGATCTACTATTTTTTTAGGAAATCAAAGGACCACAGATTTGAACACATTCAATTTCAAATCGATATCTCCGAACCTTCCTCAGATGAACACTCTTAACGGATGAACAGACAACAAAGTGATCTTATAAGAGTTCCTTGTTTCCTTAAGAGGTGCGGAACCCTAAATATTATACCTACTTAATTTCATGTGTGACTACAGCTTAACGTATAGTAATAGTAAAATCAAAACAAAAATACTAATTAAACATAAAAATAATAAAAAAGATGTGATGTGAAATAGGATATTTTTAATGGTTAAGGATAAAGATACAAAAAATAAAACAAGTTTTATAATACGACACCAATTAACATCTAAAACAAGATAACAAGCATGTTACGTCACAATAACATGGAGAATTGTCAACAAAATCATATTATCCACAGAAGAGAAGAAGATAAAAGAATCCACAACTCTTCAAGAGCGAGGGATTGTAAGTCCACTAAGAAGCACTAGTGTTAGCTGGTTAAGTCACTTCGGTGTCGACCAACGCTTGGTGTTTTTTCTATTATCCATAGTAAATAGCGTCGAACAGGTTTGAGATATACCTTATCCTGTTCACTTCTATACACTCTTGCAAAACTGAACTGAAACTTCTTAAGATCTTAGATATTGTAGTATTATCCAAAAATGTTGACTATGTGTAATACATTATGTATTTTAACGTAAAATATATAACCAGGAGCACAGGCAATGTCACCGCCATCACGATTCTCGCCTCCCGCCAGCCGCAACCACTTTCCTTCTCCATATTTAGGATTTCTTCTTTTTATGTTTCCTGCTTTTTATAGGTTAATATAAAGGTCGTTAAACGGGTTAAATGTGTGGAAAAGATTGTAGTTGTACGGACGACGTTGCGACACGTCTTACTAGCCGGAAGGCTTACACGGTTGTGTTGGTACTTGGTGATCTCGTAAGAATGGTGAAGTGATAACCCCTTGCCCCTCACCTCATTCTCAATCGTCTATTTCGCCTATACTGCGCCTTTGGAGGCTCGTGAAGGAACATATTAGTACGCGGCACGCCCTGTTAAATATGAACCGGCGAAGTCGTATTACTCGACAAATACTTTATGAAGTATATGAACACTGGCACGAGTCTGCTCTATTTCCCCGACCTAATATCCTGAACAGCTGAACTTATTTCTTCACTCTTTCAGTGACTGTTTTCAAATTGAAAAATATTTAAATATGAGCCGCAAATACCTCTATATAAAATTGTATCACAATCGGATCAGCGGTTTTGCCCTTATTGATTACAAACAGACATACTTTCGAGTTTATAATATAAGTATAGATTATATGCTTTTATATTGTAAATGCTATTGCCGACACTGTTTAAAATAAGGCTAGATTGGCAGTTTTTCAACTTATTAGACAATCAGAAACATAATATTAAAATAAAATCAAAAAAAAAATTAAAAATCTTATAAAATATAATTAATCTATTGAAAATTCTAAACGCTGTAAAGTTATGATAAGTAATACGTCAATGTCGTTAACGTACCAGAGCTCTTACACCTGCGCGTGCGACGCCAGTATCAGGTGTGCCGTGTGATATGGCGGCAGCAATCGCCTGCAAACTTGCTCGTGCTTTCTCTTAACATCTAATATGTTAATTTTCGATAATAGTTCGTGTAAAAGTGCAGTTTTAAATTAAATTATTTAGTGAATCAAAATTATAAAGTGTAGTTAGTGTGTGTGTATTATTATATAGAAAAAATAAAATAATGATATAAAATATAATATTTAACTTAAGGAAAACGATGCAGAAAATAATCAAACAAGATCGATGATACCAAATCAATTTACACATAAAACAAGTAAATCAATAATAAAAATATGGCACATGATCAAATGGAGAGTTCTAAGAACAGTGATATTATAATAAATAATGTAGAGAACAGAAGAAGCGTAGACTCTTCAAGAGCGAAGGCCCTGAAGGACTCGAACGAGGCACTCGAGCTGGCCCTCGGAGAGTTGGGTCATTTCGGTCTCTATCAGCGCTACGCACTGTTCTTGCTATGCATCCCGAACCTTTTCGCCGCTATGTACTCACTGAACTACGTGTTCGTTGCTGATCTAGTGCCGTTTCGGTAATCTTTGTTAATTAAAATTTTCAATTTATTATGATCAATACATAGAAAACTTAAGACTAATTCGATTTTTTTATCTTTGCAAAAATACGTTAGTGCCATGTAACGATTTTAATCGAATTATATTGTAATTAATTATTGTAAGCCTAAAGAGATTTAAAAGCAAAATTGTTGTTGACAGTCATATCTCACCATTATTTTATCATTAGTAAATATTAACAGTAATTAAGATTTCGTTTATTGATATTCGTAATTATGAATGTGATGATTTTTTATTTAATGGTAGTTAATAATATGAAAAAGGGTGTTCAAGTAGATAATTAATATAATTTATTATAATTAATAATAAGAACCTACGTATACCCTTATCAGCATTTATATTATGCTAAGTAATAATGATTTTGTTGGCAACAGTATTCCTTTCAATTTAACGACTTAATTTCTAATACGACAAGTATATAAAATGAAGTAAGCAGAGAAAAGTAGTGGAAAAGTACTTATACAAAATTTTAAATACGTAAGTAAATGATTTTTAGATAAGAATATTTTTATTGAAGTATTAAAAAAATAAGACTGTCAAAACATATATAAACCCCACACTTAACAATAAGTATCAAATAGAAAAAACTCTTCTGTTCCTGACAGCGTACTGGGAGCACTAATAATAAGGATTTCTCAAAATGGCTAAGGAAACGGGAATACCTTAACGAACGGCGAGGCTTGACAAAAATATCATAGAATTTTTTTTATGACAACTTTCTTTTAAATTGATTGTAAATATTGGTATATTAATTTTTCAGCTGTTATTCTATCATGGTATTCTTCTGTAAACACAAATTCCAATTATTTTCCCATTAGTTTTTATTCCATACAATTTTGTAGACATCTAACTTGTGACCCCTTATACAAAATGTTTTTCAAGTAATAAAATAATATTGATATCGAACATAATATATTTACTATTTAAAACATATTAGTTCTTAAATTTCCGGCTTTGGTTACACATTTAATATTGTTTACATAAATCTGTAATATGTTCATCTATATATATAAAATCGAAAGGTCACTCACTCATCACGAAATCTCAGAAACTACATGTGCTAGGAATCTCAAATTTTGCATAGGAGTTACTTATAGGACGTAGGTGCTCGCTAAGACGGGAATTTGCAATATTCGACTTCTAAGGGGTTGTTTTTGGGGTCGAAAGTTTGTATGAAACTTCGTTACTACAAATGCTAGGAGCCTCAAATTTTGCATAGACGCCACTAGGACGTAGTCATGGAGACAGAAATTAACAATAAAATAGTTCACGCGGGTGTAACCGCGAGCGGGTCGCTAGTATATCTATATGTAGATAAATAAGTTCTTCGCACCACATGGCATTGTTAGCTTGTAACGCTTGAATAATTACAATTCGTAGCACGACTATTTACACATTCTGAAAAACCTTGAGATACTTTGTGTATAATACGCACTGTATTAAAATACAATTCGTTAATTATACTATCAAATAAGCATATACCTATTTTTATCGTACGAAATTAAGAGGCCAGCCGTGATTGGTAGGGTTTGATCACCACTCGATTAAACTATTATTTAATGTTTTCATTTTTTCGTTCTAGTGTAAAGGCAAAGCGCGACGTTGAGTTATGTCACTCAACACACAATTTTTTTTATTACTAATATTCTGGATTCGAACCCATAAGTACTCTATTCTATTAATACTCTGTGTTAATGTGTAGTGTATTCCTTCTAGCTGTACGGTGCCTGAATGTGAACATAATGGAAGTTTCTTTGAAAATTCTACTATATCGGATCTTCTCCCTGAAGATCAATGTCGTCGCTTCACGCCGCTCGCCCCTGACCAGCTGAGCTGCGCACGAGAAGACTATCATAGGAACAATACTATCCCATGCGATGCCTTTGTGTACGAAAACATGGGCACTATATATGCAGAGGTAAATAAAAAAAATTCACGCTGCATCTCAGTCGCATATAGGAACCCAGTAGCAAGAGTTCTCCATTTCTCATTTTCCATCTAATTATTTGAGACGTTGCTTGTCAAATGGTGAATCCCAAAGCCACGATTTGTCTTGTTACCAGAGCGAGGAAATAAAAAGAATTGATGCCCTCGAGTGGGAATGGAATCCACTACTGCCACTGTGCCACAACGGCCTCAAAGTATGCCGTAGGTACCTGTAGAGATAGTTCAGAAATAATTTCATATATTTTACAACTGCTACATTAAAATTTTAAATCATAATACATATATAGGCATAGTAGATACCTCAAATATTGCAGACAAAGTGAACTCGTAAGAGAATATTTTATCTTCATAAATTCATATACTTACTGTATTTATATTTTGGGGATATCCAGAGATTATTTAAAGATACGAAGATCTATCTTTTCTCTTTATTCGTTTACTTCAATAAGTTTCTAGAAATTATTTATTTTACAAATTTTATGTTCATAATAAGTCATTAAAAGAATGAATGTTAGAATTCATGCACAACTTCTTAATTATATATTTTTTATTAACAACGCGACGATTGTGACTTCGATTCCTACTCGAGGGAATTAATTATTTAATTATTCCTTTGCTCTGACTTTTAGTTCGACATGGCCTGCAAGGAGTGGCAGCGCACGCTGGTGGGCACAGTGCGCAACGCGGCGTTGCCCGTCGCTCTCATTCTTACGGGATTTGTTTCAGATGGGTAATATTATTTGAATGATTTTGGTGCCCCAATTGACAAAAAAACTGTTGAGTTTCTTGCCGGCTCTTCTCAACAGAACTGCCTTCCGAACCGGTGGTAGCTTTTTGTTCATATGTTCATTCGACGATTCAAAAGTGCTTATAATAAGTTTATTTGAATAAAGAATATTTTGAATTTGAATTTGAAATCAGTAAAACGAAAAACGCAATGTTTGACACTGCTTTTACATCTCATAAAAAAATCAACAATTTTTTTGCTATTATAATAGGATTCATCTAAATATGTAAATATAAAGTATTTTTAAGTTAATATTAAAATTTTAATTTTATATGGATTAAAAAGTATCCCTCTGCATAGGTGGGGCCGACGCACAGCATTCTGCATATTCGCAGCGTTCGCGGGAGCGCTGGGCATCGTGAAGTCTTTCGCGCACAACTATCAACTCTACCTTGCTATGGAGTTCTTTGAAGCTGCTTTGGGATATGGCTTCAATAGCGCTGCATATGTCATGAGTAGGCTGTGTTCTTATCTTTTATTTCGTAATTGATATATGTAGATTAATTGATATTGTGAAGTAATCAGGCACCATAAATAGCACGCTTGGGCAGTTTGGACAGGTTTGACTAAATGCTTATGATCTGATTCAAATTGATATAAGTTGAAATTTGGAAGTTCGAAAATTTAGTTCCAACGAAAGGCTTTAAAAAAGATTTTCTCTGTCTATCTCGCATTTATGACGTAATGGAATTAATGTAGATAAATAAGCATATATGCGTATTAAAAATCGTAATATAAATACATGATATAAAAACTGTTGGTTTTAGTGGTAGAGCTGGCGCGTCCTTCGCTCCGAGCAGCCTTTGCCTGCGCGACTGGCGTGGCCTACGGCTTGGGCGGCGTGCTGTTCGCCTTCATCGCCAGCCGCGTCCAGTATTGGCGGGATCTACTACGAGTTATACACGCGCCTGCGCTGCTCCTGCCTCTGTACTGGCTGCTGCTCGACGAGAGTATGCGCTGGTTGCACGCTACCAAACGAAAGGAACTTGCGGTTATTACAATTCGAAAAGTTGCTCGGTGGAATAAGGTAAATTTTATTAAGCACAGATTACATTGATAATTAACCTAATTCTGTCACCATCACGAGCCCAATCATTTATGTAAAACACAGTCTTTAAGACCTGAAGTAGCTAAGACTTTCTGAAGTTTTGCTTTTGCGCATTGTTCACTTAGGAATAAAATAATAAAAAAATTAAAAAATTGTGAAATAATCTCCTAACTTCTTTATTTTAATTAATGAAATAAGCTCCTAACTTCAAGACGACTGACTCTTCGACCGTACTGTAAATAATTCCTTTATTAATCATACTGACTGTTCCAGGTTACTTTAGATGAGGACGTGTTAAAAGTTGTCGAAGAGAAAGATGACGGAGATGGGGAAGGAGAAGTAAAATCAAAGGACAATCCTTGGCTAAATTTGGTCAAATCTCGTGTATTAATGCTTAGATTTCTCATGTGCTCCTGGTGCTGGATATCAACTTCCTTTGTATACTACGGGCTTACTATCAACTCTGTTTTGCTCTCTGGTGATAAATACACAAATTTTGCGCTAAATATGGCGATGGAGATAGTCGCTTCATTGCTCATCATGATGGCTCTGGAGCGGTTTGGCCGCAAGAAGAGTATTTTCGTAGCTTTCTTAATCTGCGGCGTTGCTTGTGTCACGCCTTACTTTATATGTAAGTTATTTACTACATTTTTCTTGTTCAAAGCAGCAGAATGTTTAAGCATCCATTTACTATAATAATATATTGTTTTTATGTCAGCTCATTCCGGGGCAGGCCTTGGTCTTTTCTTCGTGGGCAAGCTGGCAATATCATTCGCATTCAACTCTTTGTACGTGTACACGGCGGAACTGTTCCCGACCAGCTCGCGATCGTCGGCGCTGGCAGCGGTGTCGCTGGTTGGCCGCATCGGGTCCATACTGGCACCGCAAACGCCTCTACTTGTATGTAATTTTATAAAAATTTAAGATCACTATAAAAGCAATATTATAGTCAACGCATAAATTTGATGAGTTTTAAATTCGCCATAAAAAAAACATTTTTTTTCCTTCAAATTAATCCTTTTCAAAGGATGAAAAATATTGAATAGGATTTTAAATATTAAAAGCATGAAATAGAGTAAAGTAGTAGAGTCCTAAAGTTATCATATTATATCGCTACTTTTCTATTCTCAACGCTGTAAAGCTGGCATAAGCATTTCTATCATCTATTTTCAATATTCTCAGAGTATCTACATACAAGCACTGCTGTATGGTGCGTGTTCAGCAACCGCGGCACTGCTCGTGCTGTGCGTGCCGGAGACGCGCCGCGCGCCGCTACCCCAGCACGTCGCCGCCGCGGAGCGCATACGACCACCAGAGCCGGAGTTAAACACCGCACCTGGGACTACACGGTTATAACATATTGACTCTACTTGAGTAGAGGTGGAGAAGTCTGATACGACGTAAATAGATAGGCTAAGGTTTTTGTTAATATTGATTAAGATTAAATTATTTAGCAAATAAATTATTTTTTTTGTAAATTGAAGTTAATATTAAATAGACATTTTTCATTTCAATGTAAATATTGATGATGAAAAATAAATTATTATATTGATTGAAAGTTTTTACAGTACGTAATAATTAATATATACTTTATAGTAACAAATATGCATTTTTCCTTGCCAAACATTACGTGTACGGTTTTTTAGGATTCCGTACTTGAAAATGAAAAAATGGAACCACGCACTTTGTAGTCCGTCGGTCGGTCTGTCACACCAGTTATCTCAAGATCGCGTGAATATATTTAAATATCTTAATCTACTGTCTTATAGCATTCAGAAGTTACGAGTAGTAGTAGTATACATATGCATCATTTATGCTTTAAAATTTTATTTGTAGTTCATTTCATACAAAAAGAGTGCATAGATACGCTCGTAAATTTAAATTTCTCAACTTTTATAACTTGTACTTCCCGTAAACCTACAATCCTGAAATTACTCCGGAATTCTTGGAGGTGCATTGCACTTGATAGCTTTTTAAATAGTCACGCTATATGCCGCAGGGCGGGGAAAGAGAAACTTGTGTTTAATTAATATGCGTGTAATGGAGTATTTGTTTACGGAACTATATTTAAATGATTACATTCTGTCTCAAAGTTCCCGTAGCTCGTCAGTCGTCCTTAGTTGTGTAATACCATATGACATCTTTTATTAGATAAAAATAATCTCGTGCTATTTTAAGATTATCTCGACAAACACTGATTGTGGTCTCGCTTGTGAGAGATGAGTTTGCAAAGAGTATAAGTTATTAAATTATTCTCACCTCATTAGAAATATATCAATTAGATTTAATAAATTACTAACGTTATCGTTAGTAGGCTTATTTTACACAAACAGTAATTTTTAATCACTTTTAGATCTTGATAAAGAGTTAAGCTTCAACATAATTCGATAAATACCGAATCATAAAAAAAGAAACCAATTTTTTTTCATTCGCCCAGGCAAACTGGGTTAGAGTCCCGTGGGGGACGCCCTTATTGCCGTCTTGCAATTTTTGAGGGGCAGAGTACCCTCTTCCCTCGGGTGGGTACCCGTGGTCGCTGTAGAAGCAAGCAGGACTAACAACATTAACCTTGAGTTCGAAAAAAAATGTGTCATAATAATAATGTGTCAACAAAAAAATGTGTCAACTAATATTTTGCTTATATAGTATTTACAAACCTAGATTACAAAGAAAAAGAGGAGTGGAACGTCACTGATAAGAATTTTTATAACAGAAATAAAATGACCGTAGTTACCATAAAATGTTGGAGATTAACATTCCGATGATTTTATTGGAATGTGAATCAATCGATCGCGACTTGCGAGTTGCGGTTAGGAAATAAAAAAACAACATGAGTAAACCCTGTTCCGTTCTATTTATTAATAACTTAATACTATTCGTTGAGAGGAAGACATGATTTTTAGTTGATTTTATTTTTAAATTCTTATTATTAATTGTATATTTTTGGTCGCATCTTGATGTTCTTTTCTATTATTATTATTATGGAATTATAAAAATATTAATGTAATAAAGTGTTAAGACACTCCGTTCTCCACTATCCGCCGAATTTTGAAGACATTGCGAGTTGAGTGGCGAAACTCAACGCCGCAATATAATGTAGGTAATAAATTTACCAATAAAATATATATTCTTTATATATAGAACATTTCTTATTTAACTTTTGATTTTCTAATGATTAAATGTATACATATATTTCATAATAAAATATGTTTTTTTTTCTTGTTTCTTTCAATGTAAATGTTTTTTCAGTATCCCTATATTTTTTTTATATTCAGGAGACAATGGAAATATTTTACAATCAATTTAGATTACCCATTCTGGTATCAGTAACGACATGTGATAAGACAAGAGCTCCACGGATTACATGTGTTGTTTGCAGAATGCAATAGATACTTATACATATTAAACTTTTTTGTTTTAAAACCTTTTACTTTGTAGAAAAATATAAAGTATCTTTTAATATAACTACCCACTAACTTCTTCATACCTGATAAATTTAGGTAATAGTATTTTAACAAAATTTGTATAAAAAATATATTTAACTATATATACATGTATTTATCAATTACATATTTCTATGGTATAAAATTACTATAATTTATATATTATATACCAGTACAGTAAGACAGTGCTCTAACTCGGGTTCTCAGTCTTCTAGACGCAATGCTCGGCTCCTTATATTAACTATCTAACTAGTACTACAGTCATATAATATTTGAATTTATTTGAGCTAGCAGATATTAGTATCGACTATTGATTGAATATATCTTAAAGTAACGACATTATATATACATTATTTTTTTCAGTTCTTGGAAGACATAAGTTGGTGATGTTCTATATTATTCTTCTTATTCCCCCTGTACAAGGCTCGTCGTGTATCACGCGGGGTCGGTGGCGCGAGGGACGGGGGCCGCAGGGGTCGTGAGGGGTTGTAGCTCGCGGGCGACGGGCGCGGGGTCGGGGGGCCGCAGTCTGGAGTACACGAGGCGCAACGCCACCAGCGCCGCGAGCGTGAGCGCCGCCGTCGACGCGAACGTGGCGTCGGGGCCGCGCCGCGCGTACACTGCTGCAACGAACACTGGGCCGAGCGCGCGCGACGCACAGCCCGCGCCCGTCAGCACGCCCATCCAGACGCCTTGCGGCCGCGGACCCAGGACCTTCGAGAACAACGTTTGTATGAGCGTGACGCCCAGCGGGTACCCCACCGACACACACGCATAGCCCGCTATGAATTGCGAGCGCCACAGCGCGCGTGACGTTGCACACCATGGCTGCGCGTGCTGTGGACACCCGCCTCCTGCCTCCTCCTGCCCCTCTCCCGCCAGAGGGGGGGCGTGAGGGCCCCACGGGATGCATAATATAGACGCCATAGCTGTGAGGAGGAACCCACCCCATAGTAGCAGCGCTCTGAAACACAATTGTTTAACGATTAGACAACACTACCTAAATGTTTATTTGATACTCTAGTATTATGATTTAATACGTGCAGACAAAACCAAAGAACAAAAGTCCCATCTAGATTACTACAAATAAGGTATTCTGATTTACATGGTTTAAGTTGGGGTCCTACAACCCCTATAATTATTTCTATACTCTACATTTAGTGGGCTTCATGTTCATACCTATTGTAATCAACGCTAAAAAGTAAAAATAAAAGAATACAATCAGTACTCATACCTCTCCTCAAAAATTTTGGTCAGCGGTGTAATAAGCGCGAAAACAACACAAGCTACGAGCGCGCCGGCACTCATAAGCGCACCCATGTACTCCAGCGCCTGCTCCTTGGTCCACGCGAACTGGTCCATGGTAAGGGAGGTGGCGAGTGTTTCCAGTAGCACGAAGTTGAACACCAACACGAAGAACGCTGCCACCAGCGTCCAGCTGCTGATGTAGTCAGGCTTAATCGCTTTTAGAGCTTCTTTTTCTGAAATATCAAAATGATTATGATTAATTCCTACTATATTATACTAACTTAACTTTTATATATATATCTTTATATAAAGTAATAGGATATATCAACGATATGAATAATAACTACCTGTCTCTTTGCCGTGAGCCAACATAGCTTCTCTCGCAGCGATCTTCCTCTCTTTAAAACAGAAGGGCAAGAACAGTATAAAGTTTATAAGTCCTAACACTGCATTGATCCACCCTGCAGCTGTGTACATGTCCAGTCGTACTGGCTGTATGTACTCCCCCAGGGGCGGGTAGGGCTGGCCGGGGCCGAGCGGCGCGGCGGCAGCCTGCAGCGCGGGGCCCACCACGAAGCCTAGCACCTGCGCCAGCGAAGCGCCCGCCACCGCGCGGGTCCTCTCGCGCTCACGCGTAGCCGCTGACAGATACGAACGCGCTACCGCTACATTTGCTGGAATGATTATAAGGGAACATTAAAATATACGTTGTTATGGTTTATTACATCTGTTTGCGGATGTTAGGTACTAAATTAATTATAGTTAAAAGATCTACACGATCGGCAATATGTTGACCAAGTTATTTTAAACATTTACTATTTTTTTTAAATCAACAAGTACCAGAACTGCACATACATACATACTAACTATAATTTTAATTATAAATAGTTATATATAATAGCAGGTCTTTAGAGATACAAGTATAATTTGTATCATTTCTACTAATACAAGTGTTGTTTTAGAGAGAATTATCATTTAATTTATATAATTACTAGCGACCCCCTCCGCGGCTTCGCCCGCTTGAACTGCATGATTATTCACTTAATAAACAGAATAGTGCATCAATATTGTAATGACATTTTCACAATATTTTTTTCACTGCTCATACAACTTCAAACGTAACGCATCGTTGCCTCTCAGTACAAGATACAAGGTTAAAAATAATATCCCACCATTAGTCACTTACGATGGTTATTATACAAGTTAGCCGTCACTTTAATAAATAAATACAACCGGTCAAGAGCGAATCGGACGAGCATTTGAAGGGTTTCGTAGCAGCAAAAAAATATATGATATCACATTTTTAACATTTTTAAACTACCTATAAAGTAATTTCTTTCCTAAGTGTTAAAATTATTTTATACGGATTCAGCTATACGGATTCGCGATTATCCGGACTATCACCGCGATAATTATTTTACACAACCTACTACTTACACTAAAAACTAAAAATATATATATATACGTAAATATTACACATGTATTTACGTACATAGATCGTACCATTGCTGAAAAATGTTAATAATTTCTTAATAGACGTTGATTTTCGTTGATATGTACTAGCTGCTTTTAATAAACATAATATAATAATTTTGTTCTATACTTATATGCACAAAATCGGCTTTTCTACATACATTCGATTATACGGATTTTCGATTATCCGATTGACTAACGATAACAATTAGTCCGGTTAATCGTGATTCTACTGTACATCTCTATAATACTAATCTATACTAATATATTTTATTTGTTTGTTTGAACGCTAAGATCTCTGGATCTACTAGTCCGATTTACTCTGTTTTTGTTTTATATGAAAGCTGCATTCTTCAGAAGTGCTATAGGCTATATAACATTACATTAAACATATAAACTAATATATTTTAAAGTATTTTCTAATTTGACATGCAATTTATTCTGCCATGTTAATAACAACCGTCGCGTCGCTAGGCAACCGTTACCGCGACATTTTGATATTCATCCTTATGAAAATAAACATTATAGTCACTTTTAGCATTTTATCTAGATTGAAATTATAGTTTACTGTATAACATTCTAATAAATAATTAAGGAGATGTCACTGATTCGAAATGACCTAGCCTTCGGGCGGCACAGTATGAGTATGACCGACGCGAAAATATTCTTATAGTTCAAGCAGGCGTAGCCGCGTCCGGGTCCACTAGACAGTACCTTATATGATTATTATTAATAGCATATAAAATGCTATTTAATATTTATTTATTATCTTGTGTAATGGTTTTTAGCACAATATTATAATTAAAAAAGAATAAAAAATAATAATGACAATAAGCCTTTTTTATTATAATAATTAAATTATCATTGTTTTACATTAAAATATACTTTAATTATCATAACATTTTTTATATATTGTTATATAACATCTTCTATCTATCTTTATAATTTAATAAACTCTACTTTCTCTCTTTTTTCATTTCAATTTTCTTTTGTGTGGACATAGCCACAGAAGGGACAAGCAAATAACTCCACTCAGTCCTAATGTTTTCTATGGGATAGATATAATAATGAAAATAAAATGCGACAAAGACGTTGTGACAGAACAAAACAAAAGCCGGTATACTCGTATAATAATATTTAACTAGTCATATATCGGAATACAACAATCGAAGTAAACGAGGTCAAAGCATTTGTTTAATCTCATTAACAAATCTATACTTTACAATAAAATATATAAGAATAATTAAATATTGAATTATTTAATGACGTAATAGAATTAAAATAATAATTTTTAAAAATTTTGACTGTTTGTCGTTACTTTTGTTCACGCTAATCTAAGAATCGCCTAAGCCGATTTAATTGCAGTTTTCACTATGTATTATAGCAAGCTTCCCTTAACATTGAGCGTGATTTGAAGTTATTTCCATATGAAATATATATAAACATGAACACACTGTACTGATGATAAAAAAACAAACATTATACTGAGAACAACATATGTTTGTTTTTTATGTCAAACAAAAAACAATATGTGAGTGTATCTATAAATATAGACCTGTTACTGTACTGCGCTGTCGCAGTTCAACGTCGATCTTTAATATTTTTTTATTATTGATATTTAATTTTACTAAAGTCTGAGGAAGTAATTCGAGGTTCCAAAAAGAAAAAGGAGTCAGAGGAAGTAATTGGAGATTCCAAAAAGAAAATGGAGTGTGGTTCGTACGGCTAAGTTCCCCCTCCCTCTACGACAAGGATACGTTCTATATGAATATCTTCAATACTACACAATTATTTAATTTATTTAATACTCTACTATACATATTTTACTTACAGCCAGTAGCCATGCAACTAAGTAATAGTTGTTTACATAAATCAGCAGTTATTAATATTTATTCATTTGTTTCTTTACATCTCAGAGCTCAGCTAACAAGAGACTGTATTGTATTAGTTAGCGAAAATCATTAATAGAATATTTCACTTAATAATTGTTACTGAGTTTTTTCATCAACATATAAATAAATATTAATTACGACCTTATATTATAATGGTTTTTTATCTTCACGCATATTGCCTACCAACCGTAACTATGGCGTCAATTGAATTTATGTAAAACAAGTATGTGGATGATGAACAAGAATGGACAACTAAAATAGCATGTGTGCATTAAGAAAGGATTTATGAACGTTTTTACAAAAATAAGATTTTTCTTTTTATATTCGAAATTCGTAAAGATATAAATAGTATGGCAACAGTTAAACGTTGCGGATGACATCTAAGTAGTTAAAAATTTATAATAAAATATAATACCTGAACTAATTCCAACTAGCGCTCTAGCAGCCAGCATCCAGTAATGCGCGTGAGGACGCGTGAGGTGAAGGTGGGCGTAGAGCGTGGACGCGAACACGAAGAGAGCCAGTGTGGCCAGCATGGGGGAGCGCGCACTGCCGGCGCGGTTGGCCCACAGCCCCAGCAATGGGGACGCGGCCAGCTGGCCCAGCGGACTGGCTCCCACGGCCAGCCCCAGCGCCTCTTTGCTTGTACCTGGCTGCAGCTGGAACAGATCACGAGAGTAATATTGTACAGAACTCTTACTATATGATAGAGTTCTTAATATATTCATTTCCTCGCTTAAGAAACCAGTTAAACAGCAGCGTTGAGTTCCACACGTCTCAAAATTCAGCGGAAAGTGGTAAACAAAGTGTTTTAACACTAGGTTTCCAGGCAGTAGGCAAGATACAGCAAAAACGCTTTGACATATAATTTAAAAATAGAATTACATTTTTCATATATCATCCATACCTATATTATAAATTCGAAAGTAACTCTGTCTGTCTGTCTGTCTGTCTGTCTGTCTTTTACGCAATCAGGGCCAAACCGCTAATTTAATTGTGATAAAATACTCATATAGAGATACTTGAGGGTCCCGGGATGAACATAGGATACTTTTTTTTTCTCATATTTGTAATATTTTCGATATATACCAATAAATTAAAATAATTAATTTGACAAGGAATTTATTCCGCCATGTTAATAACAATCGTCGCTACGCGTTGCTAAGCAACGGCTTGCAAAGTTTGCTGTTTTAAGAAAACGTCACCCAAAGTGAGTTTGCTTAATGCAAACATGGCGCGCGCCGATATAGATTTGTAGACATTAACAAAAATTAGATGATTTCTATAATTTGATATTCATCCTTATGAAAATAATATAGGAGTCACTTTTAGCATTTCATCTAGTATGGAAATTATAGTTTACTGTGTAACATTCTAATAAATAATTAGGAGATGTCACTGATTCGAAATGACCTAGCCTACGAGTGGTATAGTATGACCGACGCGAACGGGCAGATGACTTTGATGGTTTTGCAAATTTTTATATATTTTCGAATTACTGTTAATTTTTATGTAATTATTTGCTGCTTATAATTAATTTATCTCAGTTCGGTTATCTATACCGATGTTATACACTTAAAATATCGTAATTTTAATCATTTGAGATTTTATTTAATATTGTTCGCAAAAATTATTAATGATTTAATATAGAAAAATGTTTAGTACGCGCGCACGGCAAACTTTAGGTACTTTTTCTAATTTAAGAATTTCCTTTAGTTACTTTTACTTCTTTTGTTTGTTCATTTCGGTTACTCAGATATTTTTTCTAATAATAAATCTCCACTTATTATTATTTTTTAATTTATTTTAATTATTTAGGTTTATATTTTCGCGGGCGTAGCTGCGTCCGGGCCCACTAGTACTAATATAATTTTTACATGGTTTCATTAATATTATAGATACATTAAGCAGTAGGCAATACTAATTCCTAGTATCGAATAATGTAGGACAAATTTAGCAATTACTAACAATGTATTAAGAAATAGGAATGCTTATTAGATTGTAATGCTACATTAGTAGTCAATAACACATCTTCGACGTAGAGTAAACATCTAAGTATAGCACGACGCGGTTCGTGACAGTTTTAGTTCACTGATATCGTATAATTCAAGAAAAATATGTATGGTTGCGAAACATAAACGGAAACGTAGCGACTATTTTTAAAAGCAATTTCCCAATCTACGGGTCTTTGTAGCGACGACCGATGACTGACCATTGTGACATATATTGGAACTTCCTAACATGGACATGACTGTTCTTATATATAAATTTGAAAAGTAATTAGAAGTAAAATAGTACATACTCTAACTAAGTAATTTCGCGTTTCGTTAGTCAATCGTTAATCATTCTTTGATAATAATTTTGTAGCTAATAGCTAATTGTTTAGAAATATATGTTCTTAGTAACTATTAAGTATAATAATTAATTAATTAATAATTTATTAAATAAATTAAGGCCAGTCGTTACAAAGTGTGAATAAATGCGACGGTTTGTGGGTTCGATTTCCACTCGAAGAAATAAAATATTGCATATTAATATGCTTACCGCAGGGTAAGCATTGCGTGCAAACAGCAGTGTTTGCGGGATATACTGTGAAGATGAAAAAATAAAAAAATATAAATACAGAGTGATATATATAGAGAGTATATTAATATAGATGAATCATTTTTAATGCAATTGTGCGTATTTGATAAGTAAGCCATATTGAACAGTAGGGTTGGCACGTCGCCACGCCGCGCGGCCACAATCCACACTTTGTCACTTGGCTATCGCTCACCGGAACTAGGGATCTTCGTACGCGGACCTCATACGAGTCATTCATTACATCAATCAAAAACGTGTCAGTCACACTGTTACATACATACATTTTTAAAAATATCGTATTATATATGGAAGAACTAATTTTACAATTTCAAACTCAAAGTAATATTATGTTTAAATGAAATATTAGTTTTTTTCATTTATTCATGTATCACACAAGAAAGAAAGTACAGAAAGTACTTATGACAACAGAAATAATGTGTACAATAGATAATTTATCTCTAATAGAGATCTCTACCAGAAACCTTTGAATGTAGGAGATGTTAAAAGAAATTATTCGGGTACGGTATTTTAATATTGTTAATAATAATAATAAACCTACATACAAATATATATAATCATTCTTACAAATGACGGCTCTACGGCTTAACTAGGTGTTTCCTGTTTCTTAACTTTTAAAGACAAAGACAACACATTTAAGTTACGATAACATTTGTATTGTTATCGCAACGTAGATGTGAAACTATAGGCTTAATATTAATCTTATCTTATATTTAATAAACAGAGTTAATAACTCTGTTTATTTATAATATAAATCAACAACACTACGCATATATATAAGAAATTATTTAAATGTTACTGACAGCTTTTCTATTATGATTAGGTAGGTAAGGTAATTGTGCTCAAAATGGCATACTATGATAAGATGACACATTACGATATTGATGAAACTATTAGAGCTAAGTGCGATCTTGTGACGTTTTAGAGAGTGTCTGTAGATGCAGCTAGTGCTTAAATGCACTATGGCTGAAAGTGAATGCAGATGGGCGAATAATTCATGTTTTCGTTATTTTCAATTGCAACAAATTTTTCTTTCGCTTTTGCTTGATGGTGAAAAGACATGTAAGATAAAGATTTCCTATTTGAACTAATTATAAATGTAAAATAGGATTATTATATGACACAACTAACGCTAAAAGCGCATCCTAACCTATAAACTTTTGTCACAACGGTTAAAATTAAATTCATATATCTATTCGGTAAGATGACATACAAAACGTGAGTATAAGATGGCATACTATCTTACCCTTATAAACAGAATCAATGTATTGTTTTTGCTTTACGTACAAAATGCCTGGCAATTACAAACGAATATATATTGGTCACAAGACATGGATAAGGCTGCTAGAGCAAGGGCATTCAATAGCCGCAAGTGACGAAGCTTATTTCCCTTTTGGAAAAGGAAGTGACTGATAACGGAATCCAACCTCATAAAATTTGTAACATGTATGAATCTGGCCTTAATTAATACTGTTTAAAAGCCCCCCAGCAAAGAAGAAACTATTTATTTGTGAACTATGCTCGACAAATAATGATGGCATTTTTATGCCACATACTAAGTATGTCATTTTACCCTGTAGATATGTCGTCTTACACTGGTCGACCTAAATGCGATTTTTGTTTGTTTTTATGATGTTTGAAAGATGATTGTTCTGAAACTAAAATAATTTCGTTGATTATGAAATATATAATAGTATATGCAATATGCTGTTCTCAAATCACTTTATTTATTTGAAATATTTGTCTTCAAATAAAAAGTATGTCATCTTAGCACAATTCCCCTACACCATATTCCGTATTATAAGGCAATATGTTAATTAACTTTGTATTGATTATTCTCGTATATATTTTTATTATATTATTCAACATATTCCGTAAATAATACGCAGGGTAGAGACCATAAACAAATATATTATCGATGATAGAGTTCCAGGTTTCGGCGGAAAGTGGGGAACGGAAGTTACTTAATGGGAATGGAATATTTTAACACAAGGTTCCCTCTGCCTACCCTAGCTTCAAGCTAGCTTGAAGTTAAATAAAAAATAATAATAATAATTTAGAATATATTATATATTTAATAGAATATGTTAAAGCTACATAGAAAGCGTGTACCTACTAGTTTATAAGTACAACCTAGGTATCAACTAATAGGCAGGTTAATCTGTAATGCATGAGATATTAATTTGATAGCAGATACGTTACTGTTCTTGTTACTTGTTACTTGACACTGTTAGATTATAATATGATACAATTTATATTTAGCATTTTGTAAAGGCTTATGTTTTATTTGTATTTACTCTCATAGTATATAACATCTAGGAATTAAATAGTCATAATGTACGTATATACATTGTTATACTATTTAAATGTGTAAAAAAAGAAATACACGAATATATTTTTAATTATTCATGTATTATTTTACTCTAGTAATTTAAATTCGTGTATTTTTGTTGGGGAATATTTTTTTTGGATTCATTTTCATGAATGACTTACCTAATGAAATTCTTCACCAAATTAGGCATTGGTTCAAATATTACAATAAATTTGCAATAAAAAAATCAAATCAGCTTCACGCCGTTTCCCGCACATAGCAGGGTAGGCAGAGGGAACCTAGTGTTGAGACAATATATGTAAATTTTTATTCAAATAAGAACCTACTTCTTAGTACTTATAATATCTCGTACTTCTAGTATTTGACTTTTTTCCCTCTAAAAATAACACTATTCCTAGTTCAATACTGAAAATACGATAAAAAATAAAATGTATTTTAAAAGAAAGTTAAAGATATGTTTTAAAAACTTCACATTTATATTGTTTGTATGCGTAGTTTACTGACCTCGGTAATTCATAAATTTTAATCTTTTCTTTGTTATATTCTGTGGAAGTATTTATTTGAATAAATATTAATCATTTAAAAAAGTACGTAAATAACACTTACATCATGTAAGTTTTATTTATTTACATGCATTACAGTATCTAGAGATATTTTCTGATGGACCTTGGAATAGATATGTTCGTGTAAACGACGTTTTTTTTTTATTTTTCAGGACAAATTTTTGTTAGGAAAATCTCTGGGGTCTTTTACGTGACAGTTTTTTTACAAAGTGACAATATGATGAGAATTAGAAAGTAGGTAATAAATCCGGTCTCTATAACAATTTAATTCAAATCGATTTTTATTTTTTAAGCTTTTATATATTTCGACAATGACTTCAGTTATTACCTTAATGAACCGCTTTAGCTAAAATTTACTAGAGTAGGTACATTTAGGATAATTCACTACCTACCACTCGTGTATACAGTCTGATGCATCAATATAATTTTATTTTTTGTGTTAATAACATCAATATCATTATCGCTAGTATTTTCACATTAGAAGCGATACGCCGTCTTATCATTTATACAATATATCATTAAGAACTCATAACATGTACCTATTACGGAACTTAGAAACAAACAATACGGTCACTGTGGGCTCATATCTACCATGATGACAAGCGGACAGCTAAAGAGAAGTTAAGCTAAGACTTAGCTCCTGTTTGTAGTTTAGGTGTTGTTCTTTTGTGTTGTCATATTTACCTTATCGAGGTAGGGCCATACGCCGGTGAGCACGATGCTAAACCCAAGCGACATCTGGAACATGGTGAAGTAGATGACGTACACGCTGCGCCAGCGCTCCCGCCGCTCGCGCGCAGTCTCCAACCCGTCCTCGGCCTCCGCGGGACGCTCTCGCCGCCCCACCAGACCCTTCAACCACTCCATTGTGCTCTATGGTCCTTCACACCGCACGTCAGCTGTTCTTATCTTTTATCACTACACGAGTATATCGCAGCATTCCTGAGCACAATAGGAACAAAAGAAAACTCCACAGTGTTGCGCGTCCAGCCGATGCGTGCGGTGTAAACAAAGAGCTGTGCTGTGTATGCTGCAGGCGGCTCGGCACGCGTCGTGCTCGCCCTGCGCCTCTCACGCCGAGACTAGTATTGGAGAGCTCGTTCGTTGGCATCGTTCCCCTCTCTACTGACTGAGTTGAGTGACGACGTAAACGTAACTGCAGGCCACTGGCTCACCGCTCACCTCACGAGCGTTGCATACTAATATATTGTTATCGCCAAATATTAAGTTACAAATGCCAAAATATTTAGTTAACTATCACGTTTATTTTTAAACACCAATAACATTCGAAAGTACAGAATATTTAAGAATAAATATTACTCTTATTTCAGCATAACTCCTACGTTAAAATAATAGCTTTCTCTGTTCGGAAGCTTTGCTATTTACTTACGTCAAAATATAAAAATTACATTTAAAGATAATAATACGAGCACTACGCAGCAGCGACTACAAATATATATTTATTTTATTCAAATATGGGCTTAATTTTTTGGGAATTTAATGTGCTGATTTTATAATTGATTGATAGAATAAAATCTAGTATGGTTAAAAAGTTTTTACTCTGTGCACACTATGTAAAAGGAACAGATAACATTGATTTTTTGACTGGTGTCTGGTTCTTATTTCAAGTCCTACACTTTGCAGGCGACTTACAAACAAATTTCAGAGCTCGTATCTTTTTTTTCGGAGCCTATTACGATAAATTCAAGATGTTAGCATCACGACCCGTCCTCTCCCGTGTTATGCAGCAATTTGGTAAGATTTTTCTTTATTCTACTAATATATATTTGTTACGTTAAACTCACATAACTATATCTTATTTGTTTATATATTATCAAGGTAATTATTAAAAAATTTTTTATTCATAATACAATGTCTTCATGAAAAGAAATTACGTTTCTCATTCTTTATTTGTTGTTACATAACAAGCAAAAATAACCTAAAAACTTTGTATTTATCTCTATTGGATTAACATTTTCCTCATATCATGACGCTTGACTTATTTTTAAACATATATAATTTTATTTTATTTTTATCTTTACATTACATCAAATGAAAACTTTGTTAAATATGTTTGACGTAATGAAATATCTATGCTTAACATTACACTTAATAACAATAATTCCTTATTTAAAAATTAAAATCAACTTAAACGCTGTATCCGGAAAACAGCAGGGTAGGCAGAGGGAACCTAGTATTAAGACACTCCATTCCCCAATTTCTGCCAAATTCTGGAGGCATTGCGTGTTGAGTGGCAGAACTCGCGTGTATATTGCCGCGCTTTGCCTCGACACCAGAGTGAAGAAATGGAAATATAAACGTAAATAAATATATCACTTCCTCGAGTGGGGATCGAACCCACAACCGTCGCGTTACAGTTGCACCCCTTGTACTACTGATCTACAATAGTTCCTTATCCTTTATTCCTAATTCTTTATTTTTAGATTATAAATTAATTTAACTCTGATAAAATAAAACACTATAATTGTTCATAATTAATTTGACATTATCCAAATTATTAACTAGTATAATTATACTTAATATGAATCATCACAATCATGTGCAGCAAGGCGCTACCACGGCGAGCATGGCCACTTCAAACCCCCAAGCATGGATGAGCTGCCCGTGCCAAAAGGTTCCTGGCAGGCACAGTATGATGCCAACCAACGACGATACAACTCTATCCTTTTGTTCGGCATTGCTTTTGCCGCTGGGACAATCGTCATTGTAAGTTTTTTTATCCCACATTTAGCTGGATATTTAAAGGAACCTAGTGTTAAGATGCTCTGCTCCGTATGCATTGCCCAATTTTTGAGACTTAACTTGTTCAAATAGCAGAACTCTTGTCACACTTATTCCCTTGGGTGAGACTCAAACCCACAACTATTCAGTTTACAATCAGACTACTACATTCCTCACATACATAAAGATAATTGTATTTCATATAAATCCTTTATAATACATACAATATACAAGATTGAATAATATTATTTTCTTTACAATCTTAGTAGTGTAATTTTCTAGTCATTAATTTTAATGGTTCTTTGTTTCAGGGTAAATCTACCGGACTCATTTACTTGAACTACTCCCCACCAAAGTCTCTGGATTAAATTTGGAGTACCTGCTTAATATTGTGAATTAATATTTAGTTTATTTAAATATAGTTTGAAAAACTATGTGAATGTTTTATTTCAAGTAGAAAATTTATACACTTTTTTGTTGTAATTAGTCTAATTTTACAAGTTAAATTTAAGCAACAAATATCTTAAGGTTAATTCTTACTTATTGAAACCTGTGTCTAAAATTTAAGCTTAGAAATGTCATGGATCGTAGGTATTACATTTATTGCACTAGCTTTATTGAACTAAATAAATTATAATACACATATAAATATTTTATAGAATAGTTAGAATAGATACCATTTAAAGTGATGATAACAAATACACTCTGTATAGATATTGTCCTTAAAACAGGTACGTTTAGACCGAAGTTTCGGTTATTTTACTAAAATAGTTAGTTTACAGTATGTATCGATTGATTAGTTAAGCTGTTGCAGCAGCAGCTGGCAAAACTTTAAAAACCATTGATTTGGGTTCTAACATCTATTTATTTTACAACAAAGATTACAAACTATAGCAACTTGATTTTGAAATCATAAATTTGATTTAAAATTTAAACTTAAACTAAAACATTTAAATAATTTGTTCCTAAAAGTTACCATTAAAAGTTGCAGTCTTAGAGTTTTCGTGCATATTTGTCTGTATACATATAATCTGGTTCCTAATTATAACCATTATAAAATAATGCTCGGATAATTTATTTATTTCAATAGTTATTATTACATTGCCATCTTTATAATTTTATTATACCTAATGACCGAAAATTAAAAACATTACCAATTTATTACTTGATCCATAACAGAAATATTACGTGCCTCGCTAGCTAAACACTAATCTTCGTCTTCTACCTGAAGTTGAAATCAGTGTTCCTGCGCGATGTCGCTGAAGGCGTCAAGGATGTCCTGCGTGGTGAGCGGCAGCGCCAGCCCCGCGCCCGGGTAACAGGCCGCGATGCGCGCCTGTAGCGCCACATGTTGCGCAATGAACTCCTCCTGCATGGCGCGCCACACCACTTGCAGCAGCCCGCCCTCCGCGCTCACGTGCTTGTCCACGGTGCGGTACAGCCGGTGCAGTGCGCGCCGCACTTCGCCCGCCGGGTACAGCGCCAGCACGCGCCGCAGCTCGTGCTTGCTGAATGCCGCGCGGTAGCACACCTCGTCCTCGCGCACGCCTGCCGCCACCGCCTCCGCCACGCCCTCGAAGAACTGCGCCAGCCGCTCTAGCGGCCGCCCGAAGTACGTCGTCACGTACTGGCGCAGTGCCTCCGCGTACCTAGCGCGCGCCTCGCGCCGCTGAGCCTCCAGCGCCGGCACGCGCAGCGCGCTCACAGCGGCGTGCAGCCGGTGGTAATTCTCCAGCTGCACAACGGCGCGCGGCGTGCGCGGGTGCTCAGCCGCCGCCACCGCGCGCAGCATGCCGCTCGCCAGCGCGCCGTACCAGCGCTCCAGGTCGGCGCGGCGCCCGCGCGCGAATATGCGCTCGCACTCCGCAGCCATCTCCTCCAGCTCCGGGATGAAGCTCAG
>HE668834.1:130564-148492 GCA_000313835.2 Heliconius melpomene melpomene | reverse complement strand
CGCACTTGGGGCGCCGCGCCGCCGCACGCACCGCCTCGGGCAGCGCCGCCAGCCGGTCGGCCACGGCGCGGTCGGCGCCACGCTTGGCCGCCACGGCCACTGCCGCGAGAGCGGCGCGCGCCCACCGCGCCTCACCCGCGCTGCCTTCGCCCGTCTCGCCGCTCTCGCCGAGCACGCGGCGGCCCACGCAGGCGAGTGCGCGCATGGCACCGTAGGGGTCGCTCCGCTCGATGTGCGCCACGAGCGCGACGAGCTCGGCCTCGAGCGCGGGAAACAAGTCCGCGAGGAGGCGGCGCGCTGCGGGAGGGGCACGACGCGGGGACGAGCGCTCACCCTCGCTGCGGGACCCGTCGCCGTCACTGTCGCCCTGCCCCAGGAAATGTCATACATAAGTAATGTTCTAAAGGAACATAGAAACAAAACTTTTATACAAATAAATCAGTTTGAAAGTTCCCTGATCATAACGAAAGATCTCATGACCTCAATCTATATTTCAATTATACATTTTTATTATTTTTCCTATACAATTAAAATATTAAAATTACTGTTATTATAAAATACAAATAATTTAAATCCTCTGTAAAATGTATTTAATTAAGGTCTTTTTTTTCAATATACAAATACAGTATACAGTACCTTCGTATCAGCTTCCAAATTGAAGAATTGTGTGCAAAAGTCCTGCTCGGCGTTGCACATGGTCTCGACGAGCGTAAGCACCTCATCCAGCACCTCGTCCGCGCGCTCTGGCGCCGCCGCCGCCAGCGTCGTGCGCGCCGCCTCGCACGCCACTCGCACCTCGCGTTCGTACGCACGCGCCCATGTGCCCACGTACACGCGCCACAGCCCCCACCACGCGCGGGAGTCCATCTCGCGCAGCCACCGCATAAACGGCGCGTACGGTAGCAGCTCAGCGTGGTGACGCCGCGCGCCGCTCGCCTCCGTCTCCGCCGTCGCCATCCCCACGCCCGCCTCGTTGCCCAGATGGATCAGCGCGTTGTTGAGGTGTCGCGCCAGCGCTGCCGCTAACGCATCCCGGGCGCGCGCCAACCGGCGCAGACGCTCTCGCACCGCACCCAGTCGCAATCGTGCTGCGCTCGCCACTCGCTCCCCGCTCAGAGCCGCGCGCAGCGCCTCCGCCGCCGCCAGCGCCCGCGCGCGCCCCTCCACGCTAGCGAGCGAGACCTCGGCCAGCGAGTCCAGGTCACGAAGCTCGGGAGCGTCCAGCCACGCGTATATTTCAGTGAGCTCGGCGAGCAGCGCCCTGGCGGCGGCGTCAGCACGCGCAGCGCCCGAGCGTGCGTGCAGGGCGGCTGGAGCGGCGCGGGTGAGCGCCTCGAGACGGCCGAGACGTGCGGTGAGGGCAGCGCCGGCCTCCCCGCCTGCCTCAAGGCGCGCGGCAAGTCGGGCGCCGCCGCCCTCGGTAGCCGCGGCCAGCATGCCGCCCACGTTGAGAGCATCGAGACGCGCGAGGCGCTCGCCTAGACGGCGTACGCGGCGCTCGGCGTCGGCGTCGTCGGGCTCGGCGTCTTCAAGGAGCGCGGCGAGCGCAGCATCGGAGGGCGGGCCAGCAGGCGCGGCGCTGGCCTGTGACATCTGCGCCAGCGCGACGCACGCTTTCTCGTCGCTACATGTCCACGTCAATGTTTCTCCTCCTGCTTCGACACTTACACTACCACCCTATTAAGTGATAATTAATGCATTACACCTTACTGTAAAAGAATAAATTCTAAAATAATATTTTGGAATTTTCTCATACTATTTGTTTCTTTCCTTCTTGACTAATATGTTATAGACTATTCAGAATTAATAGATACATACAACGAAACATAATGGAAAGTCATATAAATATATTTTTTGATTTTTATACTTTGCATTACCGGCTTCTGGAGGCTTTGCAAGTTGGGTGTAGGTACACAACGCCGCGCTGCCGTTTGCCGCATTAGCAGAACAAGAAAATTAAAATATTAAATATTTCATTTCCTAAAGTAGGAACACCTGTTGAGTTTACCTATATGACAACTTTTCGATATTGATTATCTTAAATGATATATTACAGTTGAAAACATACATATACAAAAGCTACATAGTATATTCCTAGTATTTTACTATAAAAAAACAATTTAAAACAAACAAATCCAGCAGTGGACGAGGACTGTCTAATAATGATGTCGATTGAGATTTGAGTGTTTCTGTCTCTAACAGACTTATAATGTGGGACTATACTACTATACGTAGCTATAACTACAGATTACCAAATCTATTTAAAATATTCATATTTCTTTGAATAAAATATTATAAAATTAGGCCAGTTGTGTTATAGGGGCAAAAAAGTTACTGTAAACGTGACTGGTTGTGGGTTCGATCCCCACCTGAAGGAATGAAAAATTTATTTAAATGTATATTTCCATTTCTTTGCTCTACAGTAGAGGCAATGCGTGGTGTTGAGTTTCACTGCAATGCCTCCAGAATTTGGCAGAAAGTAGGGAAAAGAGTCTCTTAACACGAGGTTCCAAATGAGGGAGGGAGGTGGAATAATATCATAAAAATTAACATTTTCAAGTACCTACTGCATACTATACATACACATACCACTATTACCTATGCATAATATGCGATTACTAAACAAAATTCTAATGTTATAACGTCTTGATTATTACGCTACAAGTAACGAAATTGTAATATATAAGGTAACTTACTGGTAAATCAGTTTTTATCCGTACAACGTGTAGCGGCCAGCACCGCAGCCGCGCGGTGCCCTCAGACAGCGTAAGCGAATTGCCGTCGATGCTGAGTCGCTGTTGGCGACCGCTTGCGTTTAATAACTCAGCACTAATTACATTGTCCAGTCCCATTCCTTCGTCTAACTTCATTTTAATACATCGATACGCCTACTTAAAACTCAATTCACATAATAAGTACTAAAAACACTTTAGTGTGATTTTTTATTACTTATTTGGCAACTATAGTTTTTATTAAATATATTTATGGTATAATATAAATAAAATGCTTAATGTAATATATGAATACCACAACAATTCTAATTTATAACTTCATGCCATTTTGGCATTTGTGAAATAACAATGACTGTTTAACATATCAGCTGACACTTGACATTGACAAGTAATCAGGACTCAAGAGACCACACCGTCGGAGGACTTATAGCTTGGCAAAAAAGAGTTTGGAATGGTGACAAATGAAACTAAATATTTTATACTAACGATCCGCTCGCGGCTTCGTTCGCTTAAACTACTGAATTATGTACTTCATCCATCCATCCATCAGCCTTTTAAAGTCCACTGCTGGACATAGGCCTCCCCTAATGCCCGCCACTCCACACGGTCCTGCGCCTTTTGAATCCAGCGATCCTTTGAATTTATCACAGGAATTGCACCAGATTAAAAGAAAATGTGTCTTAATGCAAAAAGTACACCCATTTTAGCGAATTAATTAATTTTTAAATGAATAGAGGTAGTTCATAAATGCCATTTCAATAAACATGCATTATTAATGTCCAAGTTTTTATCTTACAACGAATTTTCACCTTTACACAATAGTTTCAAAAAAACGTATTTTTTGGTTAAAAATAACATATTTATATAGGAACAGATTCGTAAAAATGTCAAACTATCAAATGTCATTGGCATCAACTATCATTTAACAATGACATTTGAGTTTGAGTTTGACTATTTTAAGCTTTCATTTCATTTCAATCATAGGACAATCATTACCAAATGGTAGCATAAAATTGGTTTTATCATTTAATTGAAGCTTGGAACCACTAAATCACCATCAAATCTTAATTATAGTAATTGAAATTTATACTTTGTTGTTATTATATAGTTTTAAATTATTTTTTCATCAATAATATATAACCTCAACAGAATTCGAAATAGAAATAAACCAAAGTTAACATGTCTAAATCCACGAATAAAGGCGGAAAAGCTAAATCAAATGAAGAGATATTCGCGGGATTTCAAAACTTGCGAAGTGAGCAGAGGCAACTAGCTAACAAAATTTCGGAACTTGAAATGGACTTGAACGAGCACAAGTGAGTTCTTGATGAAAGATCCTTTATTATGACAAATATTAGATAAACACACAATTATTTTATAAACAAATACCGTCTCTATCTGTTATTACAACAATGTAAATAGACTATTATTTTTAGGATAGTAATTGAAACATTAAAAGCAGTTGAGCCGTCACGCAAATGTTTTCGCATGGTAGGTGGGGTCGTAGTGGAGCGCACTGTAGTTGAAGTACTACCGGAATTAGAAATTAATACAAAACTGCTACCACAAGCATTACAGGTAGGAAAATATTTTTTAATAAAATAATCCTGATACTATTATCATAAGTATAAATAATATACAAAATTTTTAGGCTTTACAAGAACAATTGGCTAAGAAAGGTCAAGAAATTAATGAGTACATTGAAAAACACGATATCAAAGTTCAGCGAAGTGCAGAGAATACCAATGAAGCTCCTCAAGATAATGCACCCAACAAAACTAATGTCCTTGTTGCTAGCGGCTGACCACAACATAGAGCTTATAGAATATTTCTCCATTATATATAGTTGTTAAGTTTCCTGAAATTTTTGAGTTAAACTGAGAACTGAGAACTAAAAAAGTTGATTTCATTTATTTGATTACTTTTGCTTAGCTGAATAACATTTATTTAACAAAAGCATGTATTTTAAGGTAATATATGTACATTAAAGATCTTTTTGTATTTTAAACCATTTATTTATTAATAATATTATAAAATATAAACAATACATATAAAAAAATATCAAAAACATTGTTTATCTGTGTTACAATGTTACATAACATTTGTATAAAATATGATTTTTTGCAAACATGCAATACAAGCGCTTACCTATAAAATGTAAAATATAAAAATAGCACTGCAATAGCAGTTATTTAGGTAGTTCAGCTTCATGCTGTATCCCGCACACAGCAGTGTAGGCAGAGGGAACCTAGTTTTATACTCCCCCACTTTCTGCCAAATCCATGCATTGCATGTTGAGAGGCAGAATTCAATGCCGCACTTTGCCTCGACACCAGAGCGAAGAAATGAAAATATAAACGTAAATAGATATTTCATTTTCTCGAGTAGGGATCGAACCCACAACTGTCGCGTTACAGTCACACCTTTGTGCCGCTGCACCACAACGGATATATATATATATATATATACGTAGGTGTTTTATTAAGTTACCATGCAGTAGCAAAGAAATTATAGAGCATTACAATCTTAACACAATATACCTATCCCCCGATTTACACGGTAGATACGTTCCTGAGAAAAACGTGTAAATCGAAAATAAAAAATGTTCAAGTCAAACCCGTGTAAATCGAAAAGCTTGCAGAAAATGCATAATTTTGTTATTGTTAGGTGTACACCACCAACCAGTTGTTTTAATTCACCATAACTAGACTGTTTAACAAAAGTTTAATAATTAATTTTTATTCAAATTAAAATGTTTTAATTTTTTTATTTTAATTAAACCTATTTGGTAAACTGCCATTCTCCAAAAATTTCTCGCATTTTTCCCTCTAACTTTTACTTTAATCACAGCCGTTAATTTGTAATAATCTAAATTAAGCACTCACTTGTAATTTACGAATATGGAAAATTAAATCATTTAGTAGAGTGCGATAAAAACCAAAGAAATATATTTGGAAAACCGTGTAAAATCGAAAACGTGTAAAAAAAGTACCGTGTAAATCGGGGGATAGGTGTACTACAAGGCTCAATTCACACTTTAGGGCCATTCTTTACAAAGTGCTTCCAATATTTTCATTCCATAGTTAATTGTTACATGTGCAGGTTCTAATCACACGTCAGTCCTTGTTTGTCAGTCAATATGAAGTTTTATTTAATTCTTTACTAAAGTATACCAAAATTACCTTCTCAAAAACTTTCCACTAACACAAAGTAAATAATATTTTTATGTACATAACAATTTTTTTTAAGGAAAGTGTAGCATAACACTTTAAAAATGTTAAATATATTTAACAAATAGCATTCATTTTTGCCAGAAGATAATTCTTAGCAATGAAGTCAGAGTGACTGGAAATCAAATTTTTATGTTTTCTAAATTTTTTTTTCTTTTCTAAGTGTGGAGTAACACATTAGAAATGTTAAAAATATTTCAATAACTATAAATACAATTGATGTGTATTAAATCTGATCTCATTTCAATAAAATATTCTTTAAAAATGTCTGTGTCAGAATGTAATGAGATGACAGTAAAGACATGAAGTGCAGCCAGTTAAGTCAGCATCAGTGAAGTTTTTTAAACAATGAACCCATAGGGGTTTATTGTTTAAAAAACACTAACTAGAGTGTGGATCAATCCCCAATCTTAGGAAGAATTTATCACAAAAAAATGAAATGAAAAAAGTTTCACAAAAAAATATTAAACATATTTTATCGCAATTGTTTACTTAATATTTAAATGTAATATAGCACAATCTATTATAAGGAAAAACTGCTAGTTCATATGAGAATAAATTTAATGGCATAAATGTTACTAATATACTATTAAATACAAAAAAAGTATTTGTACTCTTCATTCATTCTTAAGACTGAAATGTACTTTCTTTTATTTAAGTGTTCTTAGGATAAAAAAATATTAGCATTTTTATCTATCAAAAAACTTTGCAACATTCATTTAATGATAGTATTTTGAATAAAGTAATTACTATCAGCATACTACAGGTTATTGCAGTTTAGCACCATATTTTTCTTCTTTTATTATTTTCGAAAAATTCCTGTATTTTGTTATCTTTATATTCTTAAGAAAATAAGGATTATAAAAATATTTTAACTGCCGTAAAATTCTATCCAATTATTAGTATATAAAATATACTTTGTAATAACTAAATGAAAACTAATTAATAAGCAGTACATACATATTATGTATATATTAGTCGTCGATGACTAGAAATGAGCGACGTTAGTGGGCGCGTACGCCTCCCCCGCAGGTAGCGGCGACGTGTCATGCGCGCGCACTCGGGGTTTCTCGTCCGCCGCCCTCTCGTGCGCGTCGTCCGCCTTCTCGCCCTCCGCCGGCGGGGGCCAGGGGGTACTGCCACCCTCCTTGTGCACGACGCGCAGGTCGGTGATGCGCATGTGTTTGTCGACCGCCTTGCACATGTCGTACAGCGCCAGCGCCGCTACCGCGCACCCCGTCAGCGCCTCCATCTCCACGCCAGTGCGACCGGTCGCGCGCGCCTCGCACCACACACGCACGCACGCCTCCTCGCTGTCCTCCGCGGGCAGCGTGACGCGCACGCGCGCCAGTTCCAGCGGCAGGGGGTGGCACAGCGGGATGAGGTCTGCGGTGCGTTTAGCGGCGAGAGCGCCCGCCACCTCCGCCACGGTGAGCGCGTCCCCCTTGGGCACGCGCGCGTCTCGCAACAGCCGCAGCAGGCGCGCGCTCACCTGCAGGAAGCATTCGGCCTCGGCGGCGCGCGCCGTCACCGCCTTGCCCGCTACGTCCACCATGCGCGCACGCCCTGCCGCGTCCAGGTGTGTGAGCGTGCAGTAGGCTCGTGCGGAGACTCGCAGGGCGGCGCGTGGAGCGCGCGCTGTAACGGGGTGCAGTATAGCGACGACACCTAGCCGCCTATGAGAATCATCGGCCGGTTCTTCAAGCGGGCGAGATTCTGCATGCCTACAAAATATTAGCCTAAGCGTCATCATCCCCTCCGCGCCCTTCGGCGATCTCATCGTATTAGTGATATTCAGTGAAGTATATTATGACCCCAATTAAAAATACATGTGGATAATGAATCTACAAGATTGGTATAAATTTAATTTAATAGTAAAAATTTTTATCAATGAATAACGCAAATGAAGTGTGAATGTGTGTTTTCCATACCTGCATGTTGTGGCAGCTTGCGTCTCAGCGCGGCGCGCACGTGCATCGCGAGATGGTCGTCGTCGGCGCCCGCGCGCATTGCGTCGCGCAGACTGGTCTCGGCGGCGCCGAATAGGCACACTTTGAGGTTCCCGTCGGCCGTGAGGCGCAGACGGCTGCACGTCACGCAGAACGGCTTGGACATGGAGGAGATGAACCCCACGCGGCCGGCATGGCCTGGCGCGCGCCACAGCGCCGCCGTGTCGCAGGCGGCGTCGGGCGCTGCGCGTTCCATCCCTGGGTAGGCGGCGCTCAACGTGGCCAGCACCTCGCGCTCCGGCACCATGCGCGTGTCGTCCCAGCGGTTGCCGGAGAAGGGCATGAACTCTATGAACCGCACGTCGAGGCGACGGTGACGAGTGAGCTCTACGAAGTCAAGCACCTCGTCATCGTTGAAGCCGCGCATGAGCACGGTGTTGACCTTGACGGCGGCGAGGTCAAGGTGCAGCGCTGTGTCGATGGCGGCGCGCACGTGCGCCAGTGCGGCAGCGGAACGGCGGGACAGGCGCTCGAAGCGGTCGGGGCGCATGGAGTCCAGCGACACGTTGAGTGCGGACAGGCCGGCGCGGCGCAGCGCGGGCAGTCGCCGCGTCAGCGCCACGCCGTTACTTGTCATGCCCACCGTGCGCACGCCTGGCACACTGCTGAGCTCCTCTGACACATACATATCATAAAATCATTTGTGTCTCTAATTAAATAGGTCAATGAGCAAACTATTTAGATGCCAGTGCTTAGGACAAAGTTCATTGATAATATTAAAAGTTCAAGTAATATTAATGATAATTGAGGAATAGTGACATTAATGATTGATCATTAAAAGGACTGTATTTTTAATATAGAGAAGAAACTATTTAGAATTTATTTAATGTGTGGATGGCAGGCTTGAAGGAGTATCTAGGACTGAGGATTCAAGTGTAGGTTTAATGATTCTTGGTTCATACTATTGTGCCTTCTCCCTACTGATACCAAATTCAAAATCATTCTACTAATGCTGCCTTAAAAATATGTCCTTAAGATTGAGGTCCAGGTCAGAGTGTCTTTGAGATTGATGTACTTATTTTGTAGCAGGGTTAACCAAGGTTATTATATAACTGTAATTTATTTCTTTATAGAAAAGTACAAAAGAGAGTATTATAACAGTAATCAATATACTTACGCACTATATCAACCAGGTCAGCGCGCACAGTGGGCTCACCACCTGTTAGGCGCAGCTTGTCGACGCCGAGTGCCGCGAAAACGCGCGTTAGGCGTAGTAGCTCCGCGCGTGTCAGCAGCGCCGATCGGGGACTCAGTGTCACACCCTCCGCTGGCATGCAGTACTGACCTAAAATATAATATATCCTATTTTTAATTCCAAACTTTCAATTATGATGGTTACTGTCAACTGATTAATATTATAAGTAATAGCTATAATGTATAATTTAACTCACATCTTAAGTTACAGCGCTCAGTCAATGATATGCGCAAGTAGTTGTGTCTCCGACCATATAAGTCTACTAGTGGAGGCTCTTTACTGTCACTTTTTGGTGGATTCGACTCCGCCTATAAAAAAAAAAATATACCTTGAAAATCTCCTTGAATTTAGTAAGATCAAACTGAACAAACAATACATTATTTACTTACATCAGTATATGTTTGTCTCTTTCTGCTTATAACTATATTATAAGCAAATCTTCCCCAGTAACCATTCGTTGCTATGCGTAATAACTTTAATTTACTGCAAGCCATCATGTTTCTTCTCAATTAATACGTTGGTATAAGAATATTAGTTGAACGAATTCACTTGTTAAGTGAATCGCCGGCAAAAGTTACACTGTTTTAAATCCGTCTTGCAAAATATAAATGAAAGACGTCACGTACAAATAATTAGATAGATATGTATTTATTTAAAAGTTGATGTATTCTGTTTTGAAAATTTAAAAAATATTGGAATATTTCAAATGTTGTTTAAGCACTTAAAAAAACGACTATTACGGATTAAATTTAAATATTTGTACACTTAACTGCATATTTTATGCAAACATATAAGGAACAGCACCTACCACAAACAGTTATGGTATATATACTAAAATTTAATTTTAAAAATATGTAATTATTAGTTATGTACGTATGTTGTTACAGTATATGTTACTTTACTTTCGTTTGTCATTTATGTTTACGTTGTAAAGTAGTTGACATTTGACTTGTAAGTTGAAACCACAGAACATTTACTCACTGGTTGAAACTGAAGGAAACTGTGAGTTACAGACTATATATATATATCGTACCTTTAGAATTATAGTGATATTTTAAAAATATCACGGTTTGGGAAACGTCAAATAAAGATGTGTAGAATTACGTTTTTATATAAAAATTAGGCTTACTAAATCATTTTAGATAATAAGCAGCGGTTCGTTGGAAACAATACCTTTGCCCCATTTTTCACCGAATTACGCAATGTCTCCAGAGACATTGCGTATTGAGTAGCGGAACTCAACGCTGCGCATTACCTCGACACTAGAGCGCAGAAATGAAAATATTAAATATTCTATTTCCTCGAGCGAAACCGAACTCATAACCTTAGTGTCCCTGTTCATAAATGACCTCTGTTAGTTGTATTTCTTTAATAATATTAAAATGCTTAAACTTAGTTTTTTTCTCAATCAGTCTTTGATAAAAAAAAATATTGTCTGTTTCTTGTAAGTAAGCGAAATGCAATAACTAAAGCAATGACTTTTTATACATTTTAGATTAAATACATCCCACACTAATTACTCGCTACTTAGCGACTGCGTCAGATTTAACGACGAAATATTGTCAATAATATTATGTAGTATGCAGAGCCATATATTGAACAATATTATTGCCAATATGGTATTGACAACAATATTGTTTGTGTTTGGCTAACCTTACAGAATATAGATTGCTTATGATGATTATGACTTGGGCATGAAAAGTCAGCTGTCAAATAATGTTTGAGTTTGCTTATTTTTATTATTAAAAATTTAGAAAATATTAATTATTAGAACACTAATTACCTACTTATACACAGAATATACTTTTATTAAATTAGTGAATCAATTATACATTTTTAAATATAAATTATTATAAAAAAATACATTTAAAAATATAAAAAAACCTACTTATTATTATTATGTTAACATATTTTTTGAAACAAAATTAAACATAAAAATATCTTAATACTTTGGCGCTAACATTCACAAATAAACTGAAGCAAAGAAAAATATACTTCTTTAAGCAAAAAATAAATAATTAATGGCGCTTTTTCCTGCGTATTCTTTAATATCCGACAAGAATAATGATTACATTGATGATTCTGGTAATAATTATATCCTTTATATGCAAAAAATAAAAAATGTATTATTTTGTGTGTTATTTGTTTTTGTACAGTTTTAGATTTAAAAGAATCAGATAGTTACCCAGATGCACCAACAGAGTTGCAATTGCTTGTTAGTGACGAGAACTCAGAAGATGATAAACCACATAAATATATTGACGCTTCTTCTACAAAAGTTTCATACAGTCGAGACATAACCAATGAGGATTTCTACATTGATTGCAAACTTGATTATGGAAATCTTCGAGTATCAACATTGTATTACCCTGGAAGACCTCAGTAAGTTATTATTTTCAAATTATATACATTTAAATATACACAAACAAGTATAATCACAGAATCAGTAACAGTTTTTAATGATGAAGTTTCAAACTTAAAATATTGTTTAATTTATAATTGGTTTTACTATGATGATATCTGTGGACATCACATGCCTGTGGAATATAATTAATTACCTTTCTTAATTAATTTTCTTTCTTTTTAATTAATTACCTTTTTTTGCACTTTTCATTTTATTTAATTGGCAATTAAGATTTTTTGTACTTTTCATTTTATCTTTATGTAATTCTGAGGTTATTATTCCTTTCATGTATATATGTTAATTTAAAAATTCATTGGATATGGATTCATTAAAACCAAGTAGAATATATAATCTTTTTTTTTATTTAAGCAGCTTTTTATACAAATTGACAAAGACAATGTTTTTAATTACTATTGGTTTCTACTGAATTTGTTAGAGTTTATATGGAAGTAAACATATATAAACATATATAAAGGTGGAATAAGTTCTTATTCTTTGTATTAAAGATTGTGTATTTGTTTACCTTATATATTTTAATTATTACAAGTGTTACTTTACAATATATTTTATTTTTCAAGTACATAATTACTAAAAAATAGAAATAGCTTAAATAGATAACTTATTACATAAATTATTACCGACCCGCTCATGGCTTTGCTGACATGAACTAAACAATTGTTAATTTACTGATCTACATTACTTTCATTTTCTAATAATAATATAATTAAAACCAAATTATATATCTATATTAATCATTCCAAGACTTATATTTAGGTGGTTGTAAAATATAGGCAACAATGAATAAACATAATAATATTTTCCTAGTAAGTCAGCAGCACAATCTCTAATTACAAACACAGTTGTGAATTTAATTTTGACACAAGGAAAGACATTATTTTCATTTCTTTACAACAAGACAATTGCACTGAATTCTGGATCCCAAGAGTAGTGCCTTGAAAATTAGGCAGTGCATGAAATGGATTGTCTTAACACTATGTTGCTTCTCCCTACACTGCTGTATGTGGAAAACAGTATTAACATAATGAAAAAAATATTTACCTATAGATACAAGTGCTCAGGCAGAGAGAGTCTGCAGAGTCAGTACTCGTCAGCACGGGAGAGCCGCAAGCGGCGCTACTACAGCCGGCGCGTGTGCGACGAGCCCACCGCGCCCGCCGTCGCCGCGCGCACCGCAGCCCTGCGCGCGCTCATAGCTCACTCGCCACAAGATCTCATGCTATGGGAGCAGTACATTGATTTTCAGGTGAAAAGAAATATTAAGTATAAATGTTTGTGTAAAAATTGTACGTGTGTCTTTTCAATTTTTTTTACAAATAATAAAAAAAGAAATATATATATATATAGGGACACAGTGGAGGAGCGAGCTTATACGCCACGCAAAAGACCGTGCAAATTGGAGTAGGTTGAGTAGGACGGCAGACCCTGGCAGTAGCCGGGATTAATCCCAGAAGGAAGAAGACAGTGGCGTAGCGAGCTTAACTCGCGCCCGGCGCAAAATACTTTTAAAGCGCATATGTTTAAATAGTTTTCCGGACTATTTGGCGCCCCTTTATGAGCGGCGCCCGGGGCATGAGAGAGCCTCTTGCCCTCCCCCCTCGCTACGCCAATGCGGCATGTAAAATAAACTTTAACATTGGAAGTATATAAGTGTAAAATGTGAATGTTCTGATGATCACTGAAGGATTAACATGCTATAATATTTACTGCGCATATTGCAGGAGGAGTGGTGCGGTGCGGAGGCGGCACTGCAGGCCTCGGACGAGGCGTGCGCGCGCAGCTCCGCCCCTCACTTGCGCGCCCGCCGCCTCGCCGCCCTGCGCGCTGCCTTGCCGCCACAGCGCGCGCTGGAGCGCCTGCGCGACATGCTCGCAAAAGGTTATTCTAGCTTATGGTCTTCTTAATAGCTTTAATTCACATTTATGACATTTTGTTTTATAATTATGAGAAATTGAAGAAAATAATACAATCAATGTTTTGTATAATTGAAAATAGATTTTTTTAAACTAAGCATTAATTTAATCGAAACAGAAAAATGCGCAATAATACGAACGGAGCTATGGGAGGAGTTGCTACAAATGTTGCCGACCGCGCCTGATGGAGACGCGGCCCAGGTGACGGCCGCTGTCGGCGCCGCCCTGCGAGACACGCGTGCTGCCCCGCTCGCCGCCGCCGCCCCCGCGCGCCTCGTGTACGCCGCCGCCGTCGCGCTGCGCTCCGCCGGCCACTGGGAGCGACTCGCGTTGCTGTTGCACCTGCTGGTCGCCATGAATTACGCGCCCGCCGCCCTCGCGCCGCCTGCGCCTGCACTCGTCGAGCGGGCCGAGCTCCGCCTGCGCGCCGCCGAGGACGCCGCCCTCGCCAGCGGCCTCCCGCTTAGTGCCGTGTGGGTGCGTGTGGAGCGCCTGCGCGCTGCGGCGCACTGGCACGGCATAAGCGTGCCTGACGCAGACCCGCAGCGCACGCCACTGCCGCATGACGTGGCGGAGCTGTTGCCGCCCGTCACCGACGACCAGTTGCCGGCGCTATCGGCACGCATGCTGGCGCTGGCGCAGGTGCCGGCGCTGCCGGGTACACAGTGGCTGGTACGGGCGGTGGGGGGTGGAGCTGGCGCGGGGGCGGCGGAGGCGTTGCTCCCGCTGCTGGAGGCGGCGTCCATTCTTCCCTCTGCACACCCCGCCGCCGCCGCCGCGGACCCCGCGCTGGCGCGACGTGTGCTTGCGTTGCTGCTCGACCCGCCGCACTATTTCACTGACGATAGCGGTAACATTTTTCTTTATATTATTAATTTCTTTCATATTTCCAACATATCTAATGACTAGCGGACCCGGACGCGGCTAAGCCTGCTTCAACTATAAGAATATTTATTAAATATATTTATGAAATTATTTTCAATTTTCAATAGAATTAGTAAGAAAATATAAGCTTAAATAATCGAAAAGAATAATAAGTAGATACATATTATTAAAAAAAAATATCTGAGTTATTGAAATGAACCAACAAAAGGATTAAAAGTAACTAAAGGATAGGTAGGTATTCTTTATAATAGAAAAAGTACATAAAGTTCTCTGTGTGTGCGTACTTACATATCGACTATGAAATAACTAAACATTTCTCTCTATTAAATAGGATAATTTTAGCTGGCAAGATCAAATAAAATAAGAAGAGAACCAAAGTGTAGTTTAAATTATTATAAACAGCAAATAATTACATAAAAATTAACAATAGTTCGAAAATGTATGAAAATTTATGAAACCGTCAACGTCATCTGCCCGTTCGCGTCGGTCATACTCATATTATGCCGCCCGAAGGCTATGTCATTTGGAATCAGTGACATCTCCTTAATTATTTATTAGAATGTTATACAGTAAACTATAATTTCAATCTAGATAAAATGCTAAAAGTGACTATTATATTTATTTTCATAAGGATGAATATCAAAATGTCGCGGTAGCGGTCGCGTAGCGACGCGACGGTTGTTATTAACATGTCTGTCATGTTAATAACAACCTATACCCATGTTAATAAATTGCATGTCAAATTAGAAAGTACTTTAAAATATATTAGTATATACGGGTAATGTAATGTTATATAGCCTATAGCACTTCTGAAGAATGCAGCTTTCATACAAAACAAAAACATAGTAAATCGGACCAGTATATCCAGAGATCTTAGCGTTCAAACAAACAAACAAACAAACAAACAAACTCTTCCGCTTTATTATATTAGTATAGATATACGATATGACACAGGTTTCCTAAGCTGGGTGAACGGGGTGTGGGACGCGTGCATGTCGGGCGCGCGCGGCGCGTGGCTGACGGCGCTGCTGTGCTGGCGGCTGCGCTGGCTGCGTGCGCTACTGGCGCTGGCGCCGGGCGACGAGGCGACGCGCCTGCGCAGTGAGGCGCGCTCGTTATTGCGACGATATAACACTACGAGTACGTCAACGCGTACTACAGTACATATATCTTTATTCTTGATTTCATATTTAATTCCTAGTGGGTAGGTCTAGGGCAGCCAGAGACAACAGAACGGTAAACTCTACAATCTGTGAATATCCTTTTTGTCTCTTCTACTTTCATCAACCTCTATGTACTTGCCTTCCCAGAAGTCCTAAATTCGTTAATCTCGTCCATATTGTATTCTCGATGATCGAAAGAGGTCTCTCACTGCTTCTTTTGCCACTCACTCTTACTTTGTAGATCATTTTCATTTCTCGTTCGTCACTCATTTTCCCAACGTGCCTCCATCCAGACTCTCCACTGCCGTTCGCGGAGTTCGCGCGCGTAGAGGCGGCATCATCGGGTACGGCGCGCGCGCAGCACGTGGCGCTGGCGGCGTTGCGCGCCGCACTCTCCGACGGCTACTGTCCGCAACATTACGCGCTTTATATAACCAGGTTTGTATTCTGATACTACAGTCGTGGAGTTGTGGCAGGGCCAGAAGTAGTTTTTGAATTTTTGTGCTTTGTTCGCTTGCTGAAAAATATAATCTAATCTGCGCAACCATCTACAGCTAACTTCAGGGCGGCCATGACTCTTCGACCAAACTATACCAGGTTAAAATAATAGCCCAAGATCCCAGGGCTCAAAGACCTACGTTGTTTTAGCAAAGGTGATTGAGGAGGTCGTTAAGATGGTATGCGTATGTACCGCCTTGAAAGTGGGGCCCTTTCAAAGGTAGCCCCAACTAAATGTTAAAATAGAAACGCTCGTATTTAGAATAATTTTAAAAATATATTTTCATTGTTGCCAGACCCTTTACGTGGACATTTACCTTGTGGCGGGGCCACACGTCCTAACGGTTGTTTAAAATTGAGGCAAATTACGTTTACCACAAGTTAAAAGTTAACCACTATATGAATAATACCACACTATATCAATTATCTAATGATGCAAGTAGATGTTGTTTTAATTGGGACTTAAAATAATTTTTGAATGATGGATGATTTTATTGATAAAAAATGTGTCTAACTTGTTTTAGGGTATTACGTGAAGTGAGTTCTGACGCAGATGCTAGTAAATGCGCGTTGGTCTGTGCGGTGCTCAACCGCGCAATTCCTACTGAATTACATCCACCTTCGCAAGATGATCTCCGTGTAGCACTTGATATGGTATGATATATATTTTTTTGATTCCGCACATGGTAGAGGGAAGATTAGGTTCTGTCCGCTTTGTGCGCTAGAACGATAAAACGATAAAAAATTTGGATATAATGATCGCCCTAATTGAGGATCGAATTCCCAACCATCCTGGTACATTTAGATTTATTTCTTTATTTTGTTGTACTGCGATAGAATATATTCAATAATTGATATTATACTTTATTTATTGATATTACAATAAAGTGAAGTTGACGCCGTCGTGGTGCAGCGCAGTAGCGTCTGATTGTGATCCGTCTGGCGTCTGGTTGTGGGTTTGATTCCTACATATTAGATTTCACGACGATATGGTAAAGTATGACGTTCAATTCTGCTCCTCAACGCAAATTGTCCAAATTGGGGCAGTGTGTTGGAAACGAAGTGTCAGTGACATTTTTAGATTTACTTTTGAATATCTATATATATAAAAGGACTTGTCCTCACTGACTGAGGTAAGACGCACGCACAGCCGTAACCGCTCATGGTAGAAACGTGAGATTTGGACAGATGTTTACTTTCGTAATCTGGACATCCACTAAGAAGGGATTTTGAAAAATTTCAACCCTAAAGGGGTGAAATAGGGGTTGAAAGTTAGTATGGAATTTTTTTTAAATCGGCACAGATTCTTATAAAATTTGAAATTCAGACTCTTAAAAGTATTTAATTGAACACGTGTTTCATGGTTTTCTAGACTTCTTTCCCTAAGGGTGCAAATAAGGGGTTGAAAGTTTGTATGGAAAAATTCTTAAATCGCCACCGATTTTTATAAAATTTGAAATTTAGACTCTTAAAACTATTTAATTGAACATGTGTTTCATGATTTTCTAGAATTCACCCCCTAAGGGTTCAAATAGTGGGTTGAAAGTTTGTTTGGAAAAATCTTTAAAACGCCACCGATTTTTATAAAATTTGAAATTTAGACTCTTAAAAATATTTCATTGAACACATGTTTCATGGTTTATTAGAATTCACCCCTAAGTACGTAAGCGAAGCTGCGCGCGTCCGCTAGTATAAATATATACACATAGTCAAAATTGTCTTTGTCATATTACGATGATCATATAAGTATTTTTGTCCCGATATCAGTGTGAAGAGCGTTGTGGTAGTATCGAGGCGGAGTTCGAGACAGAGGACGAGTCGGGCTCGAGCGGCGCGGGTGACGTGGCGGCGGCGCTATCACCGGGCGCGGGCGAGTGGGCG
>HE668834.1:4931-128738 GCA_000313835.2 Heliconius melpomene melpomene | reverse complement strand
GCGCGCCCGTCCCGCGTCTGCCCGCAGCGCTCTACCACGCGCTCGACCGCGCGCCCGGGGATAAAGTACTCTTACAATTATTTACTTTTTATAACTTCGTTTTTAGCAATTACTTTGTAGTCTAATAATCATTACGACGCTCATAAAGCCTGAGAATGAAAACCATTTGTACTTTTGAGAATATTAATATGTTTTAAATAGTGTTTACAATCCAAATAATAATATCCAATAATGCCGCAGTGGCTGTACGTGCGCGGCGCGGCGTGGTGCGGTGGCGAGGCGGGCGCGCTGGCTGATGCGCTGCTCGAGCGCGCGCTGCGCCTGCACGCGCTGCCCGACGAGCTCACACCTACTACCACTACCTCCACTGGCTTGGAACGTGGAACTGACGTACAATAATATATTAAAAATAAAAGTTCTATTTACAATCTACATTAATGTTTTTCTTGTTACATCGACGTTTGAATCTTACAGTTCTAATAAAAAATAAATATGTAGCTACACGATACATCCACGCAATCTCAACATAATTGATCTTAACAAACGTACAGACGGACAACAAAGTGATCATATAAGTGTTACGTTTTTTGCCCTTTGAGACACGGAACTCTGAATAATGAGAATGTTGTCCTTGCTGTCTCTTTTAACCTAACTTTTAAGCTAAGCAGTAATAGCAATGAAGAAAAAACAACAAAAATATACCCTGCAAAAGTAAAAACAAGCCCCGAGATTGATCTTCAAGTGTGAATATTATCAAGTATTAGGGAAAGATCACGTAGTAATTTAGATCTTTAGTCAAAACTGGATATTGTTCACGCGTTGGTATCTTAGTGTAACTCATCCAATGTTAGATTCATGGACACGCATACTCAAATAATAGCCATTTATCAATATTCAGTATGACGATATAATGTGGCGGTGAATACTTAAATATAATTTGCAACGATTAAGAATGCTTACCTAAACGGAAGTAATATAACCGATTTGTGATGAAATGTTAACAACTAGTAATAATTAATATTCCACAGTTAACTTCTATTTTGTGCAGGCAGGTATAAATATATATTTTTAATAATATTGGATCATACTTACAAAGTTGCCAGATCCTGTACCAGGTTAGTCTTAATGTTCATAGTCTTCTATAATAAAAACTTATATAAAACCAAGACAGATGTCAATCAGCGACAGAAGAGAACACTTTATGTACAATTTGTGCTGTCACGGTTAAAGCGGAGAATAAAGAACAGTGAACAAAGCAGTTGTTAACTGCGAGGCATGTGCGAGACGCTCTCGGTACTAGCGATGCTGGCGGCGCTGGCGGTGCTGCCGGCGGCGCGCGGTTCGGCTCCCGCCACTGAGGATGACGACGTGGACGTAGAGCCTGGCGCGTATGTGGTGAGAGAAAATTTGCCATCGGAAATATTATTAACACAATTTTGTGCTCGCAATGTATAAAGAAAACTTATTTTTACATAAGTAGTTTTACTTATTTGAAATTGAAGAGAACTAGTAGAAGGAATTTGTGTAGCTCTAAAGAACGAAGCTTCAAGGAGACCTCGTTATAGAGCTTCTTTATATATGAACTTATGTCGTGTTCTTATTTCAAGATTTATGTAGTTCCCATTTAATTTTAATACATACAGTATTTGGTTTTATAAAGTTCTACTAAATGATTATTTTAATTTAATTAAATTTATTTTAATTTAATTAAAATAATAATTTAGTAGAACTTTAAATTTAATTATGTATCTACAAAATAAAGGTAATATTGGAGCACGAGAACGAGCGGCAGTGCTCCGCGTCCCTGATCTCGGAGCGCATGGCCGTGACGACGGCGGGGTGCGCGCGCGGCGTGTCCGGCGCACCGCTGTGGGCACTGGCCGCGTTGCTACCAGCCGCGCCGCTGCCCGCGCCGCCTGCGCTGCTGGCCGCCGCCACGCGCCGAGTAGCGCGCCTCGTGCTGGCCGGCGACGGCCGCGACCCCACCGACCCCGCGCTTGACTTCGCCCTCGTCGAGCTAGAGGACCAGTTCGGCGCCGCCGCCCGCGCGCTCCCCATTGTCGCCGCCGACGCGCCCCAGCGCCCCGGCGCCCCCGACGCCTGCAACGTCGCCGAGTGCTACGTGCAGCGCTCGCTGCCCGGCACCGCGCGCCGCACGCGCTTCCTGGTGGCCCTCGTGGCGCCCGCCCCGCCTGGGCGCTGTGCCGCGCGCGTCCCCCACTGGGCCGCCACGCAGCCACGCCCGCTGTGCTTCGAGGGGGACGAGCTCTGCGAGGTCTGGTTGATTTATCACATATGTGTCTATTAAGTGTGTCGATGCTGATTGTTCACATGTGTGTGTGTGTATGTATGCAGCGCGATGTAGGCGCCGGCGTGGTCTGCGAGGGGCGGTTGTGCGGTGCGCTGAGCTCGCCGCCTGGCGGAGGCTGCGCCGACGTGGTCGCGGTGCAGCGTGTCTCTCGCTGGCGTCGTTTCCTGCATTGTGCATTTACGCCCGGCCTCTGTGGACGGTTACTAGCGCATTACTTGTTTAAAAAAAAATATTACACTACTAACTACTACTACACTCCTAGTTAAGTCCTCACCTTAGTTTATTTAATTAACCTTAGAAATATGTCCATAGTGTCCATTTGTACAAGACTGAATATATAAACGCCAATTTAAAAAAAGGCTGTGAAAGAGAAGTTGTATTTCTTAATAAAAAAACACGTGTGTTCGCCTCAGGGGTCCGTGTGCTCAAGTCTGTACCGAACGACGTCTGCTGCAGGATGATTCCGATTCACCGATTACCCTGTTCAGTTCTGAACTTAATGTGTCATCTTATAACACTTTATGTAAGTATATGGAAGTAAATAATTACTTCTATTATTATTCTGTACTTACTTACTCTGGACTTGCTGCAAGTTGTGCCACAGCAGAGATCTGATCTCAGCTCCATTAGGCGAACTCGAGGAGTTTTGGGAAAGTGTCAGGGATGTTCTAGGTAGTGTTAGAGAGAATGAAAAAATAATAATATGTGGTGATTCCGGCGGATGGGTCGCAACTGCGCGAAGCAGTTACGAGGGAGTCCTCGGTCAGTATGGTGACAAGAGAATAAATGAGTATAGGAGAATAACTGTAGAATGAAAGGGGTGTTTTCAAAAGACGGTGAAATTTTAACAGAACATCGGTACATTTTGCCGGAATAGGCTGAAGGAGATGTATGAATGTGATGAAACCTCAGTCTCAAATAACAACGAAACGCTGAGTCTTGATATAGCCGATGGCGAAATCAGTATAAAAAAAGTTGAGAGTACAATACGAAGTCTGAAAGGTGGTAAGGCAGCGGGAGCAGATGGTGTTACTGCCGAGATGATTAAATATGGTGGGCCACGCATCTTGGACTTGTTCTGGTTTTTGCACAATTTATGCTGGGGGCTGGGGAGCTCTATAAAGGGTAAGGTAGTAAAGTTTATGCTAAAGTATTGGCGAAAAGAATGCAAGAGATCCAAAAGGCTGTTGTGGGAGGCCCAAGGAGACCTGGAAGATATATGGTATGCATAACACATCTTTTCCCTCCGACTAAAGTAAAAATAACAATATTTTAAAAAGAAATTGACTCATACTTCACATGATGCATGCCAACTATATCACAGTGGTACTAATTCGGTATTTAGAATTTTATAATTTTAATCTATATATATAAAAGGACTTGTCCTCACTGACTGAGGTAAGACGCACGCACAGCCGTAACCGCTGATGGTAGAAACATGAAATTTGGACAGATGTTTACATTCGTAATCTGGACATCCACTAAGAAGGGATTTTGAAAAATGATTATTCTAAAGGGGTGAAATAGGGGTTCAAAGTTTGTATGGAAAAAAATTTAAATCGGCACCGATTTTTATAAAATTTGAAATTTAGATTTTTAAAAGTATTTAATTGAACACGTGTTTCATCGTTTTCTAGAATTCACCCCCTAGGGGTGCAAATAAGAGGTTGAAAGTTTGTATGGAAAAATCTTTAAATCGCCACCGATTTTTATAAAATTTGAAATTTAGACTCTTAAAAATATTTCATTGAACAAATGTTTCATGGGTTATTAGAATTCACTCCTAAATACGCAAGCGAAGCTGCGCGCATCCGGTAGTCTTTTATAAACTCCCTAAAGAGATAACTCTACACTAACTCTTTTTAGCTGAGGAACGAGTGTCTTGGCGAGATTTGGGGAAGGCCTATGTCCAGCAGTGGACAAAAGATGGCTGTTGATGATGATGATGGTGATGAATCTTTTATAAATTTGACTTTCAGAAATTGAAATTATTTTTTACATTGTCTGACAGACATTACTACCAGCACTGCACGCGTCGCGAACTACGGCCGCTTCCCTCCTCAGTCGCTGTCGCTGTCCGACGGGGGCGGAACCGGGATGACTAAGACCTTCCGCTCCGAAATGGAATTTGAACCAAATCGTGCTGATTTTAAAGTAAGACGGGGAGTTTGTTGTGTATAAAATGTTATAAACTTTAAATATTTAATTTCTTCCTTTTTTACCTTCATACTTCAAATACGTTATCTCTCAGAATACACGAGGAGAGTATCAAATTATTTAATACTCCATTTTGTGGGTCCAGAAAAGAAAAGTGATGGAAACCCAATTCACAATTTGGGGAATTGAATTTATCTAATTTCAAACGTAATCATCTCCAGCGAGTGGTCGAAATCCTCGAGTAATGACGTTTGTACAGTACAGTGTGCTACGATGGCATGGATCATTTATTACATGATGTTTTTGCATGTTTTCAGGTTGATATGATTAATAAAGTAATTTAATTTAGTATGCCTAACGCATTGTCATTATGACAACGTATATGTAAGACAGTGTTTGCATGGTGCCATTGCGTAAACATTATGCAAACGCGCCGTCCAGGTGAGCCCGTCTCGAACGACCCGCGTGGGCTTGAAGGCAGGCGAGTACGGCGACAACGCGGCGGAGTACGGCGCGGACGAGCCCCCCGGCCCCCAGCCCACCGCCACCGCTCACGCGCCCACGCCCACCACGCACCGCGCCACGCGCCCGCCTGCGCCCGCACTGCCACTGCGCGACCCCGCACACCCCTCCTCGGCGTCCCGTATCGCAGCCACGACACTGATATGCAAGCTTCTATTTTTTGTATTAATATAGACATTATATTTTAATTTGATATTAATATTAAAAGTGTTCTATAAATTAAACTGTATTCTTCTTCTCACTTTCTAAGACGAAATATAATGTTTCTCTAGATATATAAGATATAAGTGGCCAGATTTATGATAAACTACATTCACTTTCGATATATTTAGCGGATACAATTTATTTAATGAATTATTTCCATTACGGCAAAACAAAGCATAGCATCCAGCGATATACCCAAGTACTTTGCTGTATTTTCGTATGGGATTATTAGTTGTTGTTACGGGATGATAATCAATCTGATTTAATCGATTTTGATTCATTTAAATTAAAATCAATCTGTTTTAATCGATTTTGATTCATTTAATTTAATTTTTCAAATGTTTCCATTTGTGTACTTTGTTGATGGCTCCTTAAACTTTTTTGACTGCTTCTATATGAGTTTTACCAACCGCCAATATCATAGTATCATTAGAAAATTTCCCATGTGTTACAATGTTAGAATGTAGTCATATCAAATATTACTTTGTCGAAAATCACTTTAAATACATTTTATAGCTATGATCAACGATTTTCCAATCGAGGAATATCATAATGTTATAGAATATTATGTATACCTAGTAGGTAAAGAACCGGGCCCAATACACTCCCTTGTGGTACACCTGCTTTGATTATGGTGTCAGCCATACAGATAAAATAATTAGTACTCTTTTGGGAAGATAATCAACGGTGGCAAATGATTCACTATTGTATTAAGTTCAGCTTAGTCATAGTATCTAATATTTGAGCGTAATAATTTTACAAATATACCTACTGTTAGAGGAATTTATAATAAATAAATGCAATAAAAGTTATAATAAAATACACCTATGGTACAATGCGAACTAGTACAAATATCTTGTGAAGCAAGGTAGGCTAGTTTAAGAAATAAGAAAAATAATAACGAAATTAAATATGGATAATATATTCTTATTATAGCTATCTTGTCGCTTACAGTTGTACATCGGCCTTACTTCTAAGCCACGTGTTGTAGGTGTTAACACCTTTTTCGTACAGTTTTTAGCGTTTCCAAGTAAATAGTTAAGTTAACAATACATTATACGATGATGTAACTGTCGTGCCGTTCGCCTTGGAGCCTAGCTTGCGAAATTAATACGTTTGTCGTATATGTTAACAAGAAGGCTATAAATCTTTGAACGTGGGTTCGATGGTTACCCAATCTATCTTATAATTTTGTTGTCAAGCAATTGAGAGATTGCTATGGCGCAGTAGAATTGTAAACGCGGCAGTTGTCAGTTCGATCCCCAGTCTGTTTTCTTTTTCTACGTCGTCTATGTCTTAACAGTACGATTCCTCTACCATTGCGGTAAAAATTAGATGTAGAATCATGGCTTATTATTACCGAAACTTGATTATTACCTTGTGAAAAATAATTAGCTCTGTTTAGTCAATCGAAAGAGTAGAGCTTCTCTCAATTTATGAACCTATTGAAAAAAAAAACAAACCCTATAATTTAAGGGAAGCTTGCCAGAATCTAATAGTTAAAAGCGCATTTAAATCGGTTAAGCCAATTCTGAGATAACCGGTAACGCACGCACAGACACAGACAAACAGACAAAAAAATTTAAAATCTGTTTTGTGTTCTATTACATTAATAAAGATCCCCAACAACATTTTATCTTAAATATCTTCCAAGTACATACAGACACCAATTTGTTACGATTTTATTATAAGTACCTATAGATACTAATACAAACTTATAAATGCCTTTGACCTACTCTAAAATTGGAAGGAAACCTCGGTGGGCGAATCCAAATTGCACTTTACTGGTTTTTTTCGTTTAGAAATACGGAATTATAAAAATGGACAAATGTAATAGGCATTGTAAATCATAGCTTAAGAGCAGAAACACAGTAGCTTCTAAAACATTTAAATTATTATTCACACCTCGAAGTGACCTTCGGTTGTCATGAATGACATTATGTTTTGTTTTTGTACTGGGCTCAAGATGGCATATTGAAAAAGCATGTAATCCGTGCCGTAGCATATAAATAGACAATTGAATGAGTAACATTTTCTGGTATGTGTGTGGTCAATGTTTTTTATAATTTTTACTAGCTTATACCTTTTAACTTTACTTTTTAATTTTTTGGCTCTAGAGCCAGGGAAAAAATCAGACGGCTCTAGAGCCAGGGAAGAATCTAGAAAAGCTAGTAATAAGACAACTTACGTGGCGTTGAGTTTCTCTACCAAATATCTAATATCTTGAAAACTGGGGCGGAAAGTGGGGAACGGAGATTCTTGACACTAGGTTCCCTTTTCTTACCCAGAAATATGCTGGATATAGTTATATAGGGAACCTCGTGTTGAGACACTCCGTTCTCTTGAAACTAATAAAAACAAGAAGTTAGCTTGAAAGTAATAAAAAAATCTTGTAAATGTTATATTACTGGAAAGAAAAAATAATCCTATTATTATAATTACTGTCCTATTAATGTAATTTAGTCACAGATAAAGATACCTGGATATACTTTTTTTTTGTATCGGTGGTCAAAAAGTAAGGTAATTTGTTCATTTTATAAAAAATGAAATTTATTTATTTATCCGTCCAATCAAAATTTCATCCCTTTCAAATTAATCCCAGTCCGTTAAAACGCACTACTTGTTTTTTTTTCTTTCTTGATTTTCAACGCGTTCTCGCCCCCTTTGATTTCGTTATAACACTTATAAACGTTTTCTTGTGCCATACTTTTTCATAGGTAGGACATACTTCTTACCTTTGTTGATCATCTAGTTCTTGTAAGTTAATTTAGTATTGTTATGTTAATATTTAAACTTTAATGCTTTCGGGAATAGGACTCGATTTTATTTAAACTCGTTCTCATCTTGTGTGGTCGAACCTGTAATTTATAAAAAAAATATTAGTATCTATTAATTTAACAATAAATCTTTTATAAACAAGTTTTTAATTGATTATAATATATTTGTTCTATAATAAGTCTTGGAGATACTACGTATGTGACCTTGAGGTTAACAATGAAGCATGGGCAGGGGTCGCGAGTTCACGTGCCAGCCTGGGCAGACACAAATAAACAATGAAAATGATTAAAGATATCCTTCTACAAATAAAAGCTATTACGCAGAAGGAACCCAAATCATAAAATAGTGATTTCTTAAAATTATAATGCTTATACTTACGACTCTACTTAGTATTTTTTATTATTACTATCGAAGCTTTTTCTTTTCTTGAGCAGGATTCAGGAACAGACAATCTGCTTGACTCAAGACACTCGTATACTCCTTTTATATATTCCGCTCGTAAAGCTCTACAACATTCAAATTTTACCAGAGCGGAAAATTAAAATTAAAACAATATTGAAATAAATATAGTTATCTAGTTTAAATGAAAATACTATTATTATCTTAAAATTGTATTTTTTTAAGTTTGACTTCAAATAATCAAATAACAAGACAACAATCTAAAGTTCTTAGATCACAATTGAAGCTAAAGAACCGATTTTAACTTTTTCTAAATATATCTACTAACTTGTTAACTATAACGTGGTTCTGAGTTCAAATATAACTAAAAAAAACACATTTAACATGTTCACTGCGGGATCTATTCTTGGTCTTTTTGGACCTCGTATTATTTTCTACATAATATTTTGATACCCAGTTCACTTACTTGTTTTCTTTTTTTTTGTGAAAATTTTATTGGCTAATTAGTTCCATAAGTTTATTATGAAATATATTATAATGCTGTTTTCTAAACTTAAAAATAAATAAAGCGTACAGGCGTCAAGTCTATATAAGGTCGATTTCGACCTCAAACTACAATGAACGTGTTATAAAGTCGTCATATTATCAAACATTACTTTGTAGAAAATCACTTGAAATACATTTTATATCTATAATAAACGACTAAGTAGCTTCAAAGGAAGTTTTAAAATGAAGTTTTAAACGAACATACAAATATATACAAATGTTTATATTGGCATAAATATATTCGAAGAAAAGCTGATATAACGTAAACAAATAAAGTAGCGATAAGAGACATTAGACGTAACTGAGTGCATTGTGAGTAAATACTATGAATGTTATTATTAAACTTGTTTATCATCAATAGACTCTATTGTGTCGCAGAGAGGAAATGTCCAAATGTACAGGGAATTCATTATTTTAATAATTGCTGTAGTAATGGTCCAACCACCGAGGACGCAAAAGACCGTGGAAAGTGGAGTACGTTGAAAAGGAAGGCATACCCTGGCAATAGCCGGGATTAATGCCAGGAGGAAGAAGAAGAATTGCTGTAGTAAAGATAAAGCCAGTTAACATGTCTTTAAATCAGACATAAAAAATTCTACTTTAAAATCGGAAAGTAATAAACTAATTGTGGATTGACAAATCTAATCTTTATATATTCTTAATTTTTTTTTAAAAAGTAAGTATTCGTGTATGTGTAATAATTTTATTATTATATATTATTTATATCTATCTATCTATAAACATTTATTTGTTTGAGCGCGTTCATCTCAGATACTACTGATATAAATTGCAAAATGTTTTTGTCTTAAATAGTCCATTTACCGAGAAAGGCTATATTATATTATCAAATGAACAATTAAAAATGTTGCAAAAACCGAAGAATTGGAGAGTTTCTGTTGTGAGACGTAGGTATGCCAACTTTTTAAAAAATGACCACGCAGGTGAGGCTACAGCTACGTACAAGCTTAGAGCTTATAGTGGCTTATGTAATTTTCGGGACTTTGTGTGTTAAATCCTATATTAAAAAATTTTTTTTTTAGCTTTACGCTGTATCCTCCATATAGCATGGTAAACAGAGGGAACACTCCGTTCCCTGTCTTCCACCGAATTTTCGAGGCATTGCGTGTTGAGTGCAGAACTCAACGCCCCGTTTTGCCTCGACACACTAGCGAAGAAATGAAAATATTAAATACTCCATGTCCTCGAGAGGGATTCGAACCCACAACCTTTCACGTTTATAGTCACGTGTGTGTGTCCCTGCGCTACGACTGGCCTCTAATAAATAACATATTTTATATAAATCTTATTTTTTCCATGATAATTGATACTTTAAATCATTTTTGCAGAGCGCATTTATGTTTCAAAGTTACTTTCTGTCAAAGTTTTAAAAAGAAAATAATAATAATTATTATTAGAAAATAGTAGATATACCACTTTAACCCTGCTCTGCTCTAGACATAATTGTAAAAAACAAAATGGGATTTAAATTTCATCACATAATAAAATAAAAAGTTGAAAAGCTCGTTGTTTTAACTTTCAAAAAACATTGAGTATAAAAAGATTTATTGAAGCAGCACAACGCTTAAGGCATCTTTCGTCCTGCAGCTTCTTGCTTAAGATGCACATGCATGGACTCGGTAGGGATACTGTAGAGCTGGTGAGTATCAGAACTGCCATAATATGAAACAAGTATTATGTATTTTTTAATAGTTGTGCTATTGATAATTATAATATTAATATTTTACTTGCATTTTTCTTAGCGTTATCAGTAGATGTAGAAAATCAACAAAAGCGAAGAAAATCAACAATAGAAGCATATAATGTTTTAAAGTATTCTGTAATCTGAATATTATAAAGTACATATGTCATATAATATCTCCTCAATTTAAGGTCATCCTTACCCAATATTAGATTTGTTTGGCCCAATGCGAAATCCCTAAGAGAACTAGCAACTAACGACTAGCTTTGTCTAACCAGACCAGACACCTTTTCTCAAGAAAATTCGATTACATTTCTTTAATTATTTTTGTATGATAAAAAATTAAAATAAATGAGAATTAACTTACATATTTACAACAATTCTATTATACGCACGTACAGACATCTGCCGAAGTTAATCTTTGCACCGACAGAGATGGCAGTTGTACGGTGTCGGACGACCGAAATAGACTACATCGTGGTCTCTCGCCGCTCCCGCGTATTGTTAAAGTTAATACATTCACTTTAAACCTTACTTATCGCGTGAATTCAGTGAAATGTAGTGATAGTTATAGAAATAGTGTTTTCTCACTCCATTTTGTTGTTATTTAGGTATATATTTTGTGAACCATGTGGTGTTATTATTTTGTACTGTTCTTGTTATGCCTTCCGCAGTCTGATGGTAAGATTTCGTTATTGTTTAATTTAATTTTATTTATTAATTAAATATATAAATTTAGAAAATACCTTTTTTGGGATGGGGTAATTTTATTTACTTTCAGCTACTTTTTAAGCTTTTTTCTAAAAATGTAAGTGAAAAAGTGGAACTAAATCAATATGTAAACAATTCATTTTCCCGAGCGAAAATCGAACCCAGAATTGTCGTATTTAGTCACAAGTTTGTGCCCCTGCGCCGCAACGGCCCTTATATCTATATATTTTTTCGCCCTCTAATTTTTATCGAAATCTTTTAGACAAATACATAAAAGAAATAGACATATAATAATATATTAGGAAATTTGACAAAGTCCATCATATTTCCAATTATGGGAAATATTTTAAAACCTACACATATCATTTTTATGATAAGCGTAATTAAAGTCAAGGTTCACAATAATAAATCACCTTGATATTTTGCCTAGAGCCTTATAGCTCCAAAAATGTAGACTTCGTTTGTATAACGATTAATTATAAGAATGACTACGGAGATATACAGATGGTTGTTATGTTTGATGTTTTTAAATTTCATAATTTAAAATACTTATATTATAATAAATACTAAAAGGAAATATCAAGGAAAGTTAGTGTCTAAACACTAGATGCATTTTTTTTCTCATGCTCTATTTTTTGAAGCTATGATTTTTGCTAATTTTACAAAGTAATTATAGAATCTTTTAATTTATTAGGTTACTCCTCTTAACTTAACTTAAAAGAGATATGTAAATTTAAAAATTTCTATATATTATATAAAAAAAAATATTAAATAAATACCGGCTGATAATAATTCTTTTCAAATGATTACACTGGTACCTACTTGTTCAATAAAATCAATTTAGTAAATAACCGCATTGATACCTTATTAGAACGTATTGCTTCCATGCATACGAACGCTTCGGCATGGATTTAATTTTGCTATATGTATTAATTTGATATAGATAAAAATATTTTTTGAGGAAGTTTGGCGCAGGAGCGTAAGCGTGTTTGTAAGGGCGACAGGTTGTGGGTTCGATTTCGATGTGGGAGAAGCTAATAAATAAATATTTATTAGCTTAATAAATAAATATTTATTAGCTTTGGCGTCGTAGAAAAGGGCAGCGCGCGTTGAGTTCCACCACTTAACACGCAATGCCTCCAGAATGCGACGGAAAGGGGGGAATGGAAGTGTCTTCATGAGAACGAAGTATGAACATTAGATTACCAGATTCCCTCTGCCTACCCTAATACAGGATACAGTATGAAAAAACATATTTCTTAGTTAATGCACTATATATGTCCAGAGACCAGATATTGAATATAGCTTTAGTAACTACTGATAACACTACTTTCAAGTAGACAATGTGTAGAAACTGTTCTGTTTAAATGTTTATTTAGTGATAATCGCGAGTGATAAGGACGGCTTACATTCAGCTTTGTTATAAAGATTACAGCATCTCCAGTTTATTTCCGTAATAGCGATCTTAATATGTGTATTTGTATATTTATGTGAAAGTTGTATTATATCATATTTAGGATTTTTACTTTCTACATGAACTTCTTTTTTTTTGCAGCAGGATTAGCAGAGAGAAACTATAGTTATGACTCTCCGTCCCCATTTATTTCTGAGCGATCTCGTTGTGAATGGGAAAGTATCTGTGGGTACGCGCATTGGTAATGCCTTCGATTCCTATTTGGATGAATGAATTAATTAGCCCTGATTAACATATAGTCTTATAGCCATCCTCTATAAATCGACAACCCAATACAAAAAGATTTTTCAATTCGAATCAGTAGTTCCTGAGATTAGCGGTTCAAACAAACAAACTCTACATTTATAATGTTTAGCTATTTTAGAGGTATCTTCAGATACCTTCCATCAGCATTAGGTATACGCAATTATAAAATAAAATAAAAAAATGTAATGTAATTACAAATAATTCATATTTTTTTAACTTTTGAAAGGCGTGCAGCTGTCTCTTAAATGTATGTTTGTTTATAAAATTTATGAGCTGAAAATGAGAGCATGAATCACCCACTTGTGGCTCTACATTGAGATTAATAGGCCACGCTTTGCGTATAGATTTTTGCCTTGCTGTAAATCGTACGAGAAGAGCACACTAGCGACGTGCCCTGGCTTTTTATTATATTTGAAAGAATAAAAAACTGATAATACAATGTTACTTACCCTAATTTGATCTACCGTACATACTTCAACTTTTAAACAAATTTAATAAAGAATATAGAATGAAATTTACATTTGTATGCACACTCAAATATAATGGTGTGGTTTCATTTAAAACATTACGGCTACTATTTAAATGAAATTACATACTGGTAGGGGACGGAAGTGTCTTAATGGTAACGGAGTGTCTTAACATACTCCGCTATGAACAGAATACGGTGTGTTCCTAAAAAACATATCACATCTCTATGGGGCTAACGTAAGAGCACGACTGGCACGACCTTTCCTCGAAACATAATATGCATCAATGACCTGCATGTTACCTTGTAAATTGTAATCAAAATGATACTAAGCCTTCTTCATTATCCTTCTTATTTTTAATATCCTTTTCCGATTAAAACCAAGGTCAGATAAGTGTTTAACATTCTTTCAAAGTTTTTTAAATTTGTTATTTAAATGTTGTGTCCTACATGTCCCTAGCAGAGTAAGCGTATAGCGTAGTGTCAGGACACTTCGTTCTCTATTGTACACTTGCATTTAAGAATTGTAAGGAGAGAGAATAATGACATAAATATAATTCTAGCAAGAGATTGCAAAATGTTATTGTATTAAATTTTCTTCTTTTTATCAATTATCAAAGTAACATTTGAAATATTATAATAACTACTACAGGACTAGTTCCAAAATGTTAAAAGCTGGTAAAACTAATACAAAAAGTAAATTATATTCTTTGAATTTGTAACATAATTTTTAGGTTCACGCATTTCCCGAATGCATTTAGATGGTGTAGGCAAAGACCTGGTGTGAAGACTTCGGTCCTCAAGGTCCATTTGGGCGTTTATTTTAGAGTGTAGATTACAAGCTAGTAGTAAATTAATATATTTATGCGACATTATTAGAACTTTATATCAGTCAAACACTATGCCAAAGTGCTAAATCCATACGAAGAGACGACATAGCGATGACAGGCGTATGGCAGTCGTGATGTTATGAATTGTTAGGAATGACATTTGTACGCAACCTCTCATATAGCTATTTTTTAAAATAAAGCGTAAAATTATATGAAATTCATAAAATAAACAAAACATACTCTACTGTAATATTATGTTTGACTATATACTCGAATTGGACACCACAAATGGTTCTCTAGTATAATTTATTTAAAACTCTAACAATATTCTTTGAAGTTTTAACATCCCAAGATAAAACAATTATAAGGAAAAAGCACAAGTTACGTGTATGCTTTAAAATACTATCTATGCAAATATCTTCGTCAGATATCCACTTGCCAATTAACGTCAATCATCCTGTTGTTTGGGTCAGGGTTAAAAGAATTGGATTCAACAAGCGTTGCAAAATTTTGCAGGAACATTCATGTATAGACCTTGTTATAGCTTCCTTCTTATAAATATATGTAATATATGTATTGATTTGTATAATATATTTTATAAAATATAAATAAATTAAAATGTTCAATTTTCAGGATAATTCAGGAGATTTTGAAGAGATTTCAGTGTTAGTTTACTTCCGTTTCCCATTTTCAGCAGAAGTCAATACTCCGCTTTGTCTTGTTAGCAGAGTTGGGAAATGAACATAATTTATTCTCCTATGTGGGAATCGAACCATTGCATTGCATGTACAGGAACCAGCTGTGCCACTGCGCCACGCAAAGTCTCCAAAATTAGGAGGTGCGAGGGGAACGAAGTGTCTTGAGCCTAGTTCATTCTGCCTATCCTGTGATACTCTTCTTTCCAACGCATTTCGATACATTAACGATTGCATGTAATTACCCCATAATTATACTTGACTAAGTTATATATTTTGTTGTTTAGGCAGTCTTATGGATCAAATGTCAGAGACGATGGCACTTTGCTGTAATCAAGGTACAGCGTATGCCCGGAACCACACTACTGACGACTGTTCCTCATCAGTACCGCCCCCAGTCCATGAAACGTTTCAGCAGATGTGCTCATTTGCAATGGACCAATGCTGTAAGGAATTCATGAAGTAAGTTGATTTTATACGGGATTGAGAAAATTACAGGCAAGGTTTTCGAAACATATGAACGCTCGAGCGAATGCTGCGTTTTGTGATGCAGTAAAGCCAAAATAAGTTTATTTTTTAACCTCATAAGAAATAACCATAAATAATAGCTGTTACAATAACATTGACACCATTACTTATTTTTAGTAATATAACCTTGTAATTATTAGATAATTTAATGTTAATATTAGTCAAAGACAAATGTATTGCGGTTTGGTTCATGATCTCAATGAAGTCATGCCATTTTATATGAACTAAAATTGTATAAGTTTTCCTTAATATTGACATAAATAATATAAGGTTATTTATTCGATATTGAGGACGTCAAGTCGTGGGGCAGCGGCACAACGGGTCACTGTAAACCAGAGGGCCATAGGTTCTATTCGTGTAATAGATATTTACTTGATTCTTAGTTATTTACACATAATTGCAAATTATAACTGTATTCTAAGTATAGTTTTGTATTGTAAGTTAAGTATTGAAGTTCTTTCGGTTGTTCAAAATTCTAAATATTCTAATTAATTTTTATATACATATCTTGAATTTACAATCATTTTGCAAGCCATGGCTGTTACTTTAATTAAAGTTTTTATTCTTTTTTCCAGAAAGAAGTCTGACTGCCAATACGGTATCGAAATAGCCACAAATGTTCAAAGTTGTGCCTCAACCAAAGAATCTGTGAAGGTAAGTCAACATGGTAATATAAGAGAAAAGATGAATTTATGTGAAAACATAATTATAAGCATATTAGATTTTTATAAAATCACATACAATATAATTATGTAGAAAGTAACAATAAAACGAGGTTGTAGGTTTGATTGCCCATTCGAGAAATTAAATATTTCATATTTCCATTTTTTTGCGGTAACAAGGCAAAGCGTAGCGTTGAGTTCTGCCACTCAACATGCAATACACTGCAATACCTTCAGAATTTGAAGATGATTATGATTCTATTAAATAGTATTAAAAATTTACTAAACCTAGATTCTTTAGCTTATGACACAGTTTACAACGAGAAAGTTACTGTAGATAATCTTATCTGACCTATAAAATAATGAACGTTAATCTTTCTTATAAACATTTTTTTCTGAGGCCAGTCGTGGCGCAGAGGCACAAGCGTGCGTCTGATATGTGAGAAGTTGTGGATTCGGTTTCCACTTGAGGAAATTAAATATTTAAAATTTTCATTTGCTCGCTATGGTAACAAGACATATCGCGGCGTTGAGTTCAACTATTCAACACGCAATGCTTCCAGAAGTCCCCCGTTCAATAGGTACGCAGAGTATTGAATTCCTACGAAAAGTGGAGAACGGGTATATGAAATAAAGTAAAAAAATGCTGTAACAATGATATAAGCATTACACAAGTACGATTACCACTTCTTTCAGCAAATTAAGGCATTTCATCTTGTTCCTACAGAAATGTTGCGACCAGTGCATATCAGGAGTAGACGCGGGCAAGAGTGGTGGGATCAGTTCCTGTGGAGTATCTGAGGAAGGAAAAAGTGCTGAACAGTTACTAGCTACTGATGCATTTTCACAATGCTGCAAGGTATTACATAAAACACATATTTTTTTCTATCATTACTTAAAGTCTCTCAAGTGAAAACTTCTAACTCTAGGTTCACGCTGCCTTCTCTGTTGTGTGCGGAAAAAATATAGAAAAGAATAAGATTTATAAGTTCGATTCCCATTGGGAAAAATGGATTATTTTCATTTTCCTCGTCCTGGTAACATGAAAATAAGCGGCATTGAGTCCCGTTACTCAAACATTAGTTCAAAACTGAGAACTAGATCTTGGAACTTGGATCTTGGGAACTAGATCTTAACACTAGATTCTGCTCTCTTTGACTTCTATATACGGGAAAAAAGCGAACTTAAGCGAATTAATCAATCTGTTCAATTTATTACAGAGCGTAGCAACAGAAGACATCGGCAAATCGAGATCTCATGTGGAATCTGTACCGAGCCACACTGATAAACGTATGTGTTATAAATTATATTCCTACAATATATTTGTACGTAACAAATTACCAAGGTACCCATTATGGATAAGAGGTTTTGTTTCTCTAGCCTTCTTCATATTACTCAGATTGAAGAATAAATAATATAATAATTTTAGAAATAATACATACCGCGCGCTGCAAAGTTTTCTAATAAACAAAATTTCTGTAATTATTTTATATTTAATGATTAAAACTGCATCTGCTCCTGCGCAGCAGAAAAACTACCTTGAAAATAGAAAATTATGTTTTTTTGTTACAATATAAAACCTACAATTTGTTTTTAGTTTACTTTCCTTAGTTACTTTTATCAATTTTTAATAAATGCTTTTTTTTTGCTAACTATTTTTTCAAGTTATCCAATTTTTTTAAATTGTAAATTTAAAAACTTGGATAACTTAAAAAATTAAATATCTTCCAGATACAATCTCTAACAGAACTGGAGTAATGGCTGGAGAATTTAAAATAGTTAATTGTCTTTTATTTACTTTATTTTTTTTCCCTAGATTTATCATTGCCTTCGATATGTGAAGATTATGCACCCAACGAGCTGTGCGCACACCACTGCATACCTATACCTGGGTCGTATAAATGTCAGTGTAACGATGGATTTATGCTTATGGCTGATGGAAGAAATTGTAAAGAGGTATTTTTTTTTCACACTACCCTTCAAGTAACAGTATACAAACTTTGTAGTATATGTTTTATTTTTAAATACCTCTAGATCTGACTTCGTTAAATATTAAGTATACTATATTATTTAAGGAAATTATTTTTGCTTAGGTGACAAAAAATAGATGCAAACCTCACAACCCGTGTCAATACAAATGTAATGACGACGGAGTAGAAGTGAAATGCTCGTGCAGACGTGGATACCAGCTCATGTCCGATGGAAAATCTTGTATGGGTAAGATTTTTTTTGTTTTTTCACCTTCACTCTGTATCCCAAATACGACCGACGATACGTTTTGTTTTGTAACCAGAGCGAGGAAATGAAAATAATGAATTCTTCAAATTGGAATCGAACCCTCAACCGTAATAGCTACACTCAGACACTGCGCCACGATGGTCTCTCATGTGTTTCGAATTATTTGTTTCAGACATTGATGAATGTATCTTAGACCCACCAGTGTGTTTGCCAAACACCCAGTGCCATAACATACAAGGATCATACAAATGTATACCTGTTAAACATCCGAAGAATAATTTGGAAAAAGGACAATGTCCACCTGGATTTGCTAGAAATTTCTTGAATAACGCCTGCGATGGTAAGTTTGGGGCTAGTATTACTTGTTCAATATTAAAATATAATGTCCTTTAAATCCCAACTTAAAAAATATCTGCTCGCATCCTTAAACTCGTAAACTTCATATTGTAATTACTTCCACATTTTCATCTCATATATCTATGTATTTCTTTTTTATTTTTTTATATATTTATTATATAACTATATGTATATATATGTGTATGTATGAAACAACTATATATATTTTATATAGTATGTATATGTATATCGACATATATATTTGTTTTAATTATGTATTTATATATTGTAATATAAGATGTGTATTTTGTTTTGTTTGTGCTAAATTAACTAAATGTTTAAAGTAATAACTTAATTGTACTATGATCTCACCCGCTACTTGTAACTCATCCACTTCCACTGGTTGGCTGGAAGAGATCTCTTATAGAGATAAGTCCACCTTTGCGAACTAAATGTATTTTATTGTTTTCTTATGTATATTTTGTGCAATAAAGAATATAAAAAATATAGTATTTAATTATAGTAAACGCCGTCACAGCGTAGCTTCGATGTGGTTCGTCCTAAGTATCTATATTCCTGTATATTGTCTTGTGTATAACAGATATAAACGAGTGCAAGTTGCCAACACCACCATGTCCCGTTTATTTGTGTGAAAATACCATCGGTGGTTACAAATGTGATGGTATAAATGGTGATCCAGCTAACTTAAATCATCAGCCCAGACCGAATATGGAGGATCGATGCCCACCAGGTTTTAAAAGCGGTGTAAATGAAGAATGTAAAGGTGTGTATTACCAAGATTTTCACGCTTTATTCCTGTTTATTCCGTATTCATCGAAGTGATCAGAGAGCACCCAACGTTTCCGCCCGAATAAGGACATTGCGCATTGAGTGGCGGACCTCATCACTGCACTTTATAAAAGATCCTTGAAAGGACCCACGATCACCGTTTACAGGTAGAAGCTGTCCTAATGAGCCATGACGACCTTCATCTTAGAAAATTTTAAATTTATTCAAATATGAATCTACATAGTATTTGCTATAGTTGTGAGTTACGTTCTATTTGATACCACGTTATCTCTATATAACTGAATAATACTTTAAAAATACTATTAAATATATTCTTTATTTTTTTTCTTGATTTTTCTTTATTTTCAGATGTGGATGAGTGTCTCTTAGGCAATGACGATTGTAATAAAATGTCACAGTTCTGTATTAATACTAAAGGCTCCTTCTACTGCCAAGATAAAGCATCCAAACATTGTCCACCGGGATTCAAAACGAATATTTTTACTAATAAATGTGAAGGTATTTGTAGATTGTTATAAGTATTCATAATGTAAAGAAATATTATTGTTACTTTGTTTAAAAAAGGCAATTTATTCTTAGTTCTCTCTGCATGAGCAAAATAAAATTGGAATTTTCAAATTGGAATTTTCAGACATCAATGAATGTGAAGACGGTCAAGATATTTGTAAGCCAGATCAGATTTGTGTTAATGAGCTCGGTGAATATGATTGCAAGCCGAAGATGGATTTGAGGTTAGACTACATTACTAGATTTTACTGCTCTCTCGCCCATACCTAAAACTTCTCAAGCTCTCTTGTTTTTGTAAAACTTTTCATTGTTATTGCTATACTCTTCCTCGATAAATGGACTCTCGAAGAAAAAAATTGTTTTTCTTCCCGAGTCTCTTCATTCGCTTTATAATAATATAATTGATTTTCTTATAAGTTGATGATGTTAACAAGATCACTTTAATGGTATTCAGGCTTGTCTATATAAATTTTCACTAGCAACCGTCAGCTAGTGTTATAATGGTGTAAAGTTTTAGTATAATTCTTTATATATCTATGCTGTCTGGAATAAGGTAGCTGAACATAACGAATAAGAAGTTAGGTGTAAACTTGATATTAGGATTCCTTCTTATTTTTGATTATTTTCTTTTTTTATCTTCCTTCTTAGTAAACAGTGTGCAAAGGTTCAGAAAGCCTAACTTCAGCCGCCCGCGACTCGTCGACCACACTATATCTTCAATAACATAATGATCTTAATTTAACGGGCGACTATTTTTCATAAATTTTATTAAATTATTGATATTTCAAGTATATTCATAATATTTTGTAAAAATTATTTACAGAAAATTAAATATAAATTGTCCTGATGGAATGAGGCTAGATCCCGCTACTAAGAGATGCGAAGGTTAGTATCATATTTTTTTTGGTATTGCTATCCTACATGATAATACTTTTGTGAAGGCAGAAAAGGAAAAATTATATAAATATTTAGACTTGAAATTACTGCCATATGAGATGTTAGTGCGATTGTCATTGTGCCGATAGCGGCAGTATTACTTAAGGCCCAGCCACCGATGACTCCAGATCATGGGTAACTGGCTAGGCTTCAAGTAACTCGTATATTTGACAATTAAAGTATATAAAATTTTCGGGATTCTTTTAAACACTGTGCTAGACAAAAACGTAAATAGTAATTGCTCCTTCAAATTTAGAGAGCGAAAGTGCAAAAAGATTATGACTTGTTTTTTACTATTTAATCTTCATTGGATAGATGATAAATATAAAACACCAGTTAATTATTAAATTGAGGCATTAGCCTCAGTACATATCTGAAAAGAAATTTAGGAACTTTTTTTTCAAATAAATACTTTAACATAAGGTACAGCTGGTTTGCTTTTTATGTCATAAATTCATAATATGCGGAAAAAATACTAAGTGATGATGATGATGTTGAAAAAACTATTTGTTTTAATTATCTTCGTCATCATTATCATCATCATCATATGAGAAAGATTTATCGAAGAAACAAAGATTTTCGCAGATGTCGACGAATGTGTAGAAGGAACTCACCTATGTGATCAGTACCAAAATTGTCTAAACACCAATGGAAGTCACGAGTGTCATTGCAAACTTGGATTTCAATTAGATCCCACCATTGGAGCTTGTGTTGGTGAGTTTAACATTTCTGTCTACTGCTTAGACAAAATGCGCCTTGGGTATATGTAATTCCATAAATCAGCTTAAAGTACCTATATCGATTTTTGAAAACCTATATAAATCATTTTTGCATAATTCACAAAATGGGAGAGATTACTTAGAGGTAAATGTGAAATAAAATTTCATGAAGACTGATAGGAGACCACTAAGAGGTTTTAAATAGAAAGTAAAAATGAAGAAATATTTTATTAATACAAAGTTATATACTAAATTAGACTTTTTTAAATACATAAATAGCTTTAAATATTTCGATTAAATGTTTTTAGATATCAACGAATGTGCAACGGAGCAAAATAACTGTATTCCAGAATCACAGCGATGTGACAACACAGTTGGATCGTTCCTTTGTATTCGCCTCTTGTCGTGTGGAACTGGTTATATTATACACCATACCTCTAGCACATGTGAAGGTATAACTTGGAAAAAATTTTTCTTTTTCTATGGAGACCATCCACAAATTACGCCACATAAATTCTAAAATTGTTTGACCTGTCTCTGGTTGTCTGTCTGTTGGTTACATTTGCAAGATCCCCCTATTTATCTGATGTGATCCCACATATTTGACAATTTTACACCTAGTAATTATTACATTAAAACTGCACTTCAAAAATTATTATTATTTTTGGTTACACGTATTTCATGTTTTAATACTTTGACGTTATTTTTAATTACTTGAAATTAAGGATCGAGGAGGAGTGATGTAATTTATGGATGGCTTCATATAACAAACATATTTTTTTTAGCTTCACGCTGTATCTCGCAAAAAAGTTGTAGGCAAATGGAACCTGGGAACCTAGTGTAAAGACACTTCGTTCTCCACTCATCACCCCTTTTATGGGATATTGCGTGTTAACTAGAAGATCTCAATGTCGCACTGTCTTCTTACTAGAGCGACAAGTAAAAAAATCCTCCCCTTCTGCTATACAAATCCTATCCTCCCCTGGCCCTCTTTAAAGAACGAGTGAATAGGCACTATTTAGGCAAGCATGCTCCACCTAAGTTCGCATCGTCGCTTACGACCAGGTGAGATAGCGGACAAATGCTTGCCTATCTACAATAAAAAAAAATACATCGTGAAGCTAAAAATGTTTCAATTATAATAATATTTCCTTATAGATATAGATGAATGCGCCCTCGGTACTCACAACTGTGATCGTGCAGGCCCTCAATATCATTGTGTGAATATACCAGGATCATTCCGTTGTACAAAACGTGTCACTACCACTGTGGCCCCACCAGCGGAATACGAATTTGAATATTATGATTCTGAGTAAGTTGCTTTTTATGTTCTTTCTATCAAATAGTTCATTAGAATAAACTAGAGAATAGGGAAAATCATTGTTTGTATATAGATTATTCTTATCATCCCGATCTAGTAGTGTCGAAAAAAGTCATGAAAATTAAATGGTGCGAGGAAAATGGAGTGGCTTATTGTTGAGCTCCTTCTTGCTACCATGTAGGAAAAGCGTGAAGCTGCTAGATGTATGACACTATTTCTGTTCTCTTCTTTTATATATTAAAGCGTTTTTGTGATTATAATACATGTATATTTTTTCCCTGCGTATTTTAATTTATAACGAATGAATTAATTATTAAGTAAATAAATTAAAAGTGAGAGTAATAATTCTCATATATTTAACAATATTTTATACAATAGTAATTATATGTACACAATAAATTATCATAGGGAAGAAATTGAAGAATCATCAAATAATACACTAAATGAAATTAATACAACGACAACCTCCGCTCCTACCGTGATAATACCAATACAAAGTACTTCTGAAGTTCCAAGAATTATTTCTCCATCTGAACAACCTAAAACAATTGCAAACTCTAATAATAATGCTGAAATGAATCCAAAAATAGAAAGTACCGAAAATATTGATAATGAGATAATTACTAATGCTATTGATGTACCAGAAGTAGAAGGATCTTCTATTGATGAACCAAAACTCAATGAACCAAATGAACCAAAATTTGAACCTACTGAACCTAATAAATTTTCTAAATCTGAAGTAGATGAAATACCATCAGTAGTTACAAATACTCCAGAAGTATCAACCTCGCCAAAATTAGTCGTCTTAAAAGTTGGTGAAGAAACAGCCACCGTAAGGGGACATAAAATTGAAAATGGCGCCGTTTTAGTGGACACTAAGAAAATACCGAAGAATGAATGGACTAAAATAAACGAGAAACCAACAATTTGTCAATCTGGATTTGAAATGGACTCGTATGGTGCTTGTTTTGGTAAGATCTTTAAACTATTAAAGTTATATATGAGACTAACGGGGCGCCGTAGCACAACGTTCGACTCTAAATACGGCGGCCGCAGGTTAAATTAGGAATTAAGGAATAGGAATAATTCTTCCGAATAGGAATTCGGGGGAATGAAATATCTTTTTCGCTCTCGTAAGAAGACAATGTACGGCGTTTAATTCCGTCACTATATCTCGGAAATATAGTAAAAAGAGGAAAAAGAGTATATTAACCCTAGGTACCATTTTCCTACATTACTTTGCGAGTAAACCTGCTTATTTTATATACAAAAAGCAAAACAGCTTCACACCTTTTACCGCAAAGCAATAATTTATATATTGGCCTCAAATTTTATTATACGTTCAATTTTTGGTATGTTTTTAAATCTTTATTGTAGAGTATTATTTCTAAATTTTAAATATTCAATTCAATTATAAATTATATTTTCTAGATATCGACGAATGTGCCACAAATAAACACAGCTGTTCAGGTTTAACAGAAATATGTCGAAATACAATGGGAGGATACCTTTGCGATTGCTCTTATGGATTCCGTAGAGATTTATCCACTGGAGCTTGTACACTAATTTTGACATCATCTACAACTACTTCAACTACAACGTCTACTACACCTAGTACTCCTAGTACTATACGTACCACCAGCACTAGTACCAGTACGAGCACTAGTACTACCACGAGTACTACCACAAGTACCACTCCAGCACCAACTACGTCAAGTACCCAAAGTAAGAATCCTAGTAATATTATAAATGTGAAAGTTTGTGAGGATAGATGTTAGTTCTACTTTCAGGCTAAATCTACTAAACGGAATTTGGTGAAACTTTACATTTATATAGTTTATACATGAGAATAACATATAGGCTATAATTAATGCAAGCATTTTGTATTTTTGATAAAATATTACTCAAAGTTTAAGCGGGCAATGCCACGTATGACGGTTATTAGGTTTTAAGTAGTAATACTAATCCCATACCTAAATAAAAATAAATTTCACTTTAATTAAAATTTGCTCAGGCAAAGTGAAAGTTTATTATTGTGTATTTAAAATTGTAGATTACTTCTGGGATTATCCAGATCAAAAGTTTACTTCAAGACCATTTAGACCGAGAAATATATGTGACATCGGTTTTTATTTGAACTCAAAAACTGGAAAATGTGAAGGTATTTATCACTATAATTTATTTTTTAATATTTATTAATAGCAATATTGCTCTACACGCAATGCCTCCAGAGTACGAGGAACGGAGTATCTTAACACTAGGTTCCCTCTGCCTACCCTGCTGTGTGCGAAATACAGCGTGAAACTGATTTAATAGATTTTTAATTGTTTCAAGATGTTGACGAATGCACAAACGGTCAAGCAACTTGCGCTTCCGTAGAAATATGTGTTAATTCAGACGGCGGTTATCGTTGTGAATGTTCGCCGAACTGGACGTTCGATCGTCATAGAAATAAATGTGTGCCAGAGTGGACCGAAGGAAAGTTTCCACCGGGGTATGGTAATATACCATGTGAGTATTTACATTTTAGAAAATGTATAAGAGTTTTGGACGTAGCTAGACTTGAACACCACCAAAGTGACAGGTCAGAGCGCTTGCGGGGAACAAGAGTTACTTAAGCATGTTTATAAGGAAATGTAAATAACTTTTTTATTTTCTTAGTGACTTTAAAAATTTTTGCTCTTTTTCACAAATAGCTGGATAGATAAAGAGAACCTTATATTAAGGCTCTCCGTGACGGAACACACTGACAGAAGTCAACACAATCATCGCACGTAGTCCTACCATTCAATGTGTGACATATAATTTTAATCTCCACTTTCTACTCTATGTACTGCTTTAGGATGGACAGTACTAACTTTACATGAAAAAAAAAAGAATATTACTAAAGAGGTTGATATTGTCTTTTATTTACAGCATATACTCCAATAGATCCTAAAAATATAATACCAAGCTCAAAAGGTGGCAAGAAAATAGCTGAACCGGAAATTACACAAATTGAAGAACAAGGATCAGTCTATAATTGCCCGTGGGGAACCAGACTTGGAGAAGATAAGACTTGTGAAGGTATTACATTATGTACCATACTCAAAACGCATGTCGTTTAGGCAAGCATACTGAACACCTCGCAGCACTGTTGACTGTTGACGTGTTGTCTTGTTATCATTTGTAAAAATAAATCTTCTATTTCAGATATAGATGAATGTGCAACAGGCGAAGCTTTATGTGGTCCTCTACAGATATGTACAAACTTGCCCGGCGGATATACCTGCAGTTGCCCCGCAGGACATAAGTTAGTGGGTGACCATGAATGTGAGGATATAGATGAATGCGCTCTTGGTGGAAGTATTGTAAGGACTTTTTAAAAATTTTTATACTTATATTTTATTACAATATCTAAGCATAACAACAAGTTTTTATTCAGCTTTACGCTGTATCCCGTGCACATCAGGGTAGGCAGAGGGTTGCTAGTGTTAAGACATTCCGTTCCTATTTTCCGCCAAATTTTGGAGGTACTGTGTCTTCAGTGGTGGAACTCAACGCTGCGCTTTGCTACTGATCACTTTATATATTTTCTGTTGTGTGATAGTATGTTACTCGTATTAACTTAAAACATTGTTTTTTTAGAAAAACTAATTTAAATTATAAATTTGCCCTGTTTCAGCCGATATGTTCCCAAAACGCAGATTGCATTAATACTGTAGGATCATACCAATGCAGATGCCACGAAGGATTCAAATCTGCTCCTGTAAATGATAAGGTAAATAAATAAAAAATATTATTTGTTTTAGAGTTCCGTAGCTCAAAAGATAAATACGGAATCTTTATAGGATCACTTTGTCTGTCTCTCCGTCTGTCATGACCATTTATCTCGAGATTACATAGAGGTCTTGATCTTGATCTTGATACCTCAAAAATTTAAATTTTAAATCTGAAATTAATATACAATATTTAGATCTATAGTTCCTTCAAGCACAGAGATGACAATCAAGCTTCTCGTATATTCTTTTAGAGTTTCTCTAAAGATACCATGCATTTATGCATGCATCGATTTTGCTGAATTTTGTATGAAATTCGTAGCTTTAGATTTTGCTGAATTTTGTATAGGTTTATTGGACCTATGAAATTTAGCACGAAGTGAGTCCTTATAATACAAATAAAGGAAAAATTAAGTAATATTTAATAATATAATTAATACATTTTTCAATACTGATATATAACATTATGTTCTTTTAATACTAGGTATGCGTAGACGTAGATGAATGTACAGACACACGTCAGGGAGAACTTTGTCAGCAACTCTGTAATAATGTATGGGGTGGCTATAGATGTTCCTGCCATAGAGGATATAGAATAAATGCTGATAATAGGTAAGATAATGTTTTTCTTTTGAAGGTGATACCTACACAAGAAATGTGTTACACTTTAATTAATTAGTAATCCTGTTTAAAATAGATTTGCCTTTTTCCGCAAAGCGTTGGTAAAAATGGTCTTAATGGGAACGGAGTGTCTTGACAATAGGCTCCCTGGATCCCCAGGTCTGTTCTGCTCTGTGCGTGAAGCTAAAAAAAGGAAAAAAAAATCACTGTAGCCAAGTGAAGATGTTTTAAAAATAAAATAAATTAAATATTTTTGTATTAAAATTCACAGAACCTGCTCAGATAGGGATGAATGTACGGAATTTAAACACAAGAACTTGTGTATTGGACGTTGTGTGAACGAGCCCGGCAGTTTTAGATGTACCTGCCCATCTGGATACAGACTCTCAGAGGACAGAAGAAGTTGTATTGGTAAAATGTTTTACAATTTGTTCTTTACTTAATATTTCGTTATAGCTCGTACTAATACGAATTCTGAGAAATAATTACAATTTGCTTATATAAAATAAAAAATCGGTTTCAATATTCGATTGTATTGAAACCCATACGTTTTATATGAAAGAATAATATAAAACTATAGATTTTTTTTAATATTATATACACTCTACATACAATGTCTCAAAAATTAGACGATACGTGGGAAATGGAAAAAAAAAACCATATTTTTAAATAACTACAGATATAGATGAATGCGAAACCGGTGAAGCGCTATGTGAGAGCGGCGGACAATATGAAGGTTCTAGTTACGTTTGTTTGAACACCCGTGGTGGTTATCGATGTCCGAAGATTACTTGTCCACCTGGATATAAACTAGAGAGTAGACAGTAAGTATAGTTTTCCTTTTCCTTTTCCTTTTTTAGGGTTTCGTACCTCTAAAGGAAAAAAGGAACCCTTATAAGATCACTATGTTGTCCGTCCGTCTATCTGTCTCTCAAGAGCCTTTATCTCAGAAACTCTCGGAGTCAAAATTAATAGGGTACTTCCGGTTGACCTACAATTATAAACATAAAATATCAAAATCTTAAAAAAAAATATATTTCATTTTTGTGTATATTTCTTTATTTCAGTCGTTGTACAAAAATACAAACATATTGTCCACCAGCGGACTGGGCGTGTTCACATCAACCCAGCACGTACTCATATAATTACATCACTTTCGTTTCAAATCTATTTATTCCTGAATCTAAGGTAAATAAAGATTTTGATTTAAATATTTAGATTAGTTTTTTTAACTTGTTATAATTAATAACTAATAATATTTTTTTTTAAAGTTAGAACGTTAAAATTTTTTTGTTTAAAATATTTTACTTTTTAAGTGTGATTCTACACTAGTAGAATGAAGTAGAACACTTTTTTAGAAAACGTATAAAAAATTCAATCCTAAATAAGTTGTAAACGAATGGCTTAGTGGACAGAGCGCTTAGACTGTTTCCAAGAAGTGCGGGTTCAATTCTCGCTACATTCAAATTTTTATACATTTTCTAAAAACTATTTTTTTCTTTGCTAAGTGTCGAATAACACTTTAAATATGTTAAAAATATTCCAATATTTTCTTTCAACATTAGGTTGATTTGTTCACAATGCGTGGACCCGGATGGCCATACGCTAAAATAAGATTTGAACTGAGAGTCGTCGATGTGGATGCACCTCCTTCTGTTAAGCAAAAAGCTGATATTAATGCATTTTTGTAAGTATTTATTATTACAACTTATTATATGAGTATTATGTTTATTGACAAAGCAGTCGAAATATGTTTAATTGCCCAAGATTAAGGCTTAAATTTAGAATTTTAACAAGTTAGACTTCTTACTCAATTACTTCTGAACTTTAACTAAGTTATTTTATTTGAAGTACTTCTTAAATGTCCAAAGATTAAGAATTAATTAGTTATGTGGGGAGATCTGTATGGTTATGGTGCATTCATCAAAACATTAATAATTGAGAATTTTATTAACGTAAGAAAAAAAATTACTTACTTTGTTTATATTTTTAGGTTAATACAAACCGGAAACCAAGCAGTAATGTCTCTAGTTCGACCTCTAGAAGGACCACAAAGCATAGAGTTGGAACTCTCCATGGAGTTGTACAGTCGTGGGCAGTTCGGAGGCATCGCTGTCGCGAAGATTTACATTTACGTGTCAGAATACGAGTTTTAGATGTACGCATAGCAATAGGTTGTAAGGAATAAAGTTTTAAGTTGTTTACAATATAGTTGTTTCAATACTTTTATTTTGAACACCCAAGCCTGGGGCTTTCAGGCGTCGACTGAAATTTCCAATTGAAAGATAATAATTAATTAATAATGTTGCTTATACATATTTTTTTTCGAGAACTTTTTTTTTTTTATGATAATAAATATAATTTAAAGGGGGCCAAAATAAGAATACTAAGATTTCCAGATAATTTCTTTATTGAATAACCACAATAACTATAATTACTTATAAACTTCGATCAATTATACACATGTATAATTAAGTATGTAGTTGATCGAAGCTTATATAATTATAATATAATTTATCAATCTATCCGTATTCAAAACATTATTTATTTAATTCAATGCTAGTTTACAGAAATCGCTGTCATTGGGTAATTATATACATATTTAATTTAATTCTGACATTTTAATTGTAGTCACGCTAGCTTAGTCTCTTTCAATAAATTTGAGTACTAAATTTTTATTTAGTGTTCTCATTATTCACGATTATTCATTTTTTCTTCCAATTTTCAAAATAACCCCTTCGTTTTTGTCAGTTTCATTATTTTTTTTAAATTCGTGGCTTTTAAATTTAAAAAGGTAAAATAACGTGTCATGTTTTTATTAAAATTGTCTTTGTATTCTATTAAATTATAGTTTAGAGTTATAAATATAAATAATAGTTTTAATTAAAATAAATATTATTAAATAAATATAATATTCAAATTAAATTGAAAATAAATTTATTTAGATAAAATCAATAACTACTGAAATTCGTCTACGCATAGCGATTTATGTAAACACAGTATTGAAATATTACTATACATTGTCATATCACAGCCACGAGCAAATCAGGTTTTTTGGACGCCCTAAAAGAAGTCGAAGAATCCTTAATATTTTAAGCCTCTCGTTTTGTTTCTCATTCAGGTACCATTTTATTAAATCTATAATATTGTGATTATATTATTAATTAAGAATATATATAAATAGAATTCATAATTATAGTATAATTATTATGTTGTTCGCATTTATAAGGAAAATTATAAAGAAATTTTATTTTATTTAATTTCAAATTAACATATTTATTTATTATTTCCAAAGATTTACTCATTCTAATTGTTGATATTATTAATATTCGACTGTCTCAGTATAATATTGTATTCTACTCGTAAAATACTTACTATATTCAAATCTACTTCTAGTGTAACTTATTCTTGCTCTTACACTAATTTTTGCACTTTTACTAATTCTTGCAATAATGTTTATTCATACAGATCGACAATATTAATTTCAGGAAAGGAAGTCTACTTAATATAATACTATATTCTTCTTTCTACTCTTCTTACTTCTATAATTCTTCATTCTACTCTACTCTTGATGTTGTTAATTCTTGTTCTAATATTTATGCTTGCATTCTATTCATATGGATCAACAATATTAAGTACAGTAAGGCACCCATCTTGAGACGCAATTGCTAGAGCCTTCCCGCCGTGAGCGCTCGCTACTCCTGTCACTTCTGCTGGAGCTCGATATTCTGCTATTGCTTTACCATCTACGGTTCTGAAAATTATTATTTTAGAATCTTTATATAATATTATTAAATTCATTCTTTCAAACTATGCGAAGGATTTTAATGTCGTTTTCACTATAGACATTAGAGTAACGCCAAGAATAACAAAGGATTGTAATGATATGCCGTAAAAAAGATTTTTCGGACGCTGCGCAACAGGAAAAACCGAATTAGCTTTAAACGGTTAGTCAGTTGGAAGTTTAGTGGATTATTGTTATCCAATTTTCTTTGTAATTGATATTACATGTTAATGATCATAATCATACTGAATCGTAGAATATTGCATATTAATAAAGTAAAAAATTGCATTCTCACCTAAAAACTCTCAACGTCTTCCGTCCACTATGGTAATAGAACACATATTGATCGTCCGAGCTGAACATTGTTATAATTGAGAAAACACCCTCAGCTGCTCTTGATATCAGCTGTTGGACGGACGTCCCTCGCTTTAGTTCTATGAGGTCTAAACCGCCTCTTGAAGGAGCGCACAGTCCAATTTTACCGTCTCTTGTACATGCGCCGTTCCAGCGGGGAACAAACCTGTAATTAATTATATTGGAATTAGTTTATTATTCTTAGTTTTCATGCAAAGCACGGCGTTGGGTTCCACCTCTCAACACGTAAAGCAACTAGAATTGAAAAGTGGGGGAACTCAGGTTTCTTAATGCTAGGTTTCTCTGACTACTCTGCTATGTGCGAGATACAGCGTGAAGTTAAATAATAAAGCCAAAGGAGTAGCAGGTCATTTTATTTATAATTTATTATTTTTATTCTATAACTTCCAATTTTAAGTGATAGTTGTAAAGTACCTGACGTGTCTCTTAGTCTTGATGTCTATTATACCAGCTTTATCGTTCCCGATGACAGCAACCCAGTGCGGCTTGTGTGGAAGTGCTACTATAGACTGCATGTCTTTGATGCCACTATTTTTAACTGAAATTCTGGAAAAAAACATTTCATCTGTGAATCTAAATGTCTCTCATATTTTTATTTAATTTTAAAGTTGCGTGTGTGTATTGAATAAATTTTTAGAAATGAAAAAAAATAATCATAAATTGTGCATGATTCCTAATAATATCTCTGTGTGTCACACATACATATTTTTAGGAATAATTTTAAATAATATACCTAATTATTTATAATATTATGTTACTGTAAGATTTCAGTACTCACAAGCACTTTAAAATCAGTCAAATTACATAGAAATTTCAGTAGTGTCAGTCCTACAGGAAACTACTACTGGCTTGGAAAGCTTCGTTTTATACAGTAACTATAGTATGTATTATAACCTGTGAAGCCTAGCACCAGTCTTCGCGTGGAACACATGGAGACACTCCTTAGAGTTTTTATCTAGTCCAGGAGCAACCACGTGGTGCTCATCAGCAGAGACTACAGCTGCGCGGTATCCTGTACCTCGTACTTCATAATCCACTGTGTATATTTTTTCACCATCTGTTGGATTTTGAAATTAAATTACATTTTTTTTTAGTTTAATGCTAATAGAGTAGTAGAGTAGGCAATGGGAACCTGGAATCTTAGTGTTAAAACCTTTTGTTTCCATTAAGACATTTCAGTTCAAAAAAAAAAATAATAATACACACGGGAAACAATAAATGCAAGAAAATTTATAAGTCTTGTGGTATTTTATATTAAAATTGGCTTAAAAAATCAAAACTAACGGTACAGTTACCTGGTATAGTCCTCGCAACAATATGAGCGATGGCCATATTATTAACATCATCGGTAGAAACTACCATGGATATAGTGATAAGCTTTGTCCCATCTTCTAGAAGAAGAAGTTGCTTTACTCCCTTTTGCTCTTCTTTAAATGCTACCTAGAAATCAAAGACTGTAAATTTAATTTTTAGGCTGAAAAATGAGAATAGATTCACTCTATATTTTATCTTTAAGTCTAATTTCTTGATTGATGAATCAACATTTTTGTACATGTGAAATGGAGACGATTTTTACTTCACAGACAAACTATCATCATCATCATCATCATGAAATTTTGGAGAATACTTGAAAAATAATATCGTTGAAAAGCGAGCGAAGCCACGATGAAAATAAGAATACATTCTTAGCTGTACACCTAGTAGGATAATGGGACAATGGGATAATGAGATCTTATTGTTAAGACACTCCGTTACCATTAATATACTTCCGTTCCCAACTTTCCATCGAATTCTCAAGGCATTGCAAACGGTGGAACTCAATGTGGCGCATTTATTTTATAGAACAATATTAAACTCACCTGTCTATCGGGAGTGTCCCATATAACAACATTGCCAGATTCCGCAGTAACAACATTCTCCCCACTCGGTGTGATGACAGCGTGCGTGACGATAGCGCCGAGAGGAGCGTCCGCTAGTTGCGCTAACAGTTTTCCCGCACGCGTGTCCCACAAACCCCAACAGCTGCGGGTTACTGTTACTGCTAGCTGCTGGTCTCGAGCTAGGCTGCAAAATAAAACATGTCTGATGTGAATTATTAAAATATATGAATAAACTACTTAGAATAATTAATTAAACGTTATGAGCTACTGACTATTTGATGATGTTCGAGAACAGAAGTTTAAGGAAATATTTGCTAATACCACCTTATAGAATCAATCGGCAGCTCCTGTCTGTCAATCTTGTGGACTTGCTCAAAGATATTATCAATATTCCAAATCTTCACAGTTCTGTCTATGGAAGAAGTTATTACGTTATTCCACGCTCCTACAGTGAGCGGCTCTAACTGAACAATTCTCCCAAAGTGTGCATCTAGAACTTTAATCAGCTTTGTTGTTTCTAAGCTCCATACGTAGAGGTTCTTTCTAGAAAATGTTATTATTTGTAGAATTGATATAAAATATTATATATACTTTCACAGTTTTAATCACATATTAAGGAAAAATCATCTTGAAAATCATCCAAGTTCGGGCTTTTTGAAAACAGTCCTTTGCGGAAGGACTTACATGGAGGAAGTTTACTAGAATCTCTATGTAGTTCGCTCGTTTGCAAGACGAGCAGAGCAGGTTCGAACCTTACTACTAGAATTTTGAAACATACAATTTTATCAGAAATTACTCTCTGAACATTAATAACTTGATTACAAACCTAACTCCGGCCACAGCATAAGTGTTATTATTACTGATCATAAAAGAATTAGACAAAGTCATTTTAGTAGAAATATTTCGTATAGTGTGTGGTAGTTTTAGAACTATTCCCTCCAAATGCAAGTCTTTTTCTTGTTCCAGATCCTGCTTCTCCTCCTGAAAAGAAACGTTACCTTTTAAATATGATTTTTTTATACTAAAAGTAGCTGTTTCATTTGAAAGAATATTTTAATTTAAATTTTGTTAAATAATATTTAAATTTTGAAACTTACGTCTTCTTCTTCTTTCTTCTCTTGATCGTCTTCATTTGCTTCGCTCTCAAAATGATTGCAGCGTGGTATGACATTGTTAAAATCCCAAACAACAAAACTATATGTTGTTGTTGCTATAACACATAAACAAACATTTACATATTTTTTACATGTTCTTAAACAGGTGGATAGTACTCAGGCACATTTGATACTTTATTATACAGCCAGCCCAGAAAATAATAACAAAAATAAAATGAAAAATAAACATTTTAAATGTAAACATAATGTACCAAGCAACATTTTGTCCTTTTTTCCTCTCTTCAACTGGAGCATAGCCTCAGCGGTGTCCGTCTCTAAATGGTGGAGTTCCTCAATCTTATCCCATTTAAGTTCAGTCTCATTTAATCCGTATATTGATATCTAAAAGTAATAAAATAAAAAATTGGGAGTGTTTATGAAAAATATTTTTACATATTTACGCATTTCTCAAACTAGTTTCATCTATCAGTTTCCCCTTTTTTTCTCATGTTGACTGATGAAATCTTATCAATTCAATAGAGTAGAAACCCTTTCGAGCACATAGCTTTTGCTAAAGCAAGCCAGGCCAAATCAGAAATTATGTAATCATTCATTTGTTATATAAATGGACAGCCATTTGTTTATTTATACCTGGTAACCCCTTTCAGGATCGCTCGTATAGATTTTAGTCCAAGTCTTATTTAAAGTGAAAGCCCCTCTGCATCTCAGTGGCTGTAACCACGAACCAGACTTGCAGAACTGCACTAAAAGCCTATCGTCATCCAAATCTCCACTCCACATTATTAGGACTAAATTTTCTAGGTCCCGAAATTCGATTGCTAAAAAGAACAACCAAATTTAATTTCACTGGCCAAAATTAATAATATTTTTAAAACATTTTTAAAAACTAATAATTTTAAAATATCAAATGCACACATACATAGAATTTCCCAAGACACATCTTCATAAGGCGCTGTATCTGGTGCAAGCTTGGTATCTTCGAGCTCTCCTCTCATATTATATTGAACCCAGGAATTTGGTCCATAAATGAACATATGATGATTTAATACGTATACGCCACGGACTGTTTCACCTTTTCAAATGGAAGAAGCTAAACTTTGATGGTTTGATAGATAATGTTCATTTACAAACTTAAAATTAAGAAAAGGATTGAAAAGGGTATATTAATTATTTTTAAGGACTTTTAATAAATGTCGTTTCATTAACTCATCGCCTAAGACAGATACCTGAGACAAAATTAAGCCCGATTTTCACCACGAGCAGTGCCGGCCCATTAAGGACTACGTTGAACTAATTTGGTGGAAATGTAAGCTTATTTTATTTAAAAGGGATCTATTCCGCCGCTAATTTCTGTTTCACGATGGAAACTGTGCTTTATTTAAGATATTCTGTATTCCCTTAGGTTTCTGTATTGCCTTAGGTTTAGTAAATTTATTTCAAAATATCAGTTTTAAAACCCAGTTATGTTATATTTCCATCCATCCATCCATCAGCCTTTTAAAGTCCACTGCATGACATAGGCCTCCCCCAATACTCGCCACTCCATCCGGTCCGGCTCCCTTATATATTATAATTTATTTTATATGTTATTTTTATATATACAAAATTTCAAATTTTTATTACCTTCATCCAACGGATTATCAATAGTAACGTATTCGCTTGTCAGCATATTCAATAGTATTGACTGAAACATTATAATATTTCGTTATTCCATAAGCTGTATTCCAAACATAGGCTACAATTATACTTTACATCTATAAAAGGATTAAATAAATTGATGTGAAATTGAATTTGTCGTTTTTTTAAATGCACGCACACATAATTGCTTGAAAGGTTTTTTGAAACTGTGTACGTACATGTAGGTAATATAATTTGATTTTTTATTTCGTTTCATGTTTTTGAAAAATTCATGGTTATTTGACCTGAAACTGAGATTGCGAGCTTACAAAAGTATGTAATTTTTATTATACATTCTATCATACTAATAAATAAGTGAGGTTGCCGTGACGCAGACATAAGTACCAGTAAACGTGACGTTGTGGGTTCAATACCCAATAAAAAATATTACAAGTATAAATAAATATACATTTAAAATATTAATATTCACTAATTTTTTAAAATTGTGTGCTATGTATAAGTTTAGCAATTAAGATTTCTTTAAGCGTCACAATATTATCTCGCATACAGAAAGAACCAGGTGCCGCTTTGGTCCGCTTTCTGTCCGAATTGACCTGGCAGTAGGGGTATCAGATGCCCGTTTTTTCTGATTGGAGTAGGATAAGTAGAATAACTTGTAGCCAGTGAGCACAAAGTTCGCAACCGCAAGGCTTGCAGTCCTACTTTATCCTTAAAAGCTTATTTAAGTTGATAGACATAATTAACAAATTAGAAATCCTAAAAAGTAATAAGCAATTAAAAATTTACCACAGAATTATTGGTAGACGCTGCAGCCCACTTGTTGTCTGATGAAAGTTCTAGATTTTGCATAATTCCTTCCAATTGAGGACAAAGATCTCTTGCAAGATCCGAAGTTGATAGATCCCATGATATTACTCTACTAGATATGGACACTACGTAACGCTTGTCTGAACTTAGACGGAATCCGAACACCGCGAACTGGTGACCTTCCAAGGAATACTGGAAATGAGAACTCTTCCGTTATTGAGTAATAGAATACCACCTACAGGAATCTAAAGTAATGTAGGAAAAACTAGAGAATATTTTTCAAAATTCTTGCGGGAACCAAAAAGAACCGAAATTTACCATATTTGTATTCATATAAGATTATAAAGACACCTTCATTTAATTGCTATTTTCTACTCTTTAATTTATATTTAGTTGAAAATTGTATCACTCAAAATAAAATAATGCATACAAACTAAAATTTTCTCTCGAGTACAATTTAAAATGACAATGGCCGGATTTACTAAATATTATATAAAAAATATTATATTATGACAGCACCTTACCTTCAAAGGTCCACCAGGTGTATGCAAACAATGATGGGACGGCAACAACGCACAATGATTCTTTCCCTTATCATGGCACTGTTGCAACAATGACGCTACAGCAGGATTGTGAGGTGCCTCAGGTAGTAATCTTCCTGCAAGTTGTGGTGCGAGCATATCCGGGAATGCACCTAGTATAGCACCACCGAGGCGTAGTGCGTCTGCTACTAGCATTAGTTCCCTAGTTGTGATATAATTTTGTAAACTTAATAAATAATTGTTTATTAATAAATTAAGTTGCCTTTAAATGAATATTTCAAACCTGACTGCATCTTTATTAACATGTAACTTAGCATCTTCAAAATCAGCTAACACTGCTTGAAGAGGACAGCAGTTGAGTTTCGCGTGGAGCCACTCATAATTGAATAGTACTTCCGCGTATAAGTCCGTGAAACGTTTTGAGCGAACTAAATGGAATGGGAGTTCACCGAACTGAAAAATAAATTAGTCTTTACTAATTTATGTGTATTTAAATTATTATTCTTAATATTTAAAACATATCATAATTTTATGTTAAAAATTGGACAAAATTTTCCAAATTTAAAAGTTTCTGCATTTTGCTTATTAGATAAAAAAATTGCAGTCTAATAAAAACATTTTTTCTATTATACTAATGTCTGTAACTTTTGTATATACTTTATCTAGTCAGACTGAGAAGCTACTTCAATTTTTAAGCATTTCCTTGATTACGAGTTGAACACAAAATCATCATATGTAGTCAGATTCGATTCAATTTCTCGAGCGTTTAAAAATAGTTTCAAATTATTAAATATAGATTTTCATAATTTTACCTTTCTCAAATTATATCTTTTGGAAGAACCATCAGCAGAAGTGAAGACGAGCGGTTGTAACGGTACTTTCCTGTCGGCAACGCCCTCTTTATCCGCAAGATTAAATCTATGACGTTGTATTTCAGTGTATTTGAACGGCTTTGGTGTACCACCACCCCAAATACCTGCAAATTTATGTTTTCTTGTTCGTTATAATGTTTTTATTGTAGGCCAATAGAAAGTACAATAATGTAGTGAGGATAAATGGTCTCGACAGAGGGACAGACAGACATTCAGACAAACGGACCACAAAGTGATCCTCTAAGGGTTTTTTTTGAATTATGGAACCCTAAAAAGAACTAAATACTTACCTAAATAATAATCAGCAATCATAGAATGAAAGTACATGGCCATATTCATGTTCTTGAAGTATCTCTCTCGCGCTGTGTCGCGGAACTGTCTGTGGTACCAGTTCATAACTGAAACTCCATCTGCTTCTCTTTCTGATAGGTAATTGGGAAGATCGTTGCGGATTCTGTAGCATTATATTTATAGCAAATTAAATAACTAATTTTTTATATTAGTTAGCAAAAATAATTAACAATAAATATGTTTTCAGTTAATACCTTGTCCATAATAAAGGTGGGATTCTGCGTACTGGAGGTAAATGGTATTGATAAACATCATCTAACACTTTATCGTCTAGAGAAATTAAGTCTTCCAATTCAGTTTCAGAAAGCCCACTCCTTGCAGCTGTTATATAGGCAAGGGCATGAAACACTAGCAAGCGACCATGCTGAAAACATAATAATTATGCGTATCATAAATATTTGCATTTAAGAATTTAGATATAATATTAACTAAAAACAAGCCCAAACATAAAATGTGAAAATTAGAAAATTTATTACACCATTATTTAAGGTTTGTAACTTTATACTTGGACATAAAAGTAGCACTAATATAACAATTTACCAATAAGCACTGACCTGTTTCTCAATTCTTTCAAACAGCATCATAATGGAGTCCATCACGGTTGAAGCCAGGTGGGTATCTTGTGGCTTTGTATAACTTCGCCATCTACATACCTGCCAATGTTTAAAACAATAGTAAACAAACATTATATACTGATTTTCCGAAGGATCATCGAGACATCGTCTATAATTAATTCTTTGTCTATTATCATATTTTTCAGCGTCACGCAGTATCCCGCCCGCAACGAGTAAGGCAGAGGGACCTAGTGTTAAGACACTAGTAGACATCTGTAGCTATCCTTATATTATTTATTTGGTTTTGACATCATCATTACATTGAGTAAAGGTTGACTGATGGAAAAATAAAAGACATGATTGTGAGTTATATACGGGTATAGTGCCCTATCACTATTTTCTTATAAACTAGAAGAAAATAATAAAATATAAAATATTACCTCAGCAAATACTAGTTTAACGAATATTGGTAAAGAACATTGTCCGATCGCATTAGACACTAGGCGCCACTGGTAATTGCTTAAGTCACGTGCTGCTGATGCCATCCATAATCTATGTTATATGAGAAAAAAATATTAAAATTTATTTAAATATTATAGCGCTAGTAAAGTAGCATAAAATTATTAAAGGATATAGTAGATTTGAATCCAACTCGGCAGAATATTTATATTTATAACAAAATCTGTTTAAAAGCATAATAATAGAAGCCGTCGTGTTGTGAGTTTGATTGCTTCATGGAGAAATGATTTTTTTTTATTAGTATTGTTCTCTGGTAACAAGGCGCAGCGTTGAGTTACGGCACTCAAGACGCAATGGTTCGAAAATACAACGAAAAGATGAGAACGGAGTGTGTTAACACTCCCTCTGTCTGCCCTCCTATATGTGGGATACAGGGTGCAGCTGAAAAAAAAAACTATGATATAGGTATATCATATCTACGTAGATATAATTATAATAAGGTTACTCACTTTAAGACTTGCATGGCCAGATCTTCACCCAAAGCTGTTACTTCTAAAAAATTCTCTTCAGAATCAATCATTCTACGAAGCACGTCATACTCTTTAGATACTTCAGGATTAGTTTCTTCACATGCACATGTTACTATAATCTGTTAAAGATATACTTATGAGGAATGTGTTGGAGATATCTAAAATCTAATAAGACCTGTTGAGGGAATTAAAAGATTTATTTTGAATATTTCAATCACGATGTTGTGTTGGCACAGTCGGTTTATTTTGTGTGAACGCATTTGAACGATGCAGTTTCAATTTTTCTACGATAATGTCTGCATGATCCTGTATAGACGAGTCCAGTCCTCAATCCAGTCGTGGCGCGTGTGCGGTTCGATTCCTATTCGGTGGAATGAATTATTGTCTAAATCATCACATAAGAATCCGTTACTTACTTTACAATGCGGTGGTAATCTTGTGGGTAGCCATGACACCTTGTTGTTTTCAGTTCCAATACCAGTGAGCTGATCGACGGAATCAAGGAATAACAGTAAGGGTTGTTGTTGAGAAGCCATTGTTAATAGTTGCTTGAAATGTGCCGTGAGAGGGACCAGATCATCAGGAATGCTTTCGAAAGGCAGTGCGAAGTTATAGGATATCTGGAACAAATTAATGTCAATTTGTTTGTATCAATAATTATTTATTAAAATGTAATATTCACATTTTTTCCACATAGCAGGGTGGTCAGAACGAATTTAGTTTTAAGATACTCCAATGCCAATATATATTAAAATCGTGGCCCCTTTCATTTTTTATTAATATCTCCCTAATTATAATTACTGTGTGAATTACCTGTTGGCAAATTGATATAAGTGTTGGTGTCAATGCGCTGGAGTCAGGAGTAGTTCCGAGGAACCTGATGATGTTAGTTGGACGGACTTCAGCAAACCAATAGTCTAAGGACATTGCAGAACTCTTCGCTAGCAGACTAGTCTTACCACAACCACCTGTTTTTAGATATAAAAGTGATTTTTTTATTATTAATTTTTTTATGTGAAATACAATATAAGTGTTGTTTGTAATACGAAAAAATCCACAATTTGGGAGGATCTAAGATTAACTTTATTATTCAAATTGTTGCTGGAGCATTATTGTAAGCCAAAATTATTATTAATGGCAGGAACTGTAAAACTGATCGATATAACATAGGCTTCGTTTAGGTAGATCCTCTATTTAAAAATTGCTTAGTGGTGGATTAATATATTTTTTCCTCACATAGTGGAAGGCAGAGGGAGCTTAGCGTAAAAACATCCTCTTTTCGATTTTCCGCTCAAACTTCTAGATATTTACGATGTGACGGAATTAAATGCTGTGCTTAACATGTGATTCGTTCTGTCGAGTGGGGATCGAACCCACTACCGTCGCGTTAATAGTAGTATGATACTGTGCCGGCGTTGTCTCTAAAGACTTTTTAATATTATTTATTATTTTATTGTAGTATATCTAGTAACAGTTATTGCAGTTACTTTACTTACCTTCACCGTACAAAACCAATGGTTTATCAGATGTGTTCGTCATATAATTTTCTATGAAGTTCAAATCATCTTCTCTGCCGTGGAACACTTTGACGGAATTATTGCAAGCGTGCAAATGCTGGAGTATTTCTGTCACTATCTGTCCTTGAGCACTGCTGTCTTCTTTGCGCATGGCTCTATAATTATAAAATTAACAATAAACTTTCTTTAATTAACCGGATACAGAAGGCAGTGTTACTTGAGGCGGCGCGTATTGTGCGGAGGTTCCTCTCTCTGGAGCCCTAGCCACCGATGGCTTGAACCCTTGTCCCGCCCTCGGAAGAGTGGTTTTTTTTATATTTTTAAATGATTTTTTTTATAATAATTTATATTTAAAAATGTAAAATTGATTCACTAATTCAATAAAAGTATATTCTCAACTTTCTTTTATACATATTCCATTTTCCAGCAAAAAGAAGAGTGGGAATCGAACCCACAACCATTTGCAGTCAGGAACTGCGCCATGACGGCAATAATCATATATGATGATAATTTTGAACAAACATAATTACCTGTCGACTAACTTAATGATATTTTTATAGAAATGTGATATAAAATGATTAAGGTATTCGCCATGTGTTTCATTGTCGAGACCATCCCGTCCGATCCACTCCACTGTGTATCTGTAATAAGTTATCATTTTGTAAGTACCTATGTCTTTTTAGGTTCACGCTGTTTCCGCAGGGTACCCAATGGGAACCTGGGAACCTAGTGTTTTCAACCCACTTTCCGATATTTGCGTGTTGAGTGGAGGAGTTTGTTTTGTTATCAGAGCGAGGAAATGTAAATACTTCTTTCCTCTGAGTAGGATTCGATGCGACGCTGTGTCGCTGGGCTAAATGGGCTCAACATTTATATTATTTAATTAACTTTTACACTGATTACATTGAATACGGCTTCTGCGCTACATATAATTGATTAGTTAGGAAGCCTAACAATGTTTAATGGAGTGAAATCATTATTTTACACGAAATCAACAGTTAATAATTTTATTTTTATTTTATAGCTTTTGGTTGTGAGTTCGATTTCCACTTGAGAGTAATATTTATTTTGATTTCCTTCCCCTAGTTGAGGGTTCTTTAAATTAGAATTTCTGCAAGAAAAAAATACGATCCACTGCTAGTCGGAGTCGCCCACCGGAGGTACTGTACCAATTTTATACTTTTTTATAAAAATTGACAAACTTAAATGGTCTTGACAGACGTATAGACGTGCAACAAAATAATCCTGAATCCTTTTTTCATTTAAAATGCTTTTAATAAAATATACCAAATATATGTAGTAAGTACATAATAAATAAAAGCTAAAACCCCTTACTTTTGTATATTTGTTGTTTCGATTTTCTCAGGTAACCTTACGTCTCGTAAGTCGGCTAAGAGCTTAGAAGCTTCAGCGTCCAAACTTCTATTGAGGATATCAACAAAATTGCTGGCTTTTTTCAAGTTCTGCAGATTTATATTGTTTATGTACCGTACGTATGCCAAGCAGTGGTTCTTTGTGTTCTTCACGTTGAGAACACCATTGATCACTTCACGTTCAGTTACTAAAATTATTGAAATTAAATGTTAAAAAAAAAAAATTCAGCTTCACACTTTATTCGAACTCGAATTTCACACCTCTTGCATGGTTCCACAGAGGTGCGTGTTAGAGACCCACTACGTTCAAATTAGATAAATTAAAAGATTATATGAGGTCAATCGTGGCGTAGGGGCACAAGCGTGTGACTGTAAATGCTACAGGATGCAGGTTCGATTCCCACTCGAGGAAATGGGATATTTAATTTTCCTTTGCTCACACTGGTAAAAAACCCGGCGTTGAGTTCCACTAATGCCCCTAGAATTCGGTTAAGAATGGGGAACGGAAGTGTCTTAATACTAGATTCCAAGGTCTGCCTAACCTGCGATGTGAGTGAAGTTAATTAAAAACTGAAAAAAATAATCATATTTAGTCTCGTCGATTGCAATTAATAAAAGATAATGTAAAAAATGTGAACTTAAAATAATTATAAAATTACATTACTCATATTTGCTCATATTTTATACAAAAAAAAAACTAAACTAGTTACCTGACATAAAATAATTATGCATAGTATCCTTATCGATTTTTCCGGAATTGTACAATTGCAGGGACGCTTTGCGGAACAATTTCTGCATTTTGTTGAGCGTGTCCCACCAGACCGCCTGGTCCTCCGCTTGAAGTTTCGGAACTCGCTGGAATCCAAAGTTAAAGTTAAAATTTAAGTTTTAATCTAAATTCGGTTAAGTTTTGATGGAATTTGGCGTAGCAATCTCATATACATATGTATTGGTACAATGTACATTGTTCAAAGAAGAGAAAGATAGAATTTTTCTATGATTTTTTATGAGACACTGTGTGTGTTGAGCGGCAAGACTCAACGCCGCGCTTGGTCTAGTGGAGCGAGGAAAATGAAAACTTTATATATAATCATTCCCTCGCATCCATCATCATATCCTGCATGTAACAGAGTAGCTAGAGGAAGCCTATTATTATTGTTCTGGTTCTAGGCAAGGATAAAGCGTAAAATTATAAAATAACCTAATAATATTATTATTATTTTATATCTCTTGAACGATATATTTTACAATTTTTTTTTCAAATGTTTTACTTTAACAAAATGGCTGTCGCTATGGTGTAATTTTAGGGATCTACTAATATAAACATTACCTTCCTTACCGATGCACCGTCATCCGACTGTTTACTGTTTATTTCTTTACTATCCATATATAAAAATAAATAAACACAAAGAAAACAAAGAAAATCACACACAAAACACAAAATAACACAAACGGCGAGAGATAATTCTGAACTTAATCAATTCCCAATACTTAAGCTCCATTGAGCGAAGTTTGATTTAAACTTGTTCTTGTTTCGAACAAACAACTTTATTAATTGTTCAGTGAATAGCTGATTTATTCACACTGCAAATTGTGTTTTATAATGGACTGAATGTTGTTGAAAGTGAAATTATTGGAAGTTTTCTTTTGGGACTCCGTTCATATAGGTAGAATTAAAAAATAAGAAGAAAAAGAGAAAGCAAGAAAAAGGGAAATAAGAAAAAGAGAACGATTAGGCATTAGTGTTAGTAAAAGAGTTTTTTTTGGTTTATACATAGCAAGCTCCTATTTTCAGTTGAGAACGAAGTGTTTATCGCTATGTAGTATACCGAAATGAATGGAGTTTTCGAAATATCGCGATTGGTGGTGGTGGTGCCGCTCTTTGACTTCTTCTCTTTATCCTGTTGACAGATCGAGGAACTGAACAAATTTATTAATTAATTCCCCAAAATATTAATAGTTTTATTTACCTTATTATTGAAATTCACAAGTATAGATGAAATAGGTTGCAGCACAGATACCGGTGGTACTGCATTCGAATCCTTTTTGTACCACGTGTCCAGTAAAATGACGTCGACACCGCCAGCGTTTAGGTCATCTCTCAGCATTTGTAATTCAGATGACAGAACGTACGTCGGTATTGGTCTAGAATTTTTTGATATTTTATTGAATGAAATTTTTATATTGATAAAGTCTCTTAATAAGCTATCAGTCAAAAATATGAAAACTATATTTATAATATTTTAAAACGAAAATAATTAAATGCAAAGAGTACCTGTATCCATATTTTTGTCCCAAAAATACAACGAAATTGGGACCCATGGATAAACGTTGACAATTCTTAATTTCCCGCATACACAGTTCTGTGGTCATGTGGTCGTCAGTCGCCTCATCTCTTACGCCCCATCGCATGTCTACCACCTAAAAGTTAATATTTATTTTTCCATATTCATATTATAAAACTGAAGATTTAAGAGTTAGTCCTAAATCTCAAGAAACATCATCACCATCATCAGTCTGTACTACTAGCTACTCCTGGACATTTGCTATTGTCTAATATATTGATATGGAATATAAAAAAAAGTATTCTGAAAATTTCTAAATCTAAAGTATAAACCATTTCTCAATCGTTCCAATTTCCAAAGTATTATTAGAAGTTCTTATTCATTGTTTAATTGTCTGAGCCATGTTTTCTATTACAATATTGAACTATTCCTGACTAAACGTAGCGTTGGATTTGTAAACATGTTAAGCTTAGTCCATATAGACGTAAACGGATGGGTTTTTTTTAGTCTACGTGGTATAAGTCAATCTAATTAAAGGTGGTGGTTGTCAGGTCCAATACCACTCGGAAGATATTTATGAGATAGTCAAGGCAAGGTTAGGGGTTCAATTCCCATCGGGAGACTAAATTTAAATTATTTTCATTTCCCTGCTCTGATGGACAAAGCGCCCGTTGAGTTTTGCTACTTACTTAAAATCGTAGGAACCGAATAAAAGTGTTGTTAATGGATCATTTCTGTTAATATTTCTAATTGTAATTAATGTCATAATATTTTTTGAATAGATGGGTTTCGTCTGCCAATTTGATAACAAGAGAATAGAAAAGCACTATACCTTACCCAATGTGTACTTTCCTTATAATAACCAACAATCCCCAGTTGCGGGTTTATTTCTGTCGACGGAAGCTTACCCACGTGCTGTACTGAACTAAACTAAACTAAGCGCACAAGTACCTACATACTATTCAATCCAGCTATGAAACTATAACGAAATTCCTACAGTACTAGTATTAATAGAACGTTTCAACGGGTTTTTCTGAAAGTAAACTCTTGTGCTATTTTTGTAATTTTAATGTAAATATTTATTATATATTTCTTAGTTTGCGTTTCTTTTTTCATAATTATAGTACAGGTTCCTATGGGATGCGATGTAAGCTCCTATATTTTGGAGCAAGTAGAGGCTGAGTGATGGAACTTGAAGCCCCGCTTTAACTTAACAGTCCAAGGAAAAGAGCAGTATTGGAACCCCACACTATCAGGTTGAGATCACATTCTGTGTAGTGTTAGCATTATAAATTATATATAATTTTATACGTTACTACCACACTGTCTAGACTAGACTAAGGTTTTGTGCCCAAAATAGAAGAATGATTAGTATCTTCTTTCAACCACAATACTAGTGGCTACCATGTTCTCCGTTTGCGTGTAGAATAAAACGTAAAATCCAGTTTTCTTCCGTTCCCGTAGGAATTTTGAGAAATCTTCTCTTAGGGTACCCCTATACTCCCAAAAGTCAATACCCAAAATTTCAGAGTTTGCTCTGCTTACTTTCATTGCATTGTCACCCAGTCTCTTAACGTAACGTAAGTAACGGAAGATTTTTATATACAGATTTATGTATATACCTATATATAGATTTCGTAAAAATGTAATATAAATATTTATACTTGTATAATTCCCAAAACCCACACTTTGTTGTTGAACAGATCGATGTCTTTAAAGTCCCTTTGCATTTCCTTGGAAAAATCTCGGATTCATTGAGGATTATTATGAGAGACAAATCAAAAGAATTTTAAGGGGAAGCTAAATTGTATTAAATATTATATTAATCTTTTTTGAAATCTATTCGTATGAGACGTGCATATTGCAGGGTAGGCAGAAAGAACCTAAGACTCTTTGTCGACTGATTGTGGGTTCGATCCCCACTCGAGGAAAAGAAATATTTATTTAAATTTATATTTCCATTTCGTCGCTGGTATCGAGGTAAAGCACGGCGTTAAGTTCTGCCATTCAACACGCAATGCCCCCAGAATTCGGCAGAAAGTGGGAAACGGCGTGTATTTTTGGATATTCTATTTTTTTAGCATCACGATTTATCCGTCAGGGGTTGATCAGATACCGATACAAATTTGTACTGAACTCTCGATGAACAAGTCCGACTCGAACTTGACTGATTTTAATAACAGAATAAATGTGAAGTAAAAATATACAATTATTTTTATGAGAGTATTGTTATACATCCTGTCCCTTAAGAAAATCTAAGGATTTAGAGAGTGGAAGCGGAAGATATAAATTTTTATAGTATCTTAAGACGATCACTTGAATTCGAGGAATAGCAATATCTTTGCAAATAATAACATTGTATTTTATCTATTTTCTATAAAAGTTTATTTATACTGAAGTCACACAAGTATTTTTTTAATGTAACGGGAATTGAACCCAAGCATCTTTGATACTGTCCAAGAGCTCGAGCGAACGAGTAATACAGAGATATAATTATGTATACTTACATAATTTTAAAACAAATGTACTGTGAAAAAAGCCATTATAGTTAAAAAAAATTGTAGGTTCGATTCCCACTCGGGAATTTATGATTATATTCATTTTCAATTCTTCGTTCAGGTGAACAAATCGTGTCGTTAAGTTCCGCTTCTCAACACGTATGGTCTTAAAAGTTAGGCTGAGTGGGTAGAGAACGGAGTGACGCCGAAAATAAAACTATTTCATTATTAAATACTTACTTGAAATTCCAGGCCATGTTTCTCACGGCAGTAGTCTTTTATTCTTGGATAGCATTTCGCCATCAGAGTATTTCTCTCCATGGTTGTGTCTGTAAGGTATAAATACGTATGAAGTTAGTAATATTTAGTAATAAGGTAAGATAATAAATTTTAAAAATATAGCGACTAGTAATAATAGTTAAATTTTTATATAAAAACGAATACAAGAAAAAATTGTATATTCGTAATGTTAATCAAAAAATATTTTTAGAAATAAGAAACGTGCCTCTTGAAATTTTCCAAAAGGCAAGATTTTTGTAATATTGAAAATGATAAAACTATATGGGGAAAAGTGTAGTTTGAACACATTCGTCCCCATTCTTCAACACAGTCTTGGCGCGGAACGTTCTAGGAAAATGCGTGTAGAGTTAAAGACTGTGAGAATTAGAGAAAAAACAATGTCCAGAGGTAACCTGTTTAAATTTAAAATGTATTTTTTTTATTTGGCTGACTGTCAGTGGGGGGGGGTCCATTCTAATTCAGTAGAATGAATTATTTTCATGTCCTCGCTCTGGTAAGAAAATAAAACGCGGCGTTGAATTCCGCTCCACACAATGTCTCAAAAATTGGGCGTAACGCGGGGAACGGAATATCTTAACATTAGGTTCCCTCTATCCCTTGCAGAAACATTTGTCATTACAACATTTCTTCATGAAGATATAAAATTACAAGTATTCAATACATGTAATATCCTAAAATGCATTAGAATTCTAATTTAATCTATATAATGCAAAACTGACCACTCAACTTGAGTGGCACTAACTTTGATATTCATTGGACTCCCATGGGCTCACTACAAGTGGATAACTAAAAGGTTTATTTTTATTAAATTTACTTCGTTCACGCTATCTTTTTGTCAGAAAAACCATAAGAAAATGACTCAGTAAGTATATGTATTAATATATTATACAGTAATATTTAAAGTGGGAAGATGGGATTTGTGGTTTTAAAACCCATCTTCCCACTTTTATGGAGTACGTTGTGTATGTGTGTCTATTCACAAGTTACATTAAATTATTAATGAATATTGTAAAATTATTAAAGAATAATGTAGGCAAAGCGACAAGAAGAGATAGCCCAAGATGTACCTATTTTTTTCAGCTTTACACTTTATTCCGTATATAACAGTAACTTAGTGTTAGCACCCCGTTCCCCATTTTCAGCCGAATTTAAGTAACATTACGTATTGAGTAGCAGAACTCAATGCAACGTTTCGTCACGTAGAGCGGAGAAATTAAAATAATTTAAAATATAATAAGTCCTTCAAGTGGAGATAGAACCTATAACTATCGTATTTAAAGTCAAAAGCCACCCTACCGCAAATAATAGTCATATCCAAAAATAAACTAAATACATTAAAAATACGGTTTGCCATATTTTGACTGCTAATATAATTAAATTAGCAAAAGTAGTGACCTAACACTATCTTATCTTTTCTACTTACTAGAATGTTAATATTATTTTTAAAGTAATGCATTGCAGTATCTTGCAAATGTAAGGCACTTAGTTTATTACGTGGTAAAAAGTTCTTTATAATTTATTCGGTTTTAACACGCGATTTCGCTCTTCATATTATATTGTATATTCTGCGGAAAATAACGAAAATATACATTTTAAAGCTAAAGTTGAATTGCTTTTAAACTAAAACGATTGTCTTAATAGTAGTTCCCTCTGCCTATCCTGCTGATTGCGGGATGCAGCGTGAAGCTGATTTCGGCTACTACTACTACTGCTGTGCAAGGGGAGCGGAGAGCCTTGCCACTAACTTCCCTTTGCCTTCCTGTTATGAGCGTAAAGCGCGAAACTCCTATAGTTTTATCCCTAGCGGAGTAGCATGGATACTCTGTTCTAGAAGGTCAATCGAGGTCTCTCCCTGTCTCTCACCACTCACTCTTGCTTAATTTTTTTGCCATTCTTTCGTCACTGAATCTCTCCACATATTCTACTAAATTCTTAGTATGACATCCTCGCAAACATTAATTAAAGTTTACAATATTTTATTTGAATAAAAAATATATAGTTTTTCGGTGTAATGTATGGATTTTACTAACTTATATCCAGTTTCTTCAAATATTCCTTATTTTGTTATCGTACAGTGTAAAAAATTATCGTGACTAATTAATTATATATGACACGGTGGTATTAGCGTGAAAATATAGTAATACTCGTATGATGCGTCAAATGCAGCTCTACGGCGGGACACCGCAAGCCTGGCAGCGGTTGTTTTGGTTTCATTTTAATTATTCAATTTGCAACAAATCATTGAAATTAACTTCAAAATTGACTTTTAATAGAGGCGCTGCTCTACGCGCTGATCTAGTTTAGATATGTTCCTGGTAGCTTATTACAGTAATGGGTTCGAGCTCCACTTGAAAGAATGTTTACTAATATATTAAAATATCACATCGTACCCCACATATAGCAGGGAAAGCAGAAGGAATTTAGTATTAAAACACTCTGTCCTACGCACTGCTCTAATTTTCAAGACACTTCGGACGGACAGACGGACTTGCCCATCGAGGGTTCCTTTTTTTGAGATGCGGAATCTTAAAAACACGAAGAAAATATAAGCATAAGTATAGGCTAGTAACATGATGATTCAGTGTCATTCTCAGTCTGACATCGTAATTGTAATCCGATATGATCGGGTCTCTGTCGGTTCTCTTGTACTCGTTTCAAGCGATTTATTATTTTTATTGGAAATAATTATTAATTATGCAATAATATATAAAAAATATTTTAGGCCATATAAGTTTTAGGATGAAAATAGAAATTACTATAAAGTCAACCCTGCTGTAACACGCAGACAGCAAAGTAAGCAGAAGGAACCTAGGGCTAACGAACAAATGAAAATATTAAATGTTTCATTTCTAAAAGTGAGAATCGAATCCACCACCTGTGGCGTTCACATTCACACGCTTGTGTCACGCTTGTGATTTACTATAAATTAGTTCTATTTATATTGTTTAAAATAAACTATTGAGATAAATGAATAAAATTCGCTGTTTCTCATATCGTTTAATATTAGTATATTTTTTAATATATATGTACTGTATGCTGTATCCAGTACGTAGCAGGATAGGTAGTGTTAAGACACTTATTCCCCTACTTCCCCACCTCTCTGAGACATTGAGTGCTTGGTTTTTTTATCAGAGTGAAAAAATGCATTCCCACGAGTGGGAATCAAACCCAGTGCGCCACGATGCCCTCATTTACTTTACATATGTACAGTTTTACATACATACTTTTATTTAACCGAACGAATAACCTTTTGAAAGCATTTTAACAAAATTACTAACTTGTTATCAAAATATTTGATTAGGATTCTACTTCTATTGTTTTCTATTTCACATTGTTTCATAATATTTGCTTGAAACATTTCAATGGTCACTTTTAATACGAGCACCTGCAGAGGATCGCAATTCATATGTATATATTTTACACTTAATTAATTTAGAACGTATATTATATTTATTTTTTTATTTTCATCTATGGAAAAAAGTGCGGTGTTGAGTTCCGTGACATACGCAACGTCTCGAAAATTGGGCGGGTAGTGGGGAAACGAATGTATTAACACTAAATGCCCGCTGTATACACTGTTGTGCGAAAAAAGCTTAAAGCTGAAAACGCTGTATCTCGCACGTAGAAGAGGAGATGGGGTTACTTGGGCCTAGTGTTAACACACTCCATTTCCCATGAACACACTGCCGTTCCCCACTTTCTGCCAGATTCTTGAGGCAATACATGTCGAATGGCGGTGTGCGTTATTTACCAGAGCAAGGAAATGAAAAATAAATGAAATATTTCATTCCCTCGAGTGGGAATCGAACCCACAACCGTCGCGTTTTTTAATCGTAAGCCTGCGCCACGATAAAAATATTCTGTATTTTTTTTTCTAAATTATGTATGTAACGCAACTTTAATTAAAATATTACTATAATATAATTTATGTATTTACACTCTTTTTACAGGTAAAACATGGCATCTACCCAAACTCATTAGATATGCTAGAGCTTGCCAAAAATTTTTATTATATACCGAGTAACAAAGATTTATACAAGATAGTGCCATAATTTAAAGTTTACAATAAAATTTATGTCACCAATATATATTTTCTTGTTCTTTTTATCATTTTTCGTCTTTCTTGATATCAGAGGCATGAAGCTGAAAGGCTATAAAAGAGAAGAGAGAAGAGAGACAAAGAGAGTTCCGTGTAACTAAAACGTTGATATAAAACTATGTATGTATGTACATAATTATTATAAAACTCTTCCGTTACTGAGTGACTGAAAGACAACGGACTGAAGGTTGAATTTTGGTTTGCAACTAGGTTGTTTAGTAGGGATCACTAAGAGAGGATATTTCGAAATACCTATAAGAACAGGAAGAAACGTTTACGGAGTTTATTTCACGCCCTAAAGTAAAACGGGTGACAGTTAGTATATATAACATACGTATTCAAATACCAACATTTCATTATCAGTAATGATTTGGAATTATTTTTTTATTTATTTTCTAAATATATGTATGTACATAAAAAAATATTCTTACCTGTAAATGTGGAACTGGTGAAGATTCTGACAATCTTCGAGCTGACCGGTGGCAAGGACTTCAAGGAGCCACCGAAAATTAGATCTACCGTTCTGTCATCCATGATTATGAGTTATCTGATAAAAAAAAAACATATTAGTTGAGGTCGTCGTGGCACAGCCTCTGACTGTAAAAGCGACGGTTGTGGGTTCGAATCATTTTCATTTCCTTACACTGGTAACGAGGCGTTGAGTTCAGCTACGCAACAAGGAATGCCCAAAAATTGAGAGGTGCGTTGGGAACGGAGTTTCTTAACACTAGGTTTCCTCTGCCTACTCTGTTATTAATATAATATTTAAAACAAAAATCAAATTCTAAATGAATATTTCACATAAACCCTAAATAAAAACTGATTTCCCTTCATTACGTTTGGATGATAAGGAAAGAAGCGGGTTCAAATCGTGCTACACTTAAAACTTGTATAAATTGGAATGTATTTACTTTAGCCCAATCGATAGGAACAGCATAGGTTAATTAGAGAATAACCTATCTACCTTACAAATTGCATTTAATCACGACACCCGGCAATTACACTAAAAGGTTGCTTATCAAATTTATAGACAAAAGCTATCACTACGTAGCCCGAAAATGCTATCAGTTTATTACACGCCAATATGTGTCCATTTACAGTAGTAGTAGGTACATGTGTTTGTCTTCACGCAGTATCCCGCATATAGTAGGGTAGGCAGAGGGAATATGCGAACCTAGTGTTAGGACACTCTGTTCCCATTAAGACACTTCCGTTATCCACTTTTCACCGAATTCTAGATGCGTTGCATGTTCAGTAGCTTTATATCATTACCAAAGCCAGGAAATTAATAACAGTTATTCCTCAATCGAACACGCAATCTGTCATCGCTAGTTCTGCTGCTGCACATCTGGTCTGTTGAGAAAGCTTTAAGAAAAAATATAACTAAACTATACTTGATAAAACGCAGCGCCTGCTGGCTTGATTTGACTTCCGCCTCTGAACACGCAACGTCTCGAAATTACAGCGGAAAGTAGGAAACGGAGAACTTTAACACTAGGCTCTCTAGAATTTGAACTCACCACAACCTCGGTACTGTTAAGTATCATCCAATATAACAACGAAAGTGCCATTCCCCTAATGATTTAGAGGCAACGTTATTTATCAGTTAGAGTAGTTATTGGATAAACGCTAAAATTTATTACACCGTGTACGCAATCACCAGTTATCTCTGTCAAGGACTTAGTAAAGTTTGCATGAAATTGCATAAATCGATAATGCTTGGCTTTCAATGTAGGTGACGGGTGAAGCTTTTGTTAAAGTGTTTATATAACATACTAACTTTAACGCGCGGTTTTTCATGCTTGAAAAAAGAATAAAAAAGATGGGCTGTTTCCCGCATACAGCAGGGTAGGCAGAGGGGATTTAGTGCTAAGACACTCCGTCTCCCACTTTCCGCCGAATTTTTCGAGGCGTATCGGAATTCTGGGCTTGGGGCCAGAGTGAAGAATTAAAAATATTACGAAATAATAACGAATTCCTTCGAGTGGGGATCGACCCTACAACCGTCGCGTTACAGTTTCACCTTTGATTCCCTGCACCAAGACGACGGCCGCATGGAAAATGAAAATAATCAAAAGTTGTTCGAGGGTATGACATACAAGACTGAGTTACTAAGGCATTATATCTAAGGAATTAACGGGTTGTCGATAAATGAATTATGCATAAGAATAATATTTTTTTCACTTCCAATCCATTCCTGAGATTATCTATATATGTCTGGTGAACATTTAAATTACGTTATTCGTTCAAATTTCTTTAATACAAAATTTCATATTACAGTTCGAACCCACAATCGTCGACGCCTGTAGCACGATAGCTCCAATAAAATACTTATTTTTTACATTATTTAAACGTCAATCAAAAACCTCTATTTGATTTCAAAAAGTTAAATTCCACAAAGCCACACACCCCATATGAATATTGATTTATCTGTATCGGAATTGGGGCGTTGAGTGTGGGCTAGTTCCGTCCACTCTCACGTCGCAGTCACTCAATGTTGAGAGTTACTTTATTTTTTACTTTTTATCAAAAGAACCGATTTGGTTGTGCGGTTTGGTGCCTAAATCGTTTTACTAGGTTAGGTTTATAGGGAAGAATGTAGTTCTAGGTTCGAATCTTATAATAATTGTCAGTTTCTTTGTATTGAAAGTGTGTCCGTATAGGATAATAATAGGCAGAGGGAACCTCATATCTTAAAACTTGGCAGTGCCTTGATACTCCTCTTTCACCGATTTTTAAAATGCACGACGAAAATGGAAATATAAACGTAAATAAATACGTCACTTCCCCGAGTGGGGATCGAACCCACAACCGTCGCGCCCCATTGTGCCGCTGCGCCATGACAACCTCATATTATACTTTAATTTCACGCTTTGTCCCACATATAGCAGGGACAGTCAGAACCTAGTATCAATACGTACTTGGTTCTCTATTTTCCTCCCAAAATATAGAGGTGCTATATAAAATTCAACGGCGCCCTTTGTCTTGTTATAGAAAAGAAATGAAAATAATTTATTCTAATTTTGTAAGAGGATAATAAATATTTTTTTATCATCTTCCACTATAAAATACTATTAATTCTAACTTCCCTGGAAAATGTAGAAAAACACTAAACGACACCATAACGTACATAAACTGAAGGCCGAGAAAGTCGTTGGAGGCGCCCTAATGGCGATCCGCTAGCAACTACCAAATGCCTATTACGTATTTATTTAAAATAACTTGCATTTTGCTTTTTATGTAAGTAAATGATATTATTATATTTTCATCTTAAAAGAAAAATGGTCACACATTGTCGTTGAAAATCTCCGTTTTCTAGTTTCCGTCGAATTTTCGAGACGTTCACGTTTAACGGAGCGTGGAAATGAAAACAAATAAAATAAGGTAGTAAGTAATATTTCACTATGTCATACCATAGTTACTCTACAGAGAAAATACTTTTTCTTTTTTTTTCAGCTTCACGCTGTATCCCGCTAAGAGACTCCCTTCTCTACTTTCCCCCGAATTCTAGAGGCATTAAGATAGAAGAAGAAGAGTAGCGGAACTCAACGCCGCGCTTCGCCTCAACACCAGAGCGAAGAAATGGAAACATACATTTAAATAAATATACTGTTTCCACGAGTGGGGATCGAACCCACAACCAGTCGCGTTTACAGTCACACTTTGTGTCCCTGCGCCACGACTGGCCACTAATACTTTTCCCTTTTCTTTTTTTAAAAAAAAAAACAATCCTTCTTTTTACTATATACTTAGAAAATATATAACTTAAATATAGAATAACTGAAATTTAATAACAGAATAGCCTCTAAACCACATACGTATAATATCAATATAAATAAATAATTCTCCTTCAATGAAAACTTTAATTGGTGAGAGAGACGGCTTCATATTACTTCTAAAGTGCGAAGGAGAAAACAAATAAGGCATAAGAAAACTCACCTGTGCTACTTTACTTCGGCTCAATCAATAATGCACTAGGAAATGTTAAGGTCAATATTGATTTTTAAAGTTTATTCTTCTTCTATACTTCTATACTAATGTTAGTATAGAAGTAAATTAAGAAGTAACTAAAGAATTATTAAACTGAAAAAAAATGTTTGGTTGAACGCACTAATCTCAGCAACAATTGATTCGAATTGAACAATTTTTTTTGTGTTTGATAATGGATTTAATGAGGTATGCTATAAGCTATATGTTTTTTATAGCTTCACGCTTCCCGCATATAGCAGGGTAAGCAGAAGGAACTTGGAACTGGACTCTACCGAATTCTGGAGGCATTGCGTGGTGGGTGGCGGAACTCAACAACGCGTAATTATATCACGTAAATTGTTTCTATGTACCCACTGTACTCGAAGTCAGTAGAATATGTTGTGATACATAACCTTTAATTATTTAAAGTGGAAAACGCGGGCGAAGCTGCAGGTAAGAGTTACTTCTATTTAATACTGGATAGTCAGAGTCATTTAACCAGTTCGCCTTTTGGCTAACTTAGGTGAAAGAAACATCTAATTATTATATAAATGTAGTTCTTTATACTATAAATAGAACCTAAATCAATCGTTAATAATAATAGTTCTCTACATTCTGCCCTTTTTCAAGACATTGCTTGTTAAATGGCGGAACTCAACGTCGCACTTTGTCCAGTTATAAAAATTAATAATATTTAAAAAAATACCTGTACATCTAATTTTGGTATGGCGGGTACTATTTTCTACTCAAATGGTTTATTTCTATTTAAATCACTGGTATACGTGTATTCAGTATCTTTTATCGGATGGTACTGGAGGAGATATATTAAAGCTGTTATTGTGTTGCTAAGTTACGTGTGATTTGAATTCGTTCGCGGTTTTCTATGAAGTGAGGATTACGATTAAGGCACTGTGTAGATCGTGAAATAATAATTATATAAAAAATATAATTATTTTATTAGAATTACAATAAAAAAAATAAAAAAAACCTGATACAATTATCATTTTAGTTTAAATCCTTTCACAAACTAAAAAAGAGCTGATGATCTTCAAAAATATTTTCTTGAGTCATAGCTAAATCAGTCTAGATTAAATCACATATAAAATAAAAAAAAACCATATTAAAATCAATTTTTTTTTGGGTTACGATGCCATTGACAAAAAGACATACACAGAGAAGTCAAACCATATAACGTCCTTCTTATTGCGTCGAACGCGGCGGTGAGTTCGGCGGAAAGTGGGTAACTGAATTCTTAATGGGAACGGAGTGACTTAACATTAGGTTCCCAGGTTTACTCTGCCCACCCTGCTAAGTGCGGGATACAGCGTGAAGATAAAACAAACAAATATAAAATATAGTTTGTCCCCATCTTTAGTTTTAGACGCATAGACACCGCCTGGTACCATTACAATTTAGAGCTTACGTAAGCTCAACAGTTCCAGTGAACTTTAATATAGGATTTACTGTCTATTATAAACAAATTGATATTAATAGTTAGTACAAGCTAACCGGTGATTTGCGAAATTAAACACTTTATTAGCGTTAAGGCAATTTAATTTTATGCCTTTATGTAGATTATTAATTTAGTTATTAACAATTATAGCGTTACAATGTTGTATTGGGCTTTTTTCTTATCGTTTTGTCTGTCAGTTGTTCATAGAGTAGCGGAAGAGTTTTTTTTTTAATTGAAACAATTTAACCAGCTTTTATTCCCGGTCGTGGCGCAGGGATACAAGCGTATGTGGGTGGGTTCGATTCCCACTCGAGTTTTTTTTTTTTCATGTATTTGCTCTAGTGTTGAGGCAAAGTGTAGCAATGAGTTCCGCAACTCAACACGCAATGCCTTTAGAATACGGCGAAAAAGTGGGGGGCGGAATGTTTTAACACTAGGCTTCCTCTGCCTTTTCTAATACATGCGGAGTCTGAAAAAAAAATTTTCATTGTCACATCTCTCGGTAAATTGATTTTTTAAAATTAAAATATTTTTTTATTCGTATCCTAGTTTCTAAAGGTAGTTCGCGCGTTTAATACGCCCTTTAGCTTTATAATATTACTATAAAAAAAACATTTTTGTTTGTCGCCAGAGGGAATCTAGTGTTAAGACACTGCCAAAAATATAATCTTCTTTAAGCATTTTAATTAAAATTTACAATCTAGTATGTCATAATTAATTTGCATCGCCGAACTCATTGAAGATAGTAGAGTACTCTCTACATTTACATAATCGAATAACGAACCTTGGCACCTGTGATTATTTAAAGTAGGTTAGTGTTTTTGTTCAGGATTCAGTATGATGTTATGCAATATCTCATAAAGTAAGTTATTGCTTAGATTTTTCTTTTCGTTTTTCTTTTCGTTTGCTTTTTCATAATATTATTTGCTAGTTCCTAAAAAAACGATCATTTTTATGCAGTAAAGAACTATAAGAACATATTAAATAAGTGTTATTAAAATAATGAATTAATTTAAAAAACAATGTAGTATGAATAAAAAATTTAAAAATATTAATAATATATAATATACTATGTGTACATAGCTTACTTTTTTATTACCTATCCAAATTTATATGCAACATTATATTTCGAAAAGGGTGTTTACTGTAAAAGCTGATTCTAAAGGTGATAGCTGTAAGTTTGATTCCCATCCATGATTATTTTCATTTACTTGCTCTGTTAAAACGATGCGTTGAATTCTACTACTCAATGTTCTGAAAATTAGGCGGAAAGTGGAAAACAGAGTGTTTTAATACTAGATTTTCTCGCTTTATGCTTTATACAGTCCTTTAAAAAGCACATACTAAAAAAAATTGCAAGGTTGAGCTTACAATTTTATTATTAATTTAGTTATTTAGTCAACAAAGCACATACATTGTATTGAGCTATTAGAGGTAAAGTAATATTTTGGCAAACATTGTAATAGTGTGAATGTAGCGACGTACATATATAACAGTACGAGGTTTATAATCTGTAACGATAATAAGGGGCATGAAAAGCAATCCATTAGTAAGAGTGTATGCAGGCCGCACCTTACGCTGGGCGTAGTCTTTTGCGAGTGGCGCAAAATGTAAGAGGAAGCGACAATAAATCAAATATAAAGGGAGTAATAAAATATATTTTAAGTTGCAATAATATTAAATGCACAATAAATCCACCTAAAAGACCCACAACGCACCTGTAGCTCATCTGGTGTTATATAGGATTGTGGGTGGTGTTCCAACGGTCATTTGCCTTGTCTTTTCTATGAAAAAAGTTGTGAAACTAACTGTAGACTGAAAGTAGATCTTTGTCTAGAAAATCAATATAAGTGATATAGAAAAGTTTACCTCTAAGACACTTTATTTTCTAAGTGCGTACGAACTAAAAATCGATGTTAAGGTAAGTTCTTCATTAATTATTAAAATTAAAAGCAATGCCAGCAAATATAAACGCCGTAGTTCCGCCAATTATTACGCAATGTCTCGAAAATTGGTCGGAAAGAGGAGAGGGAATTATCTTAACACTATGCAAGGTTCCCTCTACCTGTGCTACACAAGTAAGAAAGAATGTAAACATTAATATAAAAAAATCCACCAATATTTTCTTGTTACACAAGCATAAGTTAAAAATAATACATTATATTAAATCGCGTTCATCTCATTACTGGCACCAAACGTCAGCGGAAGCGCGTCTATTTTTGTATCGATTCCTACCTGCTTTTCCACGATTAGACCAGCCATAAACTGAGTTCCGGTGGTAACTCCCATCACAGTTACTGCTTGCAGTAAACATTAAAACACTTTTAATTTCAGCTATACGTTACTTTGTTACCGTCTCCAAATAAATAATAGTCAATTTTGTGACATCCGTTCAAATGACGGACATCTATACATTTATTTTTATGAAATATTATTTAACTGCCTTCCCAGAGGGAGTCTAGAAGTAAGAGACTCCCTTCACCATTTTCTACTCTATTTTCTCAACGAACCTCACAGTTGTCATTTTCATCTGCATCATCGATCGTTAGCAACTCTTTTTTCCAGAAACCATCACCTTTACGACGCTGAACACTTAGGGAACGAGCTTCAGCCGGAAAGAATGCCCTTTATCAGAACAAGCTGCCAGTCCCTTGTCAGTTATAAAACTAAATATACGCGATTAAGTTAAAATTAAAATTGAGTGTCAGAACTCAATGTGAAGGTATGTCTTAGAGCGGAGAAATAAAAATAATTATTGTCCTCAGTGGTAACTGAACCTACAAGAGCATTATTCTTTACTGCACAATTTTAATAAAGAATTGCCAAGACTTTAAGTTACTTCTTAGTTCTATATAAGAAGGATTTCGTTGCGGATATCCTGATTTATGTATGGAAAGACCCAATGATTAATTAAGTTAGTGAATAAAACGTTAATCCATACATTTTATGATAATAGAGTAGTTTTAGTTTTTGAGACACGTGACTTAACGCTACGCTTGTTGTTAAAATGATTTAAACCCCGGAATGGAAATCGAACCCAAATCCATCACTTTTACAGTAATATGGCAGAATTTAAAGCAGCACGTTTTCAGCGAAAATATTAGAAATATTGATTCAAACATGAACCAAACTCACGACAACCGTTTTATTTCGCAATATATGCAGACAGAATCTAGTGTCAAGGCACTCCTTTCTTCACTTACCGCGCCAATTCAAGACATTGCTTTTTGAGTCGAAGAAATCAACGTCGCATTTTCAGTCAGCAGAGCTCCAAAATGAAAATATTAATTTTTCCGAGTGAAAATCGAACCCACAACCCACGTGTTTAGAGTCAAACATTATCCCGCTGCGCTAAATAGACCAATTTTTTTATTTATTCTAATTTCCTTAAACATTCTCAGTAGTAAATTTAACCTAATTTTGACGTTATACGATATACGTTAATTAGTTAATGTTATTTTAACAGCTTAGTAACGAATATTGCTGTTCATTTTATTAAGTGCTAAACAATTTTAAAACTATTTGCAATTAATTTTATAATAAAACGGCGCCTAGATGTTATACAAGCGGTTAATATCTCTAGCTATTTTGAAATAACTTATTTAAGGCAACCAGGTACAGCGTCTGTAAAGACGATGGTCGTGAGTTTGATTTCAAATTAAGGGAATAATTAATTTCATTTTCTCGCTCTAGTAACAAGATAAGCGAGGCATTGAATTTGGCCACTAAGCGCGCAGTGTTTCGAAAATTGGGGAAAGGAGAGGTCTTAATATTAGGTTCCCTCTGTCTACCTTTAGGTATATATGCGGAATACATTTTGAAGCTAAAAAAATATTATTACTACTAAAATACTAAAAGATCTATCAATATTTACGTGATATTCAAAATTCTATCAGGATTCAAACAAAATTTCTAGTTCTTTTCCTTGGCGAAAGCCATTATGATTTTGTTTAGAGTTGACGGAAAAATTACTCTCCGCCTATATAAACTTCAATTAAAAAATTATTTGATAAAACATTGATAAAAAAATATTGTAATTTAAACCTTATTAATGATTAAATATTTCTGCATTACGGATTTATAATATAATTAATTCACATCCTGAATATTAATTTTAGTTGCGGACGTACGTTGGTACACTCAGTGCAGAAATAAGGTAACAATTACATGAAAATTAATAGTTTCATGTAAATCGTCGTTATTAAAGTCGTCATAATTTTGTCTTTATTTTTTTCGTCCTCGTTTTGTATTTATTTAAATTTATATTTTCTAGTATCGAGGAAAGTACAAAACGGAGTGCACAAATTAGTTATACTAAATTCGCTCTGCTTACCTCCTATCTGCGGGATACAGCGTGAAGCTGATTTAATTTTTTTCGTAAAATAGAATTGTAATATAATAATTAACCTAATAAACATAAAAAAAATGTAATACACTATAATATATTTTTGTACAAATCATTATATTCATATAGAAATTACTATAGTTACATAAATGAAAATAAAAAGAAAATTCACTATAGACCATTTTCAAAGGCTTCTCTGCTACAGTAAATATTTTTGCAATAGCAATAAACTAAACAGAACGTCAACACTTAAAATGCAGGCTAATGACAAATGGTCTGCGACAAGACTAAGGCTACAATCATAACGTAGGTGTGTACTGAACATGGTTGCATTGGACTGTGATTGATTAATGAATGTTAAACGTGAGAACTTAGCTTTTCAACAGGTCTGTACGAGAGATTGCTTAAGATATTAATGATAATGTGAATATACTTAGGGGAAGATTTTTTTTTTCTTAAAAAATTACACCATGATGGCGGAAATAGAAAATTATTAAACGTATGTAATATTTAAAAAAACCCAGTTGTGGTAACGATAGGGTAAAATTTCCGCCAACCAATAGGCATTATCTTAAAAATATTATTAATTGATAATGGAAAACACAGTGATTTATCTGAAGATAAACATTTACAAATAAAATAATTAATTTTAATATTATTAATTTCTAGGAATGGACAGGGAAGGCATGTAAAAGGAAAATCCTATAGTATTGAAAAATAACTGATAACCAAAACGTATACATATTATCGTCTATTTATTTATATATGAGTAAGACTCATTTACTCATAGTTATGCACTTACAATTAGGTACTTATTATTACTATGAAGTTAAGTAATCACCGATATGTTTACTTTTTATCTAGTCTTAATTTTAACTGTAATATTAGAAAGAGAATTAAATTTAAGTAAGAAATATTTTTTCTAACATTTATTTTTACGTAATAAATGTTAGGTTTGTTCCACTTTTACAGTGAATATTAAAATATTTCTAAGTTTATTTATGCTCAAAATTCATATACCATTTCCGTGTAGTTTGAATGCAAATATTTATATCAGTGCTTGTATGCATGTGACATGTTGGAAATAAACATTAAATTTATATAAAAAGTTAATAGAGATCTTATTGTTTTTTCACAAACATAATGTAAACATGTAAAAGTGAAAATTTAAGAAAATTCTCCCACCTATTTTTAAAATATAAAAAAAACGACTATCTAAAAACATAGTCATATTTGTAAAGGGGAAAAAAGTTACCACCAATAAATTTCTTTATTTACCAATAAATTTCCTTTTTACAGATTTTTTCCTTTGTTTATATTGGAAGTTTTCTTACCTAATTTCATAAATGTAAGTTTTCGGGAAGTACCCAATAAGCTTGTTTTCTACGAAATTCATACAAATCCAGCAAAACGATGCAAAAACGCGTGTATTGTTAGATTACGTTGATTTAGAAGCTTAATTTTCTGTGTTTCTTCTATATGTAATATTAATTACATCAAATGTCTTTTGGAGGAACCATAGGCCATAGGAACCATAGAGGATATTTGATATTAATTTGAACTTGATACCACTACTTTGCTATTAAAATTGTGCGGTGCGTGGGGAAAAAAACTATCTATCTTCTATCTATCTGCCAACCGATAAGCAATACAGCTAAAAAAATAAAAAAAAAAACTATATATAAAAATAATAATATTTTCACAACTATAATCTACAGCCAACTGTACACGTTCAAGGTAACGTCAGCATTCACAGTCACTCGTGCGCTGAGTGGCAAACTCGTATCGCGTTACGAATTACACTACAATACCAATCACCGTATCGTAACTTGTCATAAACGTGGACCATATTTCTTTCATATTTCACAATATATATTATACTGACATAGATTAAATGTATTTAATAAGATATACGTATATATTTGCCTAATTAATCATTGTCATCATCATCATCATCAACAGCCATCTTTTGTCCACTGTTGGACATAGGCCTTCTCCAATTCTCGCCACGACACTCGATCCTCAGCTCTTCGGACCCATCCGAATGATAATAATATATTTATTAACAAACAGTATGTACAATTTTTCTTATGAAATATCCACATAATCCACAAAGTTTACATTTACTGCTGTCATTGTTCCTGGTTTTATATTTTAAAATTAGGTAATACTTTATCTCCTCTCATCCTCTTCTTTTTTTAAGATAAAGTGTTAGGACACTCTATCGAACATCGATCATGGAGTGAAAACAGTCAATGGAATATCTCAACACTTAATCTGTAGTTTCTGAACACTGATTTTGTTGCAGTGACATTTTATAAAGCCTTGTCCCTTCTTTCTTTCTTTATTTTTTTCTTCTTTCTTTCTTCTCTTTTTCTTTCTTCATTTTATTAACAATGAAAATAAATTATCTAACTATGTAAATAAAAAAATCTATTAAGCTCAAACCTAAAAATAATGATAGATCTTGTAAACGTTTGGTTCTTAGAAACAGTGAATCTTTCATAGTACGGCTGGTAGTGCTGGTACATTGAACCCCGATCTCTTTGTGACTGAGCTCCATTGTGCGACGGCACTTGTGTGGAGTACATGGGTGGACGGTGGCACTTTGTTAGTGATACTAGTTCAATTTCTCTACTATGTCTGGGAAGTGAAAGCGTTTTAGAGCTTAAATTAAAAATGTGTTTTTGTTGTGAGAATCAAAATTATAATTTTTTATACTTTTATGTCTATTTTTAAGGTTCCGTGCTTCCAAAAGAAAACACGGAACAATACAGAATACAACGGAATAATACAGAAAATTTTGTATGAAATTGACCGCGTAATCAAAACCTATAAGGTACTTCTCCTGGACTTATAGTTATGAAGTTTAGCAAGAAATGAGAACACAAATGAAGGAAAACATCGGAATAGCGAAAAATTATAGATATTTTATAGAAAAAATAATTATAAACTTTTATCTGTATTTCTCCTCGAGAGAAAAAACACTAAATTCTACTAAATTCTTTGAACCTAAATCTATATCAGTTATGTAAGCGATATTATAACTATTTACTTTTAACAATCTTAGTCCACCCCCGTAGGTATAGTGGCAAAGTATCCTATGTGTAGTAGATAAACCCTTATTACAAAGGTCTTATCTATATATATATATATATATATATATATATATATATATATATAAAAATCGAAAGGTCACTCACGAAATCTCAGAAACTACATGTGCTATGAATCTGAAATTTTGCACAAGGGTTACTTATAGGACGTAAGTACTCATGGAAACAGAAAATAATAATAACGTAGTTCACGCAGGCGAAGCCGTGGGCGGGCCGCTAGTACAAATATATACATATCATCTAACACCACCGCGACAAACAATACATTTAAAATAACTCCAAAACTAGTTTGGCTATTACCAATACAAAATACACCTGTCCATTCAAAAATAATTCTAAGCAATAAATCATTTATTCAAGAAACAATGCGCACGCGCACCGTCACGTCCGATCAGCCGCCGCGGGTACGGTGCCGGTGCCGGTGCTCTACATCCGTGACACGAAATATCAACTATCAATGTTATTTAGTTTTAAATAAAATTAAGCTTAGAATAATAATACGATTTTTAGTAAGGTTCATAATCTCATATCGGAGAGTTGGGAGAGAAATTAGTGTTACGACATTTCTTTCAGCGCTTCCCGCTTGAAATTGAAACATTGCGTGTTGAATAATTGCATTGCAGCGTTGAGTTATCCTCCTAAAGCTGCGCACTGAGGCTAAAATGAGTAAATTAAATTATTCCCACTGGAAGCCACAACCATTTCGCTTACAGTCTAACTAAATAAATAAATAAATATTGTTCATATTGTGTAATAAATAGAGACAATTGTATAATAAATTACTTTAAGCTGATTGATTATAAATAATTTATAATCAAATTTGATAAGTCAATGGAAAATATCGATCACTCTAAACATTTAGTAAGGCGACATTTTATTATTTCTTAAATAATTTTTCTTTTCTCGTTTATTCAATCAATAAAAACATCGACATAGTTAAATAATCGACCGAAGGTTTAAGAAATTTAAATATCAATTGTTTTATTTTGTAACTGTACTCTTTAGTGGACTTAATCCGTCGTTATTTCTATAATGATGATGCAAATTCGATTCCCGCTGAGGCAATAAATTGGTTCATTTCAATAATTGTGAAATAACAATCGCCCTTCCGTTACTTTATAGATCAATATTACTATATTTTGTTAATATATTTAACTTAATGTTTTTTTATTACACTTTACTAAACGCCGTTTGTCTGTAACGGCCACTCGGGGGAATGAATTCGAAAGTCGAAGTTCTAAACTTCTAGTACGTTAATAAAAAATCATTTTATTATTGTTTTATTCGATATACCTTATATTTATAATTTAAATTATAAACCTCATTTATAAACCAGTTACGCTCAATTAATAAAGCCGAAATTTCGCATACACGTTTGGTTTAGATGATAATGTATGGCCGTGGCACTTAACGGATAAGTGGCGTCATGCTAAATTCAAAATTATGGACCCTGAAAGCTTATAAGCAGGTTAAATTATTATGCTTATTATATATATTTTTCGGGTTTTGTGAAACAAAAACGGAAAACCTTAAAAAACATTATTTTTTTCCAATTATGACTCAAATTAAATGAAAACAATTAATTTATTAAAATCTAGCTTAACATTTTTTTAAATGTTGCAATATTGCTTCAGTTCGATTTGATATTTCCATCTTTCTTTAAATAAAAGAACACAGCAAAATTGCATACTATAAAATTAAAAAAAATATTTGCAGGGTTCTTTATATCATAAAAGTAACAGAAGAATTGTGATTTCTCATCATCTATTTTATATGGTAATTTTGTAATACTCGTATATCTCTTTGTATCTGATATAGACTATAAGTTATTTTTTTAGATTTGAATGTCCGACGTGAAACAATTACATGGCCACGAAGAAAAATAAGCCGACATGATGATCACTTTCCGTTAACTTAAAAAAAGAAAAGTATTTTGTGTGAAAGTTTCTTCTGATGTGAAAATAGCAAGACAAGGATAATAAAATCCAGAACACGCAGTTGCGGGCTGCAACTAGTTTTCCAATAATTTTAAATAGATATAACATCTACGTATACATATTTATGAGTGTGATGGGCTTTGTAATACTAACAATTACCGCCTGCAAGGCCGCTAGATGCTCTCAATTGGCGAATAGTAAACGAACAAACGATACACCAGACGTTATTTTTCAACCTTCATTATGTATGTTATGTAACTTTTAGAAGATTTTTAAAATTATCTACATATAATAGAATTTCCTGAAACTATTTTATTACCCCCCAGTCTTTTTTATATATTTAGTATGTGGGCCACCCATAAGCCCTCAAACCCATAAAAAATTGTACAACAAATTGTACATATCTAGGCGGAGAAATAAGAGATAAAAACGAAGCAGTGAAAACATACATTACATTTTCTTTAGATTCCTAGTGTTCAAGTCTACGTTCCTCGTCTTCCGCCAAATTTTCATGACATCGCGTGATGGCGTTTCACACTACGCTTTGTTTTGTTATAAGGGCAAATGAAAAAATGACTGCGTTCACATATGGAAGAATTGACAGCTATCTGCAGCTATCTTGTTGGTCATTCTTCAGCTGTTGAATCTCGTGTCTTAGATGTTCAGTTTTCGGTTTTCCGGCCAACTGTGTATACTTGCATTTTCACCATTAAATATTAAATAGTTTGGAGGAAAGGTTCGGCGAGCAGAAAGAATTGAAATGTACTCACTCAGTTCTAGAACTGCGGGTGGTGTGCCTGCGTTTTCTATATATTTCCCAGCGTTGTCGGGAAACCAACAAATATCCTACTGTAGAGAGACAGCCTGCACTCCTGCCATACTTAAAGCGGGTTACAATCAGAATCGCCCCTATCATCAGAAGAGCTACCATTTAAACTATATTTAAGCCTTACATAAAAGAGCCAATTCAAAAAAAAATGTTTCATTTAAAATCAATAACCGAAAATCAAAGATCTTACTATCAGAACAGTTCTTACGAGTATAATACAGGATTAAATGGATTAGAGAAAACTTATAACTTTGATCATAGCGTTTTAGCCACAAAACTTTTGTAAGTAACTTTATATATAAAGTATTTATTATAATCCTAGCTTGGCCTCAAAGTTATTTTTTCCTTTTGGCCAGAAACAATAATCTTGCTCTGTTTTTTTAAAAGATAGATAAATTTAGATCTTTTTAAATAAAGATTAATCGCGTATATTTAAGATTATACATTTTTGGAAATCCGACGTTTCGAACACTTTGCAGTAGTCCGTGGTCACGGGTAGACTGAGGTGGCATTTTTTTCAGTTGACATAATTATTATGTCAAACTACCGCCAACGATTTCTTAATTGTCTCGCGTACTGCCCTGGATTCTTGCAAAATGAGCTGACTGTATCTTGCATTCTGGTATGATGGATTTGAACTTTAAAGATTTTATGAGTGAGTCCCAGGTGGTAGAAAGCTTCCAGCTGTCCTATCTATTGAAATTTGGATCTTATTATATGTATTTGAATATACTCGTATCTGTTTTCCTTAGCGAGGATTTGGGGTTTATCAAACCTTATGTAATAGCTAAATTTAGATCTTACTGTGCTTTGTTTGAAACATTATATAGAATCAATTTAAACCTATAACGTTTTATATTAATACAAATAGAATGTGGCCCCGGTAGCATAGCGGCATTAGGGGAAAATGAAATATTTCATATTTTTCTTTCTCTGTTCTGGTGACAACTGACAAGGCAAAGGGCGACGTTGAATTACTTCACTCAAAACGTAATGTCTCCAGAATTTGTCAGAAAAGTGGAAGTGTCTTTATAGGAACGGAGTTTTTAATGCTAGATTCACAGGTTCCCTGTACCTAATAATAAAAAATTCTAATAAATATACCGATAAGTACTTTAGTACTTTTAAATTTTATAACACTATAGTTTTTAAACATTAATAAATAAATTTATACTGTAGTTTTAAAACATAAACGTAGGTATTGAAAATTTACTAAACCCACTAATGTTAGAATCGCGTTTGAAACGTTGAATTTGTGAGGTTTCGATACATTATATATGAGATAGATAATGGAAGTGCTTTACAAACTATCTAATAATTTTCTTGAAAATATTTTAGTTCTGTAGAGATTTATTTTCATGATATACTACAAGTCTCTATTGTATTATAACTTTTCTGTAGTCTGTGGTCGACTTGGAATATATTCTACAAAAAGAGCACACGTTGCTTGGTTTCATTTTCGTTGGTGGCATTTAAATATATTAGTATATATGCTGTATATGACTTAAGTATCCTAAAGTCAGTCCTTTATTATATGTATTTCACAGGCTCGTACCAATCGCAGTCGATGAATAGACTAATGTTACCGATAGATTACTGACTTCCTAATATTAAGTAACCTTTTATATTATTTGAATTAAGAGCGGATTTTCCTTTCGTTTATGAAGTGTTTTATTACTAATATCGTATGAACATCGAGAATTGTACTAAAAATATCCTGACTACGATTACAGTACTACCTACACGTCTACTCTTGCCGGTGGTTATCGTAATAATGCCTAAGAGCAGTTACTGTATGTGCGAAAATTCTTATTTTCTTTTCTTATATTCTTATTTTCTATTATAGAACATCAACTTCTTAGTTGAAGTTCTATATCAACAGTCTATTATGAGTATCCTTCAGAAAACAAAAAATAAAGCCTGGAAGTATTTAAAAACGTTATCATTAACAATGTTTATTGACAAAAATGGTAAAAAAAATACTTAAAGCAACTTGACTAAAACAGTCTACTTAAGTCAACAAAATTACAAATTTGTAAAGCTGGTTAAACGTCAAAGAGACTCAAGACAATAAAGTAAGTATCCTATGAATAGAGTTGCGTAAGAAGTGTTCCTGCACTTCACGTGCTCACGCCGCAAGTAACACAGCTCGGAGTGTAGGTTACAAAGGAAAGAAAGCTACAGCCGGAGCTAGAAAAGAAAATATTTGCTTAGATATAATATGAAAATGTTAAACCCTTATGTTTGTTAGTTTTTGAACAATTTTAATAGTTGAAATTGTTAAAACTGAAATTATGTAATTAATATTTCCATCGTATTGGGGAGGGCTAAGGCTTATAAAATTTGGCAGCTAGCCTCTATACGTAGTCCTAGTTCAGAAAAAATACATTTGTGATTAAATCCTAATAAATAATAAGCTTAAATGGGGGCAGAATTTGGTATTAAAGCGGCTAGTTAAAGTGATACATCAGACGAAAGGGCTCTGGCTATGCTAAGCCTGAATTTCAGAAAAAGCTTGAGACCTCCAATTTTTGTACGGAACCCTCGGTGGGCGAGCCCGACTCGCGCTTGTCTATTTTTTTTATGATGAAAGTTGACACTTAATAAGAACGTAGTATCACTTTGGCGCAGGTTCAGATCCTGTTACGTTGAAGTTTTATAGGTTTTATAAATAAGTATTTTTCTTTCCTAACTGTGAAATAGCACATTAAGGATGTTATGACTATTTTTTATTTTTTCATAAAAAAAAGTATTCGTAGTATAAGAATAAACAGAGTACCAACACGTACCAAATGGGCGCCGTTGCGCAGCTTGGACGTGCCTGAATGCGATAATTGACGTCTTCAATCTCACTCGGAGAAATATAAGCAGTATGCTTACAGTTTCAATGTTTCCAGCATAGCTTCTAGGACCTAGTGTCAAGAAGTTCCGTTCTCCTTTACTAAGTGATAGACGAAATTATTAGTAATTAAAATTTGGCAAGTAGGTATTAGGGAGTGTAAGAGAGGATATCTTGAAATACCTACGGGAATGGAAAAATGGGATGGACTTTGTTTTTTTTCCATGGTTGGTGGTTTTTTTTGCTGGTGACGACTAGCATACATATTATATTATAATAATTATTTATTTTTACAACTTAAATACATAAAATTTAAACACAGAAAAGGGAAGGTGAGACAGAGTGATTTACTACCAATTTATCTCAATTGAAACTACTAAAAGATTAAAAAATATAATATAGCTTAAAGTCTTTCTTCGGATCTGTCCTTCAAAGTACAGTCCACTACGGGTATAAAGTAAGCAATTAACCTCGTTCCGACGTATAAAGCATTGTCTCATAAGCACCTATGGCTATAGCTGTATGTATGTATGTATGTACATCTCTATCTACGTACTTGCGTACAACAATGAAGTGACATCACCGTGGTCTAATCGTGATCAGAATCGTCCTTTGAATGTATACAGGGTGTTTGATTGTCTTATGTTTATTTATTTTTTAAGTAAAATTAATATTCGAGGCTGTGGTGGCGCAGAGGTAGCGTGTGACTGTAACTCGACAGTTTAGGGTTTGATTCAACACGCAATGCCTCGAAAATTCGACGGAAAGTGAGGAAAGGAGTAACACTAGGTTCCCTCTACCTACCCTGCTATATGCGAGATACATCGTGAAGCTAGAAAATAATAAAGATTTATAATTATTAAATATTATTTGTGTTTATTTTACACTATTTCATTACAAGGTAGAGGCATAGATATTCTATTGATTTGTTAATCAATTCGTTCTCCACTTTCCTGTAACCTATTCTACATGTAAATGTAAAAGATTTTTTTTTATGTAACAATCAAAAATTTTGCATAGAGTAGCATCTATTCATATGAAACTCTCCGATTAATGAGTGACTGGCAGACAACGCACATATGAAACTACTGGAGTTGAAATTTGGCATTGTTTAGGGAGTATAGGGAATGCTAACATAGGGTTTTTCAAAATTTCCACGAGAACGGGAAATTTATTTTACTTTTTAAAGTTCACTTAAAAAAAATTGCGGGCGACTAGTTTTATTTATTAATATAATTATATGAAATAAAAAATATTATTTTCATATATAAATTTATAACAACCTGTGCATGTTCCATAATAGATGTGATAATCGGCCTGCAATTTTAATTTAATATTATGTCAGACAGGAAGTCGCTGCAGTAGTTATCTGTTTTGCATAGGGATTTAGATATACAGATAGTTTTATATAGTTGTTATTAAATATAATATAGCGATCGACTGTACACGGTGGTTGCGGGTTCGATTCACAATTGGGGAATGAATTGTTTTCATTTTCTCGCTCTAGTGTACAAAGCGTGGTCTGAAATTGAGCAGAAAATTGGGAAAGAAGTCTTTTAACACTAGGTTCTCCTATCTAAAAACTATATTAGAATACCCATACATAGATAGGTTAATATAATAATTTTCTTGCTTCACTGAAACATTAATTATAGGATCTTAAAGACGAGGTGCCGATGTCAGACCAGGTAGTACATTTTATAGGCCACTGGTCAAAGAGCGGTCATTTGGAAAAAGGTGAAATTGAACCTTAATAACTATAGTTTATATATTTTTGGCATATTCATATAATGTAATAAGGGTATATTATATTACGAATATGCACAATGGAATACATTTAATTATTCTTGACGAAAGGGTAAGAGGAATTACATCTATATATATAAAAGGACTTGTCCTCACTGACTGAGGTAAGACGCGCGCACAGCCGTAACCGCTGATGGTAGAAACGTGAAATTTGGACAGATGTTTACTTTCATAATCTGGACATCCACTAAGGAGGGGTTTTGAAAAATTTTTACCCTAAAGGGGTGAAATAGGGGTTAAAAGTTTGTATGGAAAATTTTTTAAATCGGCACCGATTTTTATAAAATTTCAAAATTCGATTTTTAAAAGTATTTAATTGAACACGTGTTTCGTCGTTTACTAGAATTCTTCCTGTAAGGGTGCAAATAAGGGGTTGAAAGTTTGTATAAATTTTTTTTTAAATCGGCACCAATTTTTATAAAATTTAAAATTCAGACTCTTAAAAGTATTGAATTGAACACATGTTTCATGGTTTTCTTGAATTCTTCCTCTAAGGGTGCAAATAAGGGGTCGAAGGTTTGTATAGAAAAATCTTTAAAACGCCACCGATTATTATACAATTTTAAATTTAGTCTCTTAAAAATATTGAATTGAACATGTGTTTCATGGTTTTCTAGAATTCATCCCCTCAGGATGCAAATAAGGGGTTAAAAGTTTGTATGGAAAAATCTTTAAATCGCCACCGATTTTTATAAAGTTTGAAATTTAGACTCTTAAAAATATTTCATTGAACACATGTTTCCTGGTTTATTAGAATTCACTCCTAAATAAGCAAGCGAAGCTGCGCGCGTCCGCTAGTATGTTACAATTATAATACTGATATAGTAGAAAGATGATTACATTCCTTTCGTCCCATATATTTAACAAAGTAAAACTTTTTTTTAAAAACTGTTGTGTTATAACTAAAAAAAACGTTAATTATTTCATTTACTATTTCACTGTTTATCTTTTTTATACAGACATCATTGAGTAAACAATTAATCTATATAAATATTAATAATCTATACAAATATAATAATAATAAATTGGTTTAAGGCGTTAATCTTAGGAAAGAGGTGGTGGTGAAGTGGTTCAAATGCAAAAAGTCCTTTTGTTTCATAGTTCACATATCGAGGAAAGCTATGAGCAACTGTTAGTTGATCACGGAAACGTCCAAAAGGAACGAACTAATAATAACATATATTGCAAAAATGAAAGAGCTTGAAAGCTTCCGAGAGGTTGATGCAAAATTCTTAATAATTTAAATTTCATCAAGCGAGTAAAGCCACGTGTAATGGTAGTATTAAAGTATAAGCATATAGGTATCCGCATATGCAACCAATTTTTTTTTCAATATTTAAACTAGGTATAGATTAAGACATTACCATCATAAAAATCTGCCGCACGCATATAAAACGCGTCATATCTTTTACGTACGAACGTATTGTGAATGAAAATATAAAATTATACTACACGCCCCACGTTTTATGACCCCTATGGCCCCATTTGAGATTAACGATCCTGCATTATTGAAGAGGACGATTTATTAAACTATTTATAAAAGACTATTGCTTAAAAAAGCGCGGCGTTGAGTTACGCCACTCGACACGCAATATCTTGAATTTTAAACAACAGAGATTGTCAGTAAGTTTTCCCTGCCTACCCTGCTATGCGGGATTAAGCGGGAAGAGAAGTGGAAAATCTTAAGTCTCTACGTTTTATGACCTCCGTGGCCCCATTAGAGAATAACGATGCAGCGTTATTGAAGAGAGTGTTTTATTAAACTATTTGATGGGTACTTGAGAGCTGACAAAAAAGTGACACGATACGGGTTTATGTCATGTTTATTTGAAGAATTTATATTAGGGGGGCCAGTCATTGCGTAGCGGCACAAATATGTGACTGTAAACACGATAAGTTTTGGGTTCGATTCCCACTCGGGGAAATGAAATTTTTAATATTTACATTTTCCGCGTTCCGTCACTCAATTCGCAATACCACCAGAATTCAGAGTAAACGGAGAACGAAAGTATATCATTGGAAAAAAAATACCTACCTTTGTGCGGGATATTGATTGATAACATTGGCTAACAAATTAATAAATTAAAACACATACCCACCTTAATAATATAATTCCTAATAAAAGAAATGTTTACCCTCGTCCTGCATCCTGATATTCTGGTACTCTCGATGACGTCATACTCCCAAAGACCCCTCCTCATATTAAATTAGGATATATCGCTTTGTCTCCTTGTAAGCTATACACCCCTGGTACTTCAGACGACGTCACAAAATATTGACTGCCTTTCATTGCTTTGCATTTAATATTTATTATTTAAGTGTATTTAGGGGAATTGGTTCCTTGCAACGTTTTAAAAGAAAAAAAATAATGATTATGTCTTTATAAATATGGTAGGTACGTACATATGCAATACAATATAATATACAATAGACATATATACAAACATACACATACACATATACATAAAATTAATTAACAAGTAAAGTTCAGTTCGGGGCAGTTGGTAGTTATAATAATAAAATACAACAAATTTAGTATCACTTAATTCATATTAGTAATTGAATAATAAACATTTTATTAATGAATTCTATTCAAGTTACTTGTAATGGCCAAGTTTCATAATGACATTATTATTACAAGTACCTCAAATTCAGTTATTTTATATTATAATTAACTTTTTATACTTATATTATATATTTCTTAAAAATATTTCTAATTAGTCTACTAAAGTTACATTTAGTCTGTAGACTAAATGAATAGGGACTATTTCTTTCTGCGTATTTAAAACCTCTTCCATGATGAACAGCCGGCACTAACACACCTGAAAGTTTGCTCACCTAGTATAAAAGAACAGGTAAGAGCAACAGTTCAGGCCCATCAGTGTACCAAACTTCTTCTTTATTCTTGATTATTATATTCTTCCTTCTTTTTCTTCTTGTACGTTGCTTTTGTAATAGAATGTGTGTTTATTTAAATATATGTTTGTATATTACGTGCATATATTTAAAAATAAAGATATATATAGGTAGCCCCCTGATTTGGGTGGTCAAAACTCGGCCTTGGAATTCCGTAAATTATCTTTTAAAAAAAAAAACAAAAAAATGCAAAAATATAAATAGTAAATTTAGTGTCATGAAACTCCACCCTCCGTCTATCAATGAGATTAAGAATGTAACACCTTACTAGTAAATTAATTTTCACCACTAGTAACATATATAGTATTTTCATAAGCCCTAATTTAAGCTACCTTAAAGGTTTCCTCTATTAATAACTAAGAGGATTTCCTTTAGTCCAATAACTTACTTTATTGATTATATCATTACAGTTAAAAGGTATGTGTATTAGTAGTAGGGTAGATCTACAAACATTACTTTTTTTTCACTCCACTATAAAATAAATTATTAATTTGTACATTTAGTTTTATATAAGCGTATTCATTCAGATTTAAATACTGTACTTAAGATAAACATCCCAATTGACAGCTATAAAAAATAGATCAAGGCGAATAGACGTTTAAAAAGTACAAATGAAAAATCTAACTATATAATTCAAACCACGCTATTGTATCACGGAGGCATAAATAGAATACAGATTAGTATATTCATATCATATATCTTCCACATCTAGCATAGCAACCTTCAACTAACAATACAAATATCAAATAACGCAGTAAACCTAACAATCAAATTAACACAATAAAAAGACACGAGTCCAAAGCGTTATCTAAATATTTTATCTGTATCATCGTTATGTTAACAATAAGGCGGGCGAGCGAAAATAGGAACAATTTGACAGCTGTCAATTAGGCAGTGACAAATGGATCGGATCCCATTATAGGACGATACGATGACGATATTTATTATAGGAAATAGTAAAAGCCTTTGGTCCATTTTCAATATTTTCCTTAGTTATAAATTTTCGAAACAACGTTTTACCGTTTATTATTATATTACGGCAATCACGTACCGATGCTCTTAAATGGGCACAGTTTTTTTTTATTTTATTACATATTGTATTGTTTATATATAATACTAGCGGCCCGCTCGCGGTTTCACCCGCGTGAACTATGTTATTATTAATTTCTGTCTCCATGACTACGTCCTAGTGACGTTTATGCAAAATTTGAGACTCCTAGCATTTGTAGTAACGAAGTTTCATACAAACTTTCGACCCCAAAAACAACCCCTTAGAAGTCGAATATTGCAAATTCCTGTCTTAGCGAGCACCTACGTGCTATAAGTAACTCCTATACAAAATTTGAGATTTCTAGCACTTGTAGTTTCTGAGATTTCGTGATGAGTGAGTGACCTTTCGATTTTATATATATAGATAATATATAAAATAATATAATATATAAAATAATATAATATATAAAATAATATAATATAGATAAGTATAATTATGGTAAAATTCACTGTTTAACTCGTATATATGAGTTATTTTATACATAAAATAACAAAAAAATAGCACATTTCTCACGATAAGCTTTTTACTAGCCAAAGTCATATACTTACATATATACGATATATCAAAGATATATCACAAGTAAAGTAAACCATAGGATATAAATCTTTTATTTATTACACACAGTGCTGGCTCTGACTTACATATAATATACTTCCTTTCAAATTGGAAGCTTGCACTCTACCACTGACAGCTCCATGACTTTTACTCGTCGTCTAAAATAATATCTGCGAATTAAGAATTCCTTATCGACATTATTTTGACAATGTTGTAGATTTTTATAAGATTATATATTAGATATTAGATGTGAATTAATAATGAATAGTGTGCGGTTTCGTAGAAATTTCCTTCCACGCGCCACCGAACTGTGGAACGGTCTACCCGCGGCAGTGTTTCCAGGTTGGTACGATATGGGTACCTTTAAAAAGCGCGTCTATCTCCAGCTCAAAGGCCGGCAACGCACCTGTAGCTCCTCTGGTGCTGAACGGGGTCGTGGGCGGCGGTGATCACCATCAGGTGACCCGAACGCTCGTTTGCCTTGTCCTTTTACCATAAAAAAAAAAAGTAAGAGAGCCAGGTATAACCCTTGGTCCCCCTTTGAAAATATAGTATCCACCATACTGGAGAAAGATCACGTTAACTACATGAGGATCCCCCAAAGGGGATTCCCCTTGTGCGCGCGTGAGAGATATGTAGAGGCCGTAGTGTATAGCACATAGCCGTAGTCTCTCTGGCTAGGGATAAAGTAAAATAAATAAAACAAAAAATGGGTCTTATCTTTAAATGTCGTCCTACGAGCTGAATTGGAATCCACTACTATCGTACTTTTGTGTTTACCTACTGCGCTACATTGACGTTTTAAAATTATACATTATATAAAATATCATAAAGTCTTAAATAAATATTAACCTAGTAGCCATAATATTGCTATCGCTTCTGAGAACTTGGTGTGTGGCCGTTGCATTCTTTAAGCAATCATATAAAGAATTTGTACACGTGTTTTATATCAAATGATATGGGATGATAAATAACATTAGTAGCTTATGAAGGTAGTGTTTATATTTACGAAATATTTTAGATAGGGTGCTGCGTTGGGTCCAGGTTAAGTTTCATTTCTAAGACATCACCATCATGGCTACGTGATACACAGGGCGACGTTAGATTTCATTACCCAACACGCTATAGACGATAATATAGTCGGCCGGCAAGTGGAAGACAGAGTGACTTAACATAAAATCAATAGCAAAATTTTGCGTTTAGTCTAATTCCTGGCTGTACAGGATATTTATTTTTTAAGCTTCGTGGTGTACGCCGCGTATAGAAAGAACCTGGTGTTGAGACACTCTGTTTCGCCGTTCCGCCGAATACTTTGAGGAATTGCGTGGGGAATGGTGAAATTCATCAGCTCGCTTTCCCTTGTTACCAGCCCCACGACTGCTTCAAGTACAAATTACATCGGTCACTAGTACAAATTACATATATTTCTATTTCTATACTAAACGTGTATATATAAAACTTAATTATTTTTTTATCACATGTATGTATGTATAGATGTACGTCGACAGTTTTTCTACTAAACTCATTTCAATATGATGTATTGCAAAACTAGTACCTGATGTAAAAACTTTCTATTAGAATATGTCAACTTAATGGCCATCCATCTCAATTCATTTATAACAGTTAAAAGCATTTTGTAGTCCAGGAGATTACTGCATTTTAATTTTTATTAAAAAATCTCGGAATACAAATGACTATATTATTAAAATTAAAAAATACAATATTATTAAAAGTAATTAATTGTATTTTAAACATAACATTTTTAGTATTAAATATTTTAATAAAGCTTTTGAATGTTGTTATTCTACATTTGCCTGTTTCTTTTTTTCTTAATATTTCTTATACTTGAAATGAATAGACGAAAATACTAACAGTATATTTTTAAATATCGTTCATTTGTTTATTATTAACTCCAAAATTCTTAATCAGATTTACAACTTTGTGTGTAACTTAGTCAAAGTTGAGAAATAGAATGGTATTTACTATTTAACTATTAATAGTCTTAAAATTAGCTGCGCTGCTAATAAACTTTGATTTAACTATTAAACTTAATTGTATATGAATAGTTTATTATAGTATTAATTTACCTCATTAAATTTAAGACTATTGTTTCGCAGTAACACTATATTTGACTGAAAACGAGACGTTGGTGGGTTTGATCCCCACTCGGGGGAATAAATTATTTTTAAGCTTTGGTAAGAAGACCGATCTTAGTAGAGTAGAGTTCCTTTACTCAACTCGCAATGTCTCGAAGATTTGACAAAAAGTGGAGAACGAAGTATTTTAACACTAGGTTCCATCTGCGGGATACAGCATCAAAATAAAAGAAAATATCTAAGACAAATCGCATTATGGCCTACTAAATATGCTATTGAAGCTAGTACATAAATCGCCAAAGAATTTTACACAATCAATAGATAACAATACTAAATTGTTTCTAATAAAATTGATATACTAGTACAAATAGTTCTGCCATAACTCGTCAAACCAATCACAGTTGACCGCCGGCGTTGCAATTAAGCCTTTATAACGTTGATTTACCGAAACGTGGTTGCATGAATCATAATATAGATAACTATTAAATATTTATATATGTAATATACACCATTGAAGGCATTGAGATTATTGGGGCTGAACTGAATAAACAAAGCGATACTATTTTGAAATTTATATATGTAGTCTAGAAAATTGAAAATATTGTACAAAATAAGAAGAAATTTTTGTCAATCGTACTATATATAGATGATAAGATAAACATTTAAAAACCTGTCAAGTGCGAGTCGGAGTTGTCCAACAAGGATTCTAACAAGGAAGTAGTTAAAAAAATTGACAGATTTGTCTCCATTTATTATTTGACTAAGAATAATTTAGATTCACAAGTAAGACTATACGGCGAAATAAGTAAGATTTACCATAAAACATCTCTATTTCTTTGAAGCAAATAAAAGTAACAAAACCTGGATAGGATTGAAATACTGCCAAGATGTTTGCCAACGTCAATAAGATTCTGTGAATAAGTTCCTTGGATATTGGAGGAAAAATAGCGTCATTTCAATATGGAAATATATAGTTGTGTAATATATAAAAAAACTAGTGTTTCCGTGTCGCCCTTAGCCTAGACAAAAAGGTGAAAATGTTTTTTCGACATCATAATTATATATCTTTGATAATTTAATTTTAAATTAATTCAATAAAAAGCAGTTTGGTATTTGCATTGCTGGCATGGCAAAGTAGGCAAAGAGATCTCAGTGTTAACACACTACGTTCCTCAATTTCCGCTCCTTTTTCCAGGTTGCGTGTTGAGTAGCGGAACTCAAGGCCACGTGATAGTGATACTATGTGAAAGTCTTGAACTTGCATTTACACATTGACTTTCCTCTTAAACATATTGTCTATTTGTGAAAAAACAAGAAAACCACATTAAAATCAATAGAGCAGGTTTAGGCGTACATAGATGGGAAATATATTTGTATGTTCTACGTGAAAAAGTAGAAATCATAATTATAGTACATCGGAATTTGAATCCAATTAAATATAAAGCACTCTAGATATAGATACTTTGATTATAATAAGCTTTAGCTCATATAAATATCAATATAAAATTTAATTATTTTCTTTTTCTCTTACGTATGTAGGTTAAGGAGCGTAGGGGAACAATGAGAGATTTCCTAAATTCTTATTAGAACGGGAATTTTTATTTTATTTCCACGAAAACAGAGTAGCGGGCGACAACTAGTTTTCTATATACATTTACATACGATACATAAGCTGTAATTCCAATTGCATTTTAATTAAGCCAAAAGCAATCTGATAATTCAGTATTTAGAACGTTTTAAGATAGATAAATAATGATAATGAAATTAATAACCGTAACTCGATACTTAGATCGTATCTTACAAGTTCATTCGCACAATTATTTGTAATAAAGTAATTTAAACTGTCTAAAGGGATGTAATACGCAGTATTTTATTTAACAAATAACTTAATAATTTACAGCTTTTATAATGTTTTTTGCTTTCTATAAAAGCTTTGATAAAAGCAGCTTCACGCTTTTTTTTAGCATATAGTAGGGTAAGCAGAGAGTAGACACTAGATGTTTTAAGGCACTCTGTTCCCCCTTAAGGCACTTCCGATTCCCACTTTTCCGCCAAACTCTGGAGGCATTACATGTTGAGTGGCGGAACTCAACGCTGCGCTTTTCATATCCCTCGAGTGGGAATCGAACCACAACAACAACACCCCTGCTCCATGTCCGACGTCAACTTTAGTACTACATATAAAAATATATGCCAAAAAACTAAATAATACTTAAATGATTTGAAACTATCATCGAATAGTTCATGGTCTTAGATTGTAGATAAGTGACATTTATTTTGGTCTCAAACGTACGAATAGAATTTCAAATAATTACTTATTAGAATTAAATTGCTTTAGATACTAGTGTGTCCGCTTGAATTAAGGTCCGTGGGAAAATGATTTAAACTAGGTCTCCTTGGGGAAGGAGTTTTAAATTGTTATTACATAAAATTACTGTGTATTAAAGTTTATTAAAAGCCGTAGTGGCGCAGTGGTGCGGTGCGTACGGAACGGAGTATCTTAACACTAGGTTCTATCACCCAGCCTCTATAAGTAATAAAAAGTGGTTAATAAAAACAAATATATTGTTATATTTTACTAATACCACGTATTTAGAGTGTCACGCGATGCACACTAGATAAATTTGCTTTGTCACGTGATATGACATCGTATGATTAATGTGCGGTGTTGTGAACGAAACGTCACGTTTAAATTCTATGTACATATATGAATGTTAATTTGAATATAAATAATTAGTTCTTTTCATATTTGCTTTACAAAGGCTTAGAATAAAATATATGTAAATGGTTTTTTTATATATATTTTTAATGTAGATAGGGTAGGCAGAACAAACCTAGTGTTAAGGTAAAGAAGAACTGCCTCACACGCTGCCCAATTTTTGAGACATTAGAGTAGTAGGCTGAACGCCGCGTTTTATCTTTTCACGTGAGCGAGATAATAAAATTTCCTTCCTCCAAGTGGAAATGCAACTCACAACCGACGGTTGTTTCGCAGCTAAAATTAAAACGTTAACGGCCTACTAACTTAACTTTCGTGCGCTACACTTAGCAGGGTAAGTAGTGAGAACCTGAGAACCTGAGAACCTGTTTACAGAGTCCATTCCCATTAAGATACTACCGTTCCTCACTTCGTACCAAATTCTGGAGACATTGGGTGTGACATACGTGACGTGCCAGAAACGCACGAAACACAACGCCGCACATTGCGTATTTACCAGAACAAGAATATTAAAAAAATAAATATTTAATACTCTTCGAGTAAGAATCGAATCCACAACAACTTGGCGCTGATAAGAAAGTTAAATACAATTAACATATGAAAACAACCACCCCCTGGCCTATACTTCGCGTGACCAGTGTCTACACTAATTGAATTAACTACAATTCCATCCACTTAATCTCGAAGTATTGCATCCATTACTTTAACTTTTATTGGTTGTTTAATTGAAAAATAAATTAGTCAGGGAGCATCGAACGGTTTTGATAAATGTCTTAATAGATCGAATATAATGTTGTTCTGGCCATAAATGTATAGTCTAAGAGAGAGGCTATTATTTATTGGTTTAAAAAAGCCTTAGAATTTTATAAAATAAATATATTTAAATAGTAAATCTAATTGTTTTGATCTTTGTTCTATGTGAAATAAAATTGTCTGGATACAAAATTATATGACAAATTTAAATATAGTGTTAACCTACTTGTATCTCTTGTATCACGCCACATCACTTTACGCAGTGCCTCGAATTCAGCTGGAAAATGTAGAGCGAAGTGCCATAACATTTGAAGTACCCTCCTTATTAGTAGTAGGTTCCTACTCTGTCTATTCTGTCTACCACAATATATGCGGGACAAAAAAATGTGCATATAATGCAATAACCTGTAATAAAACTATATCGTCACTCAGCTATGGTTATGAAACCAATTGTTAAACAAAAATCACCGTTAGGTTCCACTATCTAGTTTACAGAGATATTGTACAACAAATTGAAAAAAAAATCGTAAATAAATTCAAAAGTACATAGTAAAATAATAAATTATTTTTAACGTAAAACAAACCTTAAATCAACAATTTAAATGAAAGACAAAAATATTTCATTTAAAATGAAACAATAATTAAAATTGCTCAAAAGGTGTATAATATTTAATTACAGGTACAGCAAAGAAAATTTGCATACAACTGAATTATGAGGCACTCACTCAAATAAACTGAAAGTAATTAGCAATTATACTGTCTGATAGTGAACTGACCCAGTTTTTTTAAAGCTTTTATAAAATATACATTTATAAAGTATAGCTGAGGACGCCACGGGAAGTAGGTTCGGTTCCCGCTATAATAATAAATATTTGCTATATGCAATATAGAGTGCGACGCTAAAAAATGTTAAATAAAAATATAGTATGAATTTTCTTTTTGATAAGATATGATGTTAAATTTGTTATATAAAAATTCAATGTATTTTGTATTTTTATAGCACATACTGCATTTGATGATCACTTCCTCGATTATCTGTAAAAGAAAAAAATAAAATATTAAATAGAATTCCTTTTTAATTATAATTATTAATTGACATTAATAAAATAATTTCTATCTGATTTTGTCAAAATCAATTGAAACTAAAAAAAATCAGAAATATTGTCAAACACAATTAATGTTTCAAGTCCTCACACATACCTAGTTACGTAATTGAATTTATTAAAAGATCTAAAAAACTAAAAGCAAAAACATCAATTGACAAAATAAAAAATTATAAAAGTGATCATGGTTTTCCTATAGCACTTAATCAAAAACAATAGAATCCGGAAAGGAATAAAAGTATTATTAAACACAACTAAAAATCGAACCTGCACTATGATAAATGTGGATACCACCAGACATATGGTATTTACTATTTATACACGCTAGTTACGTAATTGGATATTCTAAACGATCTATCGACGGAGCTGCAATATATCCGGGGCGGGTGACGGACACACGCCACGCGTTCACGGTTATTGCTAACAAGTGAAGTACTGTAGCGACTTTAAAATTTTAAAATATTCTCTTAAGTTTTCCAGTTTTATATTTTAAACTAGTTGTAGTCCGCAACTCCATTTGTGTGAGCTACAAGCATAAAAGCTCGTATTTTCTCGTCACCAAAAGAATTTCATCCCAATGACTAAATGACAAGTTACAGCGTTTTACGCCGCGTAGTTTCGGCGTTGCGTCTTGTGCGGCAGTTAGTTTCGTAATGGAAGCTTTTTATATTTATATATTCTACTGGACAAATTACTTTGAAACGTAATCTAACGCCGAATTTTTGTCTAATTAGACAAAAAGTATGTTTTTAAAACGAGAATTGAATTAATGATCAGCAAATTCTCCGCTTATGTCTTACCATATGAAGATGATATAATCTAGAGACTTATCATTCATCTTTTGGGATGATGCCTAAAAGATAAATGATAAATTGCTTAAAAGCAACTAACATATTTCAATCAAAAATATTTTATTTTTATTTATGTTTATAGTAATGTTTAAAAAAATTCCAGTTGGAATCACTAAAATTGTATCACTTATACCAACCGCAGATATAAACGAAATGGATTGATCTTACATTAAATTTATTTCTGGAGCCAAGATTAATATTTTTGGCAGAAACTCAAAAGTACACCGACAACTAGGCATTCCTTCCGACGTATTTCATTTTTGTAACGGTGGAAAAAATTGATAATTCTATAGGATGTTTTACTACATATAGCGGGATAGTCAACATTTTCGAGTTTTTGCGTGTTGATTGGTGAAACTTAACGCTCGAAAATGCTTATAAATTATCTTGATACAAGAGACAAAGTGCAGTAATGAGTCTCGCCAATCAAGAGAGAGAGAGGAGACAGAGAGTGAGTGGATATAATCATGAATTTATTTTATTGACTATACTCGTTTCGATTTTTCGGAAGAGAGTATTTTTTTTTCTTCTTTCAAGTAAAAAAAGGAATGGCCGTAAAATATTTAAAAAGTAAAGAAAAGATTGACATAATATCATTATTATTTTCTTTCTCCCATTTATGAACGTTCCCGAACGTATTGCTTAGGCTTCCACGAGGTGTGGGTTCAAATCCCATTACGTTCAGTTAAATAAGTTCATTATACTTTTTTTAACTTTAAACCGTGTAATATAGCAGCGCAACAAGAGGAAACATAATGTTAACACACTACGTTTCCCATACACCCTCGAATGTCCGAGACATAGCGTGTGGAGTGTTGTGTTCCGAAACTTTTGAGTTTCGGAACACAACACCGCACCTTATTATATTTTCATAATAATAAACAAACATAGAAATAAAGATTTATGTACTAAAAAAATTTAAAACCCCTTATTCAAAATGAATTACTAGTTAAACTATCGATTACTTTCTAACCAAATAAATGTCTAAAGTAGAATTATTCAAAGGTTCCCTGGCACACGCTGGTGTAAAAAAAATACTAATTGACAAACTTGGCAGAGCTCGCTTTGATATGCCTTGATTAAAAACAGGCTTCTGCGTAAATAGAACAGCGTTAGAAGGTACACACGCGATGTAGAATAGCTCTATCACATTTTTTTTAGATAGGCAAAGAAAATATATAGAGACATCGTTATGTTTTCCATTTTCTTGATATTTTAGAAATATTATGCGTTGAATAGTGCTAGCTTAACTCCGCTTTTTATATAGTTTTGCAATACATATATTTCCTAGTTTCAAGAAACATGAGATTGAAACACTGTAGCTTCGTGTATACTTTCTCCATCTATTTTATTAATTGCATTGAACCAAAAAACGACAAGCTCGATAAGAAGAAATCAATTGAATTCGTATCAAACATTTTACGAATCTCTTTTAGGAGATATTTGAAATTTTCATTCGTAACAAATTTTTCGTTTACAGATAATCTACTCTTAGGCTCTACACGTTACATGACACTGTATTACGCACATAGCATGGTAGGCAGAAAAAACTGGGAACGTAGTGCTAAGACACACCGTTCCTTATTCAATATTTCCGTTTCCCGTTTTCTGTCAAATTTTTGAACCATTGCGTGTTTAGTAGCGGAACTAAACTACTTTATTCCCTCTAGTGGGAATCGAATCCACAACCGTGACGTTTACAGCCGCACTTATATCCTAAATTCCATATTTCGGATATCCAATGATTTTGGTTATGGTTAGAAGGTCTACATCGTCCCTGATATAAGACAAGACAAGACTCAAGTTAAGACACTAGTGACAATAGTTGAACAAATAATTTTAACTTACTATTACGGTCAGCTAATGAGGGTCTAAAACGTCACCCTCGTGGCACAATTAGAAGTTATATATAACGATTCAATTATAATTTAAACAAGACAAAAACGAAGTTTAAGATATGGGAAGATTATAAAATAATATATTCCATAGATGATGATTTAATTTGAAGTAAAAACCTTAAAACTTAAATAACATATTTTTAAATACATGCTGTTTCTTTGTATGATATTATGTTGTATACAAAATACTAGAGAAAATTAGTGTTAAGACACTTCTTTAACATGTTGAGTGATAGAACTCAATGCCGTACTTTGCTTTAACAGAACGGGTAAATAATTTTCTCGAGTAGGGATTGAACTGCGGCGTTTAGTTTCGCCACTGAGCACGAAACATCTTGAAAATTGTTGAACGAGTTTCCTCTGCCTATTTTGCTATATGAGAGATACAGAGCGAAGCTAAACAAATAAAAAAATATATAAAAGCACAGCATTCGATCTCTACCCAAACTCCAAAGGGGCATGTCGCGCAATCCAATAGACTTGTATTCCCAAGCAACTACATAGGATACGTTTTAGAGTATTACAATTTGTATTTGTCGGAAATAAAAGTTTGTATACCACTATATAGTATATTTTCACTTCAAAAAAGAGCTTTTCAGATATTTAAAGTAAGAAAATTTTGGGTTCAGTCATCTAATATGCAATGTTAGTTAGGTTGAACGCGCTAATCTCAGGAATTGTATTGATTTTATTGTATTGGTTAGTCCGTTTAAAAAAAGCTATAGACTACACATTACATAATCGCTTAGGTTCATTCTATACCTTTCTCATCATCTTCAAAGACGACAAACAATCACACATATGTAAATTATAAGGACAGAGTCGAAGCGAGTGTGTGTGCGTGTGTGTGTTAACACTAGGTTCCCTTTGCCCCCCTCTTGCTGAAAAAAGGGGGCAGGCAAATAAAAAAAATGGCTTAAAAAATAAACGTTATAAGTAATCTATAGGTAACTCAAGTAAATCTCAATAGTACACAGTATTTGTTACCGTAACGATGTTGGTTCGCCTTTTTAAGTAACTTGATCCATTATAAAAAGGTTTCACGATTCTATTTCTTAACAAGAGATGTTGTTCTATGTGAATATGATATTGGTGTTACTTAAATGTTATTTCTAGTTTTCTTTTCGTGAAATTATGATTTTTATGCGCTGCGTTAAACTCCGTCACTGATCACGTCATGTCTAGAGTGTCTTGGAAGGTTTCTCTGCCTACGGAGAGATCGTTTTACTGAGGCTGAAACATATATGTTATACATTGACGTTCGCAAGGTCGTGTCCGGGTATTGTAATTTACTTTGTATAATATTGTTTCAAGTATTCATTTTAAATACCTATTATGTGTAAGTAAAAGGTGTACTTATTGGTTTTCTTCATAAATATGAAAATAAGCATCAGTGGACTTTAACACAAATCTTTAGAAAAATGACTGTATTGCCTATTCACATGAAATATTAGAAAATCTGAATAATATAAAAATTTCCATAAATCTTCTTTGAACCCCTATCCACTGTTGATGTGAACGAATCGTGCATATATTATTACATGAACTACGTAATTTGCTAAGCAATAAAATAAAATTACATAATTTTCTACATAAAACTAATTGAGGACGACTCCAACATTTTATTGTTCTATTAAGAACAGCTGATTGAAGTTATATGTAATAGAACAATAACACTCAAGCAATGGGCATCTATCTCTGACTGAAATTGGAAAGGAATAGAGTGGCGAAATCTGATAAATTACACTCACAAAGGCAAGACTTAATGATCATATAAATTGGACTGTAGATTAGACGTTCAGACGATTTTCTTAATGGAAACAGTTGATTGGTAAAGTAATATGGCAGGTTATAATATATAAAAATTATTTGATTTTTACCTTTTTTTATGTTAAAAAGAGTATACAGAGGCCGTGGTGGCCAGTGGCACATCGTCTGATGAACGACCAAACTAAACGACGGTGGGGGGGTTCGTTTCACAGTTGTGGATTTTGATTCCCATTTGGAGGAATACATTTATTTTTTCATATTCACTCTGGTAATGATATAAAACACGGTGTTGAGTTCCGCCACTCACTACGCAATGCTTCTAAAACTCGGCGGAAAGTGGGGAACAGAAGTACATTAATGTTGAACATGGCCTTTGCCTACCCTGCTATGTGTCAGATAAAGCGAAGAATGAAAATCCCCACGGGATAAATGCGGGATAAAGCAAGAAACTAAAAAAAAACTAACACTACTACAAGTAAGGATCGAATCTTCAATCATAGTAGCGTTTAGAATCAGATAGTTTTAATACTGTATAAAGTAAAAATAATACTAATATATTTAGAAAATCCCACTATTCAAAAAATTCTACAAAAGCTAGTCCAAATTGTGGAGTTAAAATCTACTTACTTAACATATTGTATTATCTAAAAAGGAAATACAGCATTTAGCATTTTTCTTATTTTATTCGCGTGGGTGAGAGAGCCTTTTAGTTTAAAACAGAAAGACCGAAAATCGAATTAGATCTATTTAAAGCTTTTTATTACACTCTGGAGGCCGTTCTGGCGTAACTAATTCTGTTGATGGTCATGGGTTCGAGACCCACTCGGGGATGTATTATTTCAAGTTTTCCGCTCTGAAAATAAGATAAAAGAGTTCCTGTGCTCAAAAGATAACTTAGTGTCTAAACTCTGTGTTCTCTTTGCGTTTTACCATTCGATTTTAAATTGAATCCACAGCCGTCATCATACTTTCTAATGCGCTACAATGGCAACAATTACACTATTATAAATAACAATATCAATCGCATTAATAACATTGAAATCTAAATATAACGTTTCTCTTAAGTACCAACAATAGCGGGAAGATAGATTGCCCTAAAAAGATTAAGGCCTGTGATCCACTATCAGCCTGGAACTAATGGCGGTAGCTAACGACTAGAAAACACATAAGAAATTCTCATTTCGAACTGTTATGAGTTATTTTATTGAGTGTTCTTAGTTTTATTTTATTATGGTGTTAATAGATTTGTTATATTAGTTTAGATTTGTAGTGATAATAATTAAGTGAAGGTTAGTGATATAGCTCTCCTTTTAATTTGAAAACGGAAAAATATAAGTTTGTAATACGCCCCATAAGTAAAGAACGAAATGTTTCAGCTACATGCATGCTTCACACTGTACAGGGTGCATTTAATACGGCAGACATAGGGAATCTAACGATAAGACATTTCGTTTTCCATTTTCCAGAATAAATTAAAATAATAAATTCCATCGAATAAGAATCGAACCCACAATCACCTCGTTCACAAAGAGACGCAGTTACTGCTCTAGTATATCCCCAATAAAACAAAACATATAAGTATATTAAATTACTTTTAGCGTCACATTGTATTTATTGTAAAATGATTCGAGGGTAAAATCTCGTAAACCACTATCAATTTCAATTTCCAAGAAGGAAAACGAAATGATTGATCCTTTGAAGTTCAAAATCTAATTCTTCTATTCGTCGATTTTCACGCGGATAGGAAAACTTTAAATATTGGTAATTTCTATATTGCATTACGTTTATGTAAAAGGAAAAATATTATTATGGGGAAGAATTGGACAAATATATAAAACTCAATAGAGAAGTATATAACTCTTCCGTTATAGAGTGGCTAACCGACAGATAAAAATAGGTACGTAGCGTAGAAAGATGGAAATTGGTATATTGAGTCCTTAGAGAGCTAAACTCCCCTAACAAGGGGCATAAAGAGAGAATTTCCGGAAATTCTTACACAAACAGGAAAAATTCAACGTTTCGTCTACGCAAACGAAGTCGTGGGCTTTAAATATTTTTTTTAGGTTAATAATTATTTCACGCCATATCCCGCACACGTCAGGGTAGGCAGAGAGAACCTAGTGTTAAGACACTCTGTTCCCTACTTTCTGCCGAATTCTGGAGGCATTGCGTGTTGAGTGGCAGACCTCAACGTCGCGTTTTGCCTCAACACCAGAGCGAAGAAATATATACTTAAATAAATATTTCACTTCGTCGAGTGGGGATCGAATATATACTATATTAATATAATATAATTTATGTTATATTTACATAATGTATATCAAAACGCTTAACACAAATATATCTTTCTTAGAACACGCCTCTAATGTATTTAGTACGTGATCTAGAATGTTTTTGTGGAACTTCTACTATGAATAACGTTCTATATCCTGTTCTATATATTTATATGAATAATATAATGAGATCAAAGTCTGTGATAAACTTAAGAATACCTAAAGAATTGGTAAATTTACATTTTAATATATTTGTAATTTTTATTTTAAATGAATAATGGAGTTTTTTCCCACAAAGCAGGATAATTTCCCGAATTTGGGGGAAAATTAGAGAATAGAGTATATATCTTGACCATACGCATACAAACCATATAGAATGTGGAATAAAATATAAAGCAATAAATTATCAAAGTTAACATGTTGTTGGGAAATTTTCGACTTCGACTAATATTTTCAAAGTACACAAACTTTGTACGTAATATTTTGACGGGAAGTTCTGGAATAACGATTAAGAATTAGTGATCGAAGTTGCGCCTAATTGCCAAAGTTTGCGGGTAATTGTTTTAAAGTTTACATTTCTTAACTTACCCGTGGAGCCGTAGCTACGTTGAAAATTAAGCATATTCAATTTTCAATAATCAAGCAGTTTTTTTCAAAATATACTTTTAAACGTAGCCTCGATAATTTGGAGGATACTAGGTTCCTTCTACCTTCTCTGCTATCCGAGAAAAATCCTAAAATTACTTTTGTACTATAAAACTATTAATTTAATGAGATTTTAATATTACTTTTATCCACTTACCCAATTGTGAAATTTAAGGAAGTGTCGAAGGAACTTGCAACGACGAAATCTCCTTCCTTCCAACCAAGTCTAAATGATCCAAAATTATGGGAACACCGCAAATAATTATTATCCCTCAAAATATAATCTATTTAGGATTACGGTTGAAAGGGATCGTGTTCATTAAGCATTCTTAACAAGTTTACCAAAATTATGAAAGATTAAAACAACTTGGTACTATTTCAGGACGGTTTAAATACCCACGTATTTATATAACCAAAAGATTAAGAGATTACGGAACTACTAGAGCAAACTATATCAGAACTACGAATACAACGAAGGATGCAACATGGAAGTAATTTATTTGAACTCAATTAACACGGCCAAATGTTAGTTAACCTAAAACATGCCCACGCGATAATTCAAATTCTAGGCTATAGTCTAATTAGCGGGTGTAGGCGAGTTGAGTCACTTAATAAACGCAGCTACTGCGAGCTGTGAGCTGTTCCGTGGCACGTGTACTACTGAACGTTTAGTAGAAACGTCACTTCTTATAAAGCCACTGCACAGGGTGTTCGGGGTGCGCGCGCAGAAACAATAAACCTAAATGCTAACTCGCCCCATAAACTGTCCTCATTAGTTGGGGCGCGTCGTGGTCTGTATACACACCCTTATTGCAGGTACCAGATCATCTGTTTATTTTACTTTAAGGTCGTTTTCTTTATTATTTTGTTATTGAGGTCGGCTAATAACGTAGTAATAGAGTTATAGCGGCGCACCCTTTATAAGCAAATGTCGAGGAAAATAGCGTTTTGTTTATCACAGGGTGCGCCGGGGTGGGTATCGTGATTTATCAAACGTGAAAGATAGTCCGGTAAATGCAGAATGCTCTTTACGTTTCAACCCTTATCGCGTTTTTATGTGTTGGTAAACGTAATTTATCGAAAGACGGCCGGTTAACGACTTTATGTATGTATCTAGAAAACAATTGGTCCTTTACAAAGCGGCTTATATATCTATACTCGTACATAGATATATGTGTATAAGCAATTTATTTCCACCATAAAATAGACGGCTATTTGCTGCAATATGACATTTTAGTTTAGTCTTAAGGGGGTCAAACAGTTTGCCATGTTCCAATTCAAAGGGCATTCGAACTAGTGAAATAAGTTGATAAGTTTGGTATATTTCTTTGTGTATAATATGGGGTTGGGATAATTTGGTAGTATATTCGATTTCTAACTAAGCAGGGACTATATTTTGGTTATCAAATCTATACCAATAAGGCTGAAAGTTTGTTTGATTGAATGCGCTAATCTTAGGAACTACTGCTTGGAGTTGAAAAAAAAAATTATGTTAGATAGTCCATTTATCGAAGCTATTGGCTATTTTACGTCATGGTATTGGTTTACATGTCACGTAGTTTAGCTGGGACTATAAATGCTGACTTTATGAATTACAAAAAACTAAGAATAAAGTTATCCTCGTTAAAAATCGGTTTTAGGCTTTCTGCCTAAAAAACTCTTTTGCATTTTTATTTCTCGGTAAGGACAAGTTTTCAGTTTAGTTCAGTTCTTTAATTATGGCGTTTCGAAGGAAAAACTGCCAAGGACAAATTTTGCTATAATTTAGGTTCTATTCTTCTTCTTTTTAACCTCTCATATAAATCGAAAAAAAACATAATTATGTATGGTTTTCTTGATTTTTCTGACATTTTTCTTTGGTAGGAAAGTAGTCCAAAATGGCACAAATATCTAATATTAAAATATTCCTAAGCCACCAACCACTTATCACATATAGTAAATGGTAGAACAATCAAGATTTATAGGGACAAAATATAAGAAATATAATACGATAAAGGAAATACCATCCATCAGATTTTACTTACAAGGAAATAGCAAAAACATAATAGCCGAAATGAAATCGTTTATAAGGATTTAACCTAATAATGACGCGATTGCTATAAATTTTCACCTTCCGTTCTTTGTGGTGAATATTTAGTTTCGAGGTATATTTTTTAGCTAAACACGCTGTATCCCGCATCCCGAATACAACAGAGTAGGCAAAGAGAACCTAGTGTTAAAAACTCATTTTCTCACTTTATGCTGAATTCTCGAGGCATAGCGTGTTGAGTGGCGGAATTTAACACCACGGTTTGTCCTGTTACCAGAGCGATGAATTTATAATATACTCGTATATATTTTTCTGCATATCATATCTAACTAAAGTAGAGAGAACACAGAACTAAACACTACTCGTACATAAATGAATTTCTTTCAATATTATCAAAATTGAATCCAAAACATCTGTTTTTTCTCTTTCTATCGATTGAAAAAAGAAAACAATTCATTGCCCCTTTGTGCGAACTCTCCACCGTCGCTTTTGAAGTCAGACGCTGAAGACTGTGCCTCTGCACCACTATGCTGTCCAAAACTTAAGAATTCACTTACAGAAATTTTATGCTCACGATAATCCAAGCGACCAGTTTAAATGTGTAGATGTGTTTTAATGAACAAAAACATTAAAAGTAAGTAAATCCAGCCCAAATCGGTACCCGTCAAGGTTGCTGTATTAGAAAATGTCTATTTTATATATAACAAAGTGTTTTTTTCTAGTCTGGCACATGAGCATGACGTATGACCTAACAATGGAAGTAGCCTCCACTGAGTCATCGACCAATATTATTGAACGAACGAATGTGTGGTATAAGTTATATGACATTCCGTTTTATTAATCACATTTATAGAAGCTATTATGGGACAGTGTCTGATAGTAAACGTGACAGATTATGGGTTTGATTCTCACTCGAGGAAATGCTGCTACTAATTATTTTCATTTCCTCGCTTTGGTAACATTGTGTCTAAAATTGGGCAGAAAGTGGGGAAAAGAGTGTCCTAACACTTAGTCCTTACCGTATACCCTTCTTTATGCAGGATATAGCATGAAGTTGAAAAAAAAAACATTTTTAAAAGCCATTACGATGCAGTGATCATTCAAATAATAGCTATGTGGATAAATCCTCATTTTGGAAAATGATAATACATAAGATATTTGTATACTTTAACAGCAGGGCAGACAGTCCGTTTCCTATTCTCCGCCGAATTCTGGAGGCGTTGCGTGTTAAGTGGGGGAACACAATGCTGAGCTTTACCGCGAGACCAGAGCAAAGATATTATAAATTTAAATAAATATTAGTTAAACACTGTACTAGTACGATATCTACTTCCATTTATATTCAAATTAAATTTAAATGAAAAATCGCTTACACTCTAAACTTGTACCAAACCGGTAGCCAGTTACTTTAATAGGCGGCGATTGTTTTAGCTATTAACGTGGTCCCGCATTCGAATCCCGGTTGAAAGAATTATTGTTCTATTTCTTAAATGTTGATATATTATAGAAGTTTGTAGTAAGTAATTTTATGGTGGCCGATTATTGAAAGGTGCCATTGAAATGCTTTTTTGGAACTGTTACGATTATTGTTCATAGAGCTATTTAAAGCTTGTTCTCAAAGTGTTAGAAACAGTAAATATTTATAACATCACGTTGAATCCTGCATATAGAAAGGTAGGCAGAGGATATTGCGAAACACAACGCCGCGGTTTTTCTTGTTGCCAGAGCGAGAAAACATTTTTGTTGATAAAACTTATTTTATTTTTGTGTTATAATTAAATAGTTCACACCTGGATTAATGCCGGAAAGTACCTTATACATAGGTTTTGATAAAGCGATGAAATTAATATAAAATGCAGCAAAAACATGCATAAATACTCGAATCTTATGATTGCGTTGCTTCCTATCGTAAACCTCTCGTATCTTGAAATTGAAGATCATGACAGACGAAGAGACGGATTTTTCATTACATCAAGAGATGGAACTAGTCGTGGCAACGAGGCAGACAAGTTGTGGGTCCGATTCCTACTCGAAACGACGAAATATTTAATATTTTTATTTTCTTACCCTGGTAACGAGGAAAAGTGTAGCGTTAGGTTCCGCCATTCAACAAGTAATACCTCTAGAATCCGGCGGAAAATGACTGGAATTGGTCCCAATTAAAAAAACTAACGTACGGCAAAGGTTCTTACCGCTCAACACGTAATCTCTATAAAATATTAAAAATGAGCGGAGTGTCTTTTTACTACGCTATTTGTGTTTTACTGGACTTTACGTCTAGCTTTTTAGCGTCGACGAACTATCTAAGTTTATATTTTACATTAGTCTGTGCAATGTAAGTATTTTTTTACTATATAATTTTATTGAAAATAACTGTTATTCTTTTTTTTCAATTATTTCAATATTTATTTATAGTATAAATATTTTTCTAAAAAAATATCTTTTAAAACTATAAAAATGTTATCAAAATCGAAATACACTGTACTTTATAATTAACGACTGTATCGTTGTGCACCGATATATCACTTCACGTCATCACATATGTAGTTCTACAATATTTATTACCATTGCTCACTTTTTCACGTTAAAAATGTAAATTGTTTTTAGAGTTCTGTACCTACCCTCAAAAGAAAAAAAACATACAGAACCTTTATGTACATCGTCTGTCCATTAGTCCGTCTGTCCATATCAAATGGTATTGGTAAACTTTTATGTTTACCAATTAGAAAATCGAAGCATAATCGCTTGCAATCAAGAAATAAGAGCATTTATCTTATATTATTGCTTGGATTTTTACCATTTTGTTCGAAATTCCCCGCATTTTCATAACCCTTAAAATACTTCCTGTTGACTTAGAGTTATGAAATTTGGTATGATATTTTCTTTTAATTGAAATTGCAGTACAAATAAAAGAATATCCAAAAAATTATAAGTATATCACAAAAATAAAAAACATTACAAATCAATATTTTTAGTAGTTTCTAAATAAAATCAGTGCTTACACGCTGGGGGGCACGTATGCACTAATTTTGTAATTATGACAACTTCTATATGTTATTTATACGAGAACCCACAGTACGCGAGTCTAACTCACACCTGACTGATTTGTTATAATTTTTAGGTATTTCATGTTTTAGTTTAGATAGAAGAAATAATTTAGTATTTTTTTTATTTTCTAAAAACACATTTTTTTTTTTCAGCTTCATGCTCTAACTAACATGTTGTAGACAAAGGGAGCCTAGTGTTAAGACACTCCGTTCCCCACTTTCTGTCGAATTCTGGAAGCATTGCGTGTTGAGTGGCGGAACTCAATGCTATGCCTGGACTCCAGAGCGAATTAAGATATCAAATATTTAATTTCCTTGAGTGGGAATCGAACCTCCATACCTGTCGTGCACTGTATAGAAAAATCAACGTGTAACTACTCGTACAATAGTAATATTGTATTACGACACCTCCTATAGTTTACTTTCAAACCGCACGTAGCGTAGAGCTTAAAATGTATTCTAGTTACATGACGTACGCACATAACATATTTAAGAAATAATAAACATACATTTGGCAATATTTCGAAAACTCGCTGTAAACTGTTTAGCTTGTCGTTCATTGGTTTAAATTTGTAACATAAATTTACTTTTAAGATTTTCGTGTAGATATTGATGATGAGAGAAAGAGAGAGAGATGAGACCACAAGCCTGAGATTCTAACCGGTGATATACGTCAACTAAACCCGAACGGAATATAATGAAAGATATATTTAAATATTAGAATATCCATTTCTTGGCAGTAGGTGTGCTATAAAATCTATGAGATCTGTTTAACATCGTATATGCTTGTGCAAATTCGATACGAGGGCACTAAATCGTTTAATTTTAGTGCTATAGTTGAATTTAAAATGCTGCATTTTAAAAATTTCTCAAATGTTAAAAATACATTTTTAAAATATTAGATAGGGATATCTATCTATACAGGAAAATCAGTTCTACAGTTTTCACCTGAAAGATACATGGTGTATTTTAATAGACGAAAGTAACTTTGATTTTTTTTTATCGTGACAGTAAAATTTCCGTTATGGTAGTTTCACGTTCATAGGACGATTACATAGTTCTTGCAAAAGTCTATTTGAATAAACAATATTTTGTAATTATAATTTGATTTTATAAGTACGAGTATCACACGGAGGATGTTTGAACGGCGCTAAATTGAAAGATAATATATTTGCTTATTGCTTGCTATCTTATAGAATAGTTATATATACATATATTTTCTAATACTATATATATTATACATTTATCTATAAAAAAGAAGTCCGTTAAATATTACGACTGATATAAAAAATAAAGGAGTGAAAAATGGAGTATCTTAACAATAGGTTCATAAAAATTATAATTATATAATAAAATTTTCTGAACAAAAGACCATTTTAGATAGAAACACATTCAAATACAGATAACATCGTCGCCTGATATTCATCCTTTAAAAATAATAAAGCCTATAAGGCTTGTAGCACACCGGTCCCGTTACTTTGACGCAATCGACAACAAAGAAATTTACATACGCTTATAACTGGGGCACTACACGTGTGCACACCGCTTAACAATTATACAGACAAATAAATTTCAACTCTACCATCCATATATATGGTTCAAAATCAAAAGAAACGCTATTCAATATAAATTTAAATATTTCAAGCGAAAATAAACTCTATTCCGTTGTGATAAGAATTGTAGAGTCTTATCGAAATTGCAGTTTAAATCTACCGTCTCTACGGAGTGGTAACGAAATATACGTTTTATTGCTTTGGAATAGAGTTCGAGAGGTTTGCGAGGTGCAAATTTAATTCTACAAACGTATTTTCGTGATTCAAAGGAAATTCGATCTTATTACAAGTGAATAGATTCGTCTAAATTTGTTTGAATAGTAAATAAAATGTAAGAAGAACGTCTCAAAGAATGGCTTGTCTGTATGAATGGAGTCTTTTAATGCACAAATGAGGTGTTATCTGAACTGAATAATGTTGCGTATTAAAGATGCCTTTATATTGGAATAGGAAATTTTTGTCTTTATTTAGAAAGTAGGTATAAGGTAGAGCTGGTATGATATGCTCACTGTTATGAATAAATAATAATTACGTTATTTATTTACTTAGATAAAAAAAATATTTATATGATAATTACTTTTTTGAAGTAGTATATTCAATTCTCTTCTTTCCTTCCAAATTTAAGATATTGTGTGTTCAGTGCGGAACTCACCACCACAATTTAACTTACAAGAGCTGAGGGGGAAATATAAATAATTTATTTCCACGATTAGAGATCGAACACACCACCATCATACTTAGAGTCAGATGTCCCACTGAGCCACGAACGAATTTAGTAAATAATTCAATGAAATGCCAAAAATAAGTAGATTTTTTTTAAATTATAAATTCAGATCCATATAACTTCGAAGGTACAAGATAAATTCAAATAAGTACAAAAAAATAAACTGATTACACAAAAAATAACGTTTCTAAAGTAATCGGAGAATATAGAATAGAGTGTTAAGTCTCTATATTTTTATTAATAAGAATAAGACCTGAACATAAAAAAATAAATAATACAAAATAAAGGCGCAACGAAATCGAAAGAAGCTTACATAAAAAAGCTTACTTACGTAATCATAAAATAAACAGACGGTTTATACAAATTTCAACTGAGTTTAAACGAAATGAGCAATAAGTCATCGTTTAAAGAAGAAAAAAAACTACGCTGACCGAATTAAAAAAAAATGTGTCAACTTAGTCCCGGTTTCAAACAAAGAAAGAATAAATCACGGCCGACCAGCTCCACGAGGCCTACCGTCCCCCGCTCTACCCTAACAAAATATTCCAAATTCACGAACACAAAGAATCCTAAGAGCTCAACATATAATGGTAACAGAGCTATGTTCCACATCTGTTACACCATCATTTTTTGCCGCGAAACCATTATAAAACAAACAAAAAATACCTTATGGCATTAAAAATAGAACTGTGTGTAGTGCAGCCTGTTTGTTCGAGCTTAAAGCTAAGTTTGGTTGTGTATACTAGGTCTAATGTAACATTTTAAATTCTTTTGCGAGTCAAAAACCTCTATACTTGGCATCTAATGATTTTTAATTCGATCTAAAATAACTTCTTTTAATGTTATTAGTCTTTGTTTAGTTTTAAACCTATATGTGGAATGAGATGTGTTATTGGATATGATGTGAGTGATAATGTTAAAAATATTGCTGCAAATTGTACCTCCAATTGTCTTGAGATAAGGCCATTAGGTTAGGCCTTACTGATAGAATCTGTCTGTAACCGCGATGGTTGCGGATTCCATTCTCATCCGGAGAAATGACTTACTAAGTTTTTTGAAGTCAAAGCCTTTCAAGACGCAATGTCTTCAATGCGGGTAGAAAGTGAAGAAGTTAGCACTAGCAATTGCTATGCGGAGAAATAGTTTAAAAAAGACTATTATTAGTCCATGGAATGTTGCTAACACAGAGCTCGGCATTTAAGAGGCAATGTCTTATGTTATATATATAATGTCATGAATGTGTAAGAAAGGACGAAACACCAAAAAGTGAGTGATGTAACACTAGCTATCTATGTAAAGATGTTGAGGAAAATACATATAAAAGTAGCAATTCTATTTGCAATTACTTATGTTGTAAATAACCAATTTATACTTTTAGTGCTCGAAACTCAACCAATTATAATTTTTACAGAACATAATGTCTTCTTTCACAAAACTTTCTTTTCGAAAATATTTATTTTCAAATAAAAAACAAAGTTTATTTTCAAAAGAAATCTTTTCTATTGAAATATTCGTAGAATCCTCTAAAAATAACTCTTATTCGGTAACTTTGCCTAAATTGAAGTCGACTTCAACCTTCTTTGTGTTAACTGATTACGTATGCAAGCTGCGTTTTCGGTTATACACTGGTTCAAATAATGAGAGAATTACATGAGGTGTGGTAACATCTTTTATCTATCAACACAAAGTACGCTTAGAGACAAATCACTTGGTTTTTCATTATTGTCATTTTGTCTGTGTATGTGGCACAATGACGGCAATTGACTGTAAAAGCGATGGCAGTAAGTTCAATTCCCCGTCGAGGATTTTTTTTATTTATCGCTCTTATAGGACGAAAGCTGAATTTCTTGAGATTGGGCATGTGAAGACGTTCTTGATGAAGGAAATATTGACGATATCCAATCGGGATGGGATCAAAATGTAAAGTTACCTTACCCACCACACAAAACATGTGTGATATGGGCAAAAATTTGGAAAATAAATTATTATTAAAATAAAAATAATAATACGTCAAAGAACTAAATATTTAAAATAATGGATACATAACTGAGACCAACATGGAGCAGTGGCGCAGGGTCCAGCTCCTGCGATTGTGGGTTTGATTCCCGTTCGGGGGAAAGATGAATTACATTTTTTTATTTAACACGCAATATCGTGAAAAATGAGGAACAGATTGATTAACATCAGGTTCTCTATGCCCTGTAATGCGGGATACATCATGAAGCTAAAAAATGCAAAACTCTATAAAAAGAATTTTCTATATAACATATATTTAACTGCAACAAATTAAGCATATAATTCCCGTTACACCACAACATATAAGTTCACGACACTAAAAGAACGAATAAAAATTGGCCTCATTCAAGAAAGAAATTCATTCATACATTCTAAACCATTCATTATGAGGAGAAAACAAAGCTTCATTTCAAAGGGAGCGGTCGGAAACACACATCAAAGCGGAACAAGAAAGTGCATGTTAATATTTTATATAAACGCCGTCGTGGTGCAGTGGAACAGCGTTTGACTTTAAACGCGATGCTTCTGAGTTCAATTCTCGTTCAAGGAATTAAAGATTATAAAACTGTAGAAACTACATCCACCTTAGTCTCTTCTATAGACCTTCTATATATTTTTTTTAATATAGTTATTTATCAGTATAAAAGAGATTTGTGAGGCGGCATACGGTAGCATAGCATATAGCATTTGTGTATATAACAGGTTAGGCAGAGGGCACCTAGTGTTCAGACACTCTTTTCCCTACTTCCCAATTTCCGAAACATTGTGCGTTCAGATGCGGACTTCAATACCGCGCTTTGTCTTGTCTACATATATTATGGTATACACATATGTAAATTACATAGCAACTACCAAAATGTCCTAAGATGCTTATCAGTCTTATCACGGACCGCCATTTTATAAGCCATACGCCATAAGCCATAGAACATAAGATAATCCTAAAAATCCTATGTCATTTATGGTGCTGAATGTTTACTTCTTATCGTCTTCAAACAGTGTGATACCCACAAATTACGGCCGCCCTGGAGAGATTTTGAAATCTAAATATTTAAGGAGTTGGGGGCGCACTGGTATTGTATCAAACTGTAAGCATGACGATTGTGGGTTCAATTGCAACTAGAAAAAAAAAATATTATAATAGTATATAGGTCATGGTTTTTTTAGTACCATGTATTTCCGATATGCAGCTGGGTATGAAAAATTGAACTTGTTACGAATTGAAATTGAATCAAGTGATAAGACACTTAGATCCCCACTTTTCCCAGAATTAGAGACTGAATTTTCGTGGTGCGTGGCGGAACTCAACGCTGCGCTTTATCTCATAAACCTGTCCTTAATTTATATTAAAAGGTAAATAATTCATATTCCTTACATGAAAATTTTTCCTTTAAATGAATGTAGGCTTTAGACACCCTAATATGACAACACGTAATACATATCATAGCCGTATAAACGATACGTAGTCGATATACGATATTCAATTATTCAAACGCTCTTACCGTAGTACTACGACTGTATCGATCGTCGATAGCGAGTGCGTATGACACGTGTTGTAATTACTACTCGTAGGCTCCATTGTGGTGCAATTTTGTATGTTTTATTGATCGTTGGTTCAAATCTTACTAATTTTGAGTAAACTTTTATGAAATTAATTAATGTTTTATGACATAAACTAGTCGATTTTTAAAGATGTTTTCTTTAGGGAAGAGGGGGGGATATAATTGATTCTCTTTAACATTAAAGAGTATCAATTATGAGTACACTTAATGTAAAATGTTACTTACATAGGTTATTCCATTAATTTCTTAGCAATCGGCATACTGTATCTGTAACAAAAAAAATCAAATTATTAATATTAAATGTTAACCAAAATAAAGTAAAATTCAGCGCCATTGTTCAACTACTTTGCTATAGTAATAATTTGAAGTCATCATGCTACAGTGGGACAGACAAAAAAATCTTATTATTGCTATGAATGTCAAAAAAGTTTCTTCTTTATAAGTTATATATATAGTAGATAGAGGAGATCTGGGAATTTAATGTTAAGATATTCCGTATCCATTCCTGAAAACCGTGATGAGTGGCGTAATTTAACACAGCGCTTTGCCCCGTTACCACAGCGAGGAAATTAACATATTAAATCGTCCCCCCACATAGGATTTTTAACTTGCCCCCCTGCGCGACGACGGGCCTCTACACAATATTCTATATACCTATGATATTAAAACTGAATCATCAAATAATCTCACAACTACAGAACAGAACTGTAATGGAAAATCGATGAGTAATCTGAGCGATATTGATTCTATTAACGTCACGGATTCATAATCGGATTTTCAACTGCCGCGCTTCTGTTAAATCTCAATTAGCCTCACGCTTTATCCACATAGCAGGTTAGATGTACAAGATCTAGTGTCAAGATACTCCGTTCTCCACTTCCAGTCCAAATTAAAGACATTATATTGCTCATCTGGTGCAACAATTAAATAATTACACTTTTTATAAACTATTTCGGTAAGTATTCTGTTTTTTCAATAGAAAACCAATGCAAACCACCAATGCCACCAACGACCCCCAGTAACACCAGAAAACAGAAAGACTGTTTACAAGCCTTGATAACAAAAATTCACCGAATGAACGGAATATTGAATTGGGAGCGGAGAAATGAAAATAATTGATTACCCCAATTGGAAAACGAACCCACCGCATCCAGCCCCATATTATTCCACTGCGCTACAATGGCCTTATTGTTATTTGTTATAATAAGCATATTATATGTATAATGTATATGCCAATGGACGTGTCATGTGATATATTGCGTCTCAAATAACTACACATGTACTCGCTTCATGAGTTTTTTTCTCATTTTAAATGATTCCTAATTAAATTTATGGCTTTGCAAGATTCTTTACAATACAATTATAATAATGTGAATAATAATTATTGTAAATATACGTATATACTAACGACTAGTTGTCGCTCGCAACTTTGTTTATTAGAAAGTCCTGTTTTTTCCCGATTTAATAGTAATTTCGTGAAGTCGTCTCTTAGTGCTCCTTTACACTCTCTTGTAAGAATTTATATTCATATATATATATGAATTTATAATATTTAATTTATCAAAGTAACTAAAGAGTTTTTGACTTGATAACTTCTTATAAATCGATGAACTCCGGCACGCACGAAAAAGCATGACTCATTGTCACGTTCCGTCTAAGCCGAGCGTGTAAGCGAGAACGCGGAACAAGCAATAGATACTTGTAATTAATGATATATAATGTAATTTAAAAAAATATTTAAATTAAACCAGTGCAAATAAATGCAAATCTATCGAAAAAAAATGTTTTGAATTAACTTCTTTGTAGTTATACAAAATAATGATAATTTGATGATATTCAATTACATTCGTTTACATTTATTTATAGACCCCGATAAAAAATGTCCCAAACGGAAAACGAATAGGCTACCTTAACAGAAATTCTAAGAATCAAACATACTTGTATTACACCCTATGGTTACATACTTGTTACGCAATACAAAATGATTACTCACTGCATGACGTGAATGTGAGTAATGGTGGCAAAAATAAACACAATTTAATCGTAAATATTGTTTAGAGGGCCTTTTTATAATGGAAAGAACATTTTTTTTGGGTTTTTTATATTATAATATTCCATTTTATTTCTCTAAATGTGATGGTACTGGGACAAAATCTAAAGCCCGGTTTTCACCTCGAGCGGAGCGGACCCATTAAGGACTCCGTTGAACTAGCAAGAGTAAACAATATTCCGCTTCTTTCTTCTTTTTTTCTGCTTATTTGTATTTCCACCAATAAGTCGTTGGAAGGAAATGACCGAGCGAACAGAAACAATTGAAATGATTTTGCTCACCTCTAAGGTAAGTAATTACAAAATACAAAACTCTTTGTTGGTGGAAATGTAAACGTATTTTGTTTAAAAGGCGTCCGTTCCGTCTAAGCATTACCTGCTAATTTCTCTTTCACGGTGAAAGCTCGCTTTGGTGATAAGTAAAAGCGCAGTGTTGAGTTACGCCATTTAATATATAGCGTTAGTCTAAAAGAATATGATATATTTGTTTTACTTTTTATATTAGGTACTATTAGCTAGCTATTAGTTATATTACAATAAGCTTCCTTTACTTACTCTGTAAAATTCGGTAGATACGTCACGCGGTCCTTATTTTACAAACGTTTACAGTAATTGTTGCATAACAAGGTCGAGTTTTGTTTTAGTATATTTTAGAATAATATATTGAAAGTGAAAATAAATATAGCACTAAAGGAGCTACTTAATGGCTGCACGGCTTTCTGGGCAGCGATGGAAACGCGCAGGTTTAAATACACCTAAGTTCAAATAATTATAAGCTTTCAAAAATATATTTTCCGTTTCAAAATTTGCAATAATACTTGAAAATATTAATTTCTTTTCAAAAATTCATTACAACTACTAAATATTCAACATTCATAGAACAAAACTACGAATTAATATATAGCTAGAACTATAACTGTGCGAAAGAGTACCCGTCACTCACTTCCACCGGGGACACCAATTTAGTCTATTAGCGTTAACAGCTAAGGCCAGTTTATACTACGTAACCTAGCAAAACGTTTTTTAAATGAAACCATTTCATTTAAAATGTAGTAGATGGTTTGTTAACATTTTTAATGTGTATTTAGGAAAAGTAAAATAAGACACAGAAGGATAGGAAAGGGGAACCTTTTCCACTCAATTTTCCAGATATAGCGTGTTGCATGGCGAAGCTCCGCCGAAGAACGCCACACTTAGCCCTCTTATCAGAGCAAAGAAATGAAAATATTAATTCCACTGAGTGGGAATCAAATCCACAACCGTCGCAAACAGCTAGAGCTGTGCCGTTGCGCCATGACCGCCTGCCTCAACGATTAAAATACTTTATGAAATATATAGGATAATGTAAGTAATAGATTACATCATAAAATGATGAAATTTATATGTAAATTCGAAAATAATTGTATGACGATACTTCAGCTCTAATAAAGATAAAGCTACTCTCAATTTTGCAACTCAATAGTGTAAGTCGAAAAGAGGGACTTTTGTGGTCTGACTGTATAAAATATATCTTATTCCTTACTCTGTCGGGACAAAACGGCGTAGAGCCTTGACTTTCTATGGAAAGTGGAGAAAAGAGAGTTGTGAATGCTTAAAAAAAATCTAGGTTCACGCTGTATCCTGGGAACCTAATGTTACATTACGTTTTCCACTTTTCCACGCACGAGGCATTGTGTGTTGAATGGCAGGACTTCGCTCGTACTCGTAGAAGTGGAAAAAAAAAAGGTGAAGGACTTCACGCCGTATTCCATGTATAGCATGGTAAGCAGAAGGAACCTAATGTTGAGACACTCCGAATCCGACGTTGCGCCCAATTCTCGAGAGATTGCGTGTTGAGTGGCGGAAGTCTACGCCGCGCTTTGTCGTTTTACCAGAGGAATTTAAGAATTTAGTTACTTTATCGAAGAAATTTACTTACACTTTGACTTATATTTAGATGGTTATGCCTGTAACTGTAACAACTGAAAATTAAATCTAGAATTTTTTCTTCAAGTCCAGTATTTTTTCAAAATTGAATGTAAAAGGGAAGTTGTAATTATTTATTTTACAGTTATTTCAAAGGTGCAAATTTTTTTAAGCAATAATCCTTTAATTACTTGGATAACTTTTGTAATTTCTCTTATTGCAACTTTCTCAAAGACAACACAGAAAAATATCTATTTTTCTTTTCTCTACTCATACACATTAAAAAAAAGCTGTTCAATTTGAACATGCGGCCCCAAAAATATAATTAAATTTTAACTTACTTAAAATTTTCTAAGCGTGATAAAGGAACGTGACCTACAAACGTGTCATATCTGGGTAGAATGGTTTATGCCGGCGAGTCTCGTCAGATTAGACCTATTAATACGAGTAAAACAAATACAAACGAGTTTTAGAACTATAAAACTTAAGTTGCCGTTTTTCTCGTATCGGTAGGAATATAGAGAATAGCCTATCTCTTCGCCTTTCATGATGCTTTCTTACTAGAGTGCAAAAAAATCATTAATGAATATGTAATGTATTAAATTATATTGCAGGGATAAATATAATAAAATGTGTTCCTAAAGTTAAAATTAAAGTTCTTTTTTATTTTTTTAAGTAAATATATGAAACAATTTTACGCTTTAGTATGTCTTGTTATATACCATACTCCCACATTTCTATGCTCTCTACGATCGTAGTGGTGCAGCGGCATAAGCAGCAAAGAGAGAGAATTATTTTCATTTCTCCGTTCTGATAATGATATTTCGTGTTCCGCAACTCAACACGTAATGTCTCGAAAATTAACGTAGTGCTTCAATACTGGAATTACCTCTCTCTACCACGCTTTATGCGTGATACAGCGTGAAGCTAAAAAATAAATATCCCTTCAATAACCACTTCTGTCTTTCTAAGTGCTAAGTGTGAAATTCATATGCACAGTTCTAACATACGTTAAAAATCCTAATTGGTCTCAATGACGTCACTCATTATCTAAATTATTACCTTTATGTGTTCTAGTTATCTCATTATTGTGGTTGTTTAAATAATTACGTTAGAGGAAAATAAATATTTTCCTATAAGAGTTATTTGGGAAAAAATATCGAAATGGAGTACGGAGTGTCTTAACACTAGTATTGACTTGTTGGTTGTCGTTTCTAATGATATCCTTATTTCGAAGCACAATTAATAGTAGTAATAATTAAATTATTATTTGAAATAATTCAATTAGGAACGAACCTGTAACCAGCATATTTACATACAAGCTCTTTCCACAGAGCTGCGATACCCATAAAACTTTATATAGAATTACATATATGTAGGTATATAAGTACAGTAAATTTCTATGAAACAATTTATTATTAGCGATAAAGTTAGTCGTATAGAAAAAAAATTGACCCGTCTATCTAAGATCATGCAAACTACCCGTTGTTAATTAATATATGCGACAATAATATTTCATTATAATAATTTATTTAGTTTTTTCTTCATTTACACATGACTCATAGTATAAATCATATATTTGTTATATAATGGCGCCTCGCTCGCGGCTTCGTCCGCTTGAATAAATAATTATTTATTTACTAATCTGCATTACTTTCGTTTTCTAATAATAATACTATTTAAAAAGTATATTGAAAAGTTAAGTTTTAGCCAATTCAATAAAACAGATTATTTGTAGTTACAATTTTATCAAACAAAATTTGTTTTAATGGTATAACTTTTTTATTTATAAAGTGATTGAAATAAAACAAACACTAAATGTTAAAGGAACCTTGCTAAACACAATAGTGGAAATTGCAATTAAATTGGTTAAGCCGTTTCTGAGATTATCGTGAACAAATAGACAGACAAACAGCAAAAAAATTTAAAAATCATTGTTTGGTTCTATTACATTATTAAATGCCCTTAGTAATAGTTTTTGTCATATATCTTCTAAGTACAGACACCGATCCGTTACGATTTTATTATAACTATAGACTAGTAATTCAAATTAGGAGGCCGTCGCGTCGTGGAGATACGGCGTCTGACTGTAAGCGCGGTTGTTATGGATTCGATTCCCATTTGGGAGATTAAATTAATTTAATTTTCTCAATTGAATGTATAGTATGAAATAGGTGGAATATGCGAACGGAGTGTCAGAATACTAGGATTCCTCTGCCTACCCTGTTATATGAGGAATAGAGCGTAAAGCAAAAAAAAGCTATTATTTGAAATTTCTCAATAATTAAACATTTCATACATCAGCCCACTATAAAACATTATAGTCATTATTTCAAACATCACCTACACTTTTCCACATTCATTATCCTACGCAAATACATTCCAATGTTCTAAGAAACAATGTGGTCGGTATAAAATCTTTGCTTGCAAAATAAATACAACCAGATGTAGTTTATTTAATATTGTTTTTTTTTTGTGTATAAAATAATTAACTTAATCATTCGGTTTTCCTTAATGATAAAAATATAAATATAGTTTAGAACGACTATAATTAGTTTATTATATTAGCTTGTTGAATGTAATGGGGAACTGAGTGTCTTAACGCTAGGTTACCTCTCCCTATCCTGTTGTGTGCGGGATACAGCGTGAAGCTGCCATATATATGCGATGTTAATAATTAAAATTATTCTTTAAAAATTATAATTCAAACTAGAAACAAAGTAAAACAAATAGTCTAACTTTTATTACCGAAACAGAAACAATATGCCCGTACTCTACTGTACGTAATTATTGAATTATTTCTTGGTGCGGCGTTGAGTTTCGCCATTCAACTAGCAGCAACACGGCTTAGTGCGATAGTTGAAAACGGAGAATTTTAACACTCAGTTCACTTTGCTTACACTAATATAAGTAATAAGACATGAAGCAAAATCAATTAATAGAGAATCGAACCCACAAACATCTTACGCAACTGCTATCCATTTTACATAAGACCAAAAATTCCATTCCTTTAGGGAGCACGTTGAAATATATCTCAATTCTCTTTACAATTAAATTAAAAAGAAGATGCTATAAATTTTCCTTTATTACAGCTTTTGAAGTTCTAAGTTATTTGCGTGTACAATAACGCACTTATGCGGGCCCTACATAGGGGGCGTTATCAATTGATAATCATGACGCGAGAGTAGTGTGACATTCATTTATTGCTATAGAGGATATTTTGTACAACGACGTATTTTACTATCATTTTTTGGAAATAAATTGGGAGGGAAGATCTAGTGTTAAGACACTCCGTTTCCCACTTTCCTCTCAAGTTTTGAGATATTGAATGTTTTATGGGGGAACTCAACGCTATACTTTTTCTTAGCGGGTTAGAAGTTAGTGTTAGTAACAGGACTTGAACCCGCGTTCCTTGAAGAGTTGCCAAGAGACGTAGATTCCAGCTACGATACCTTTAGATGGTAATACATTTTCTAAAAAATATTTTTATTTTAACAGAAAGAAAACAATACAGTTTTACCTAAATTAATAGTTACCCTATAGATCCATATCCATCAAACGCCTCATATTGTATGCAATTAAAAGCACACGTGTAGTTCAGTTATCAACTGGGTACAGTTTCACTTATCTTTATTTAACTTAAATGGTAAATGTTAGTTCGTTGCATTTTTTTTTGTAGTAACTAATTTGTTTTACATGAATATATATATTTTTTATTGATATATAAGTATTGCTAGTATCTATTATATATTTTGAAAATGGCATATAGAGGAATTCTATGACATTTTTTTTTCTTTTTTCACAGTTTTTTTTCTTTTTCTTCATATTAGTAGTCAGTAGTATCAAAAAATTGAAACGTTACAATGACTCCAGAATTCAGCGGAAAGTGGGTAACGGAAGTATCGTAATGGGAACGTAGCGTATTAACACTACGGGTTCTTCGCAGGTTCCCAGGTCTTGCTAAGTACAGCGAGAAGCTAAAAAAACGTATTATGTGTCTTTGCATATATAAATAAATTCAGTACAACCGATATTATTATTAATAATGGTATCATTATACAGCAGTTCTAATAATTCGAGAAGTGAACACGATATAGAAGCTTACCATGCTTATAAATAATACTAGTCGCCGCCCGTAATTTTGTTTACGATTGAAAATTGAAAATGTGAAATAGAAAATTCAGTTTTCCCCTCTTACCGTTTTACCGAATTTCAAAAAACACATTTCCTTACTTAACTATATGCCAAATTTATATTTTGTAAGTCTTATATATAGTTTTGTCTGTGCGTTCCAGTCACTCAGTTTAAATTATAATTAAATATTAATTAGTATGCGGGTATATTGGGGTGTGTAAGGGAACTCTCAGGGATGATTTCCTCAAAATTCTTACGGGAACGGAAAAACGATTTTTAAAATTTTACGTCTCACAAAGTACACGCAAGCAGAGTTACAAGCAACGACTAGTATGTAATATGTATGTACGTACAACGCTTTTAATATCAATTTTATATGCATCAACATATAAAATGTCACGCGACGCGCACGTGAAGGCCTTAGAAAGGATTTGGGAGCTAGATCACTGTGAGATGTGGTATTAAATATCACAAATTGTAGGTCAAAGCCGAATGTTTTAAAACGAAAAGAATATATAAATCTTGTACGTTCAATATTTAGAAGTATTCTTCCGTCGTTTCCTGGTGTGGTGGCGGAACTAAGCGCTGCGTAGTAGAACAATGTACATATAACTTAGTGTTAAGACATTACGTTCAACACATTTTACCCTATTTTTGAGACATGGCCTGTTAAGTAGCAGAACTCATCACATTTCTTTGTTTTGTTACCAAATTGAGGAAATGAAAATTATTCATTCCTCTGAGTGGAATTCGAGACCACAGGCGTCGATGCTGCACCATAACGGACTCGCTTGATTAATTCATTCAAAATATTATAAAAAAAAAATAAAATAAATTCTTCCCAAAGCTAATTTCCAAAAGAAACCCAAATCACTTTCTCCACTATATATAGAATTGATTTTAATTATAACATATTATTTTTAACCGTATCCCCTTCCCATATTAAGAAAGCAGATGTTCGGGACACGCGCCGTGACTCATCATGCGCACGCGCACGAAAGTGCTAAGCGTTTTTTTAGTTAAAGGTGCTACTTGCATCGACAGATGATATTGGTTTTAGATATAATTATAGATGGAATGGTAAAAGTGTTTATTTGGATATTGTTAAATTTTTATTACAATAAAATTTTTAATTATTGAGTATATTATGAAAAAATAATATAGTTAATTATTATTTATTTGGTTTGGTTCAGTTGGTTTCTGATTAAACGTAATAGTCGCAGATTCGATTAGTGAAATGAAAAATAGAATAAATTTATATTTGGTGTAGAAACCATAAAAAAATTACAGCATGAAAAAGTCACTAGTTTCTGTTATATAAGATTTAATAATAAGCTCTTTAATTTGTGTTTACCGTAATATAAGAAATACAAACTTATTTAAATTTAGTTTATATTCACACTTAATATTTACTGTATTTTCTATAATATCAATCGTAACATGTTATTTTATTATTAAGGATAAATTGTATAAACCTACAGATTTAAATAAGTAAATTTTTTCGTAACTCATTATTTTACTTACCTACATATTTTTGAAAATATTTTTTTTATTTCTTATTTATACTTGACCTTTCGTACTGTTTTCTTTAGTTTAGGCAGAGAGATACTCCGTTTCCAACTTTCCGCCGAATTGGATCCATCACGTGTTGATTGGCCGAATTATATATTTCATTCCATTTTATCTGTCATGTTACAGTCGCACACCTTTGCCCCCCACTACTGGCCTCCGTACTGTGCCTAATATATTTAGCAAAAACAATTAATATTATCCAAGAAATTCTAAACTGCCTAATTAAAGTATTCGTAAAGCCGCGAAGGCTATTAAAATAACTCTTTTATCATCTATTTACTTGTACTATCGTTTGTATTTTATCGAGATGCAAACTAAAGTGAAGGTCTCGCCTACGTTTAGATACGAGCTGTGTTTCAATGTTTGCACGTATCTTCGTAGGTTTTGTAATATGGCTTTATATGATGAGGTGTAGGTTCAATTCCCACACAATGTTTGCTTATAAAGTGACGATGGAACTGGTTAAAATTAAAGTACTGAGTAGAGTCAGTTTTTTTTTCTATATAAGAAAATGTTATGTAAATTGTAAGTATTTGTAAACGAAGTTCAGGGAGGATGCCGCTCTGTTATATTTTTATTAGTGCTATATTCCTCATTTAAGTGGGTAGGCAGAGGGAACCTAGTTTTAAAACAATCTGTTCCCCACGTACCGTTTGTTTTTAAAGAGATTACGTGTTGAGTGGCGGGATTCAATATTTAATATCTTAACGTGTAGTGAATACGAATCTCATATGATTTTTGTTAAAAAAATATATTTTGGACAACTCACACATAAGTCACTAAAAGTTTTAGTTCGTCCCTGCCCTATCACTTATTTTTTCATAATAACCAAATCTAAAAAAAGATAAAAAATATGTATTACGTCCCTTATTGCATTATTATGTGAAAGTAAAATTATAGAGTACTTTTTTCAGTAAACTGAAAGCCCGCAGCCATTTTCTACGTTGACGATTTATATTTCTCTTAAAAGAGAAAATCTCCCAAGTTTCTTGTGAAGAATAATGAAGTATTCATTTGCACTTTATTTCAAAATGGTCGGTGATATGTTTTTTCTCTTTTTTTCTTTTTATATACTTTTTTTTTCATTTTATTACAAGAAGGTCAAACGCGGCTTCACGTAAAATTATTGTTATATTATAGAAAAAATAGTTTTTTGGCCTAAATTGTAGCTACTGTGGTAGTATTCTGGTGTATAAGCTATAGGATTGTAAGTAGTTTTAATGTCAAAGTTGAACATCCTTACAAACTTCTTTTTTGAGCGGTGGAATTAAAATCACATTTTCTCAGAGCGAGGAGAATAATAAAAAAAAATTAATCATTCTACGTAGTGGAAATCGAAGTCACAACCGCCGCATTTACAGTCAAAGGCTTTTCTATTAAACCAGGATGACCTTAACAAGTGAACCTTAAAATCAATACGGATATAGTAAATAGATTAAAAAACACTAACGTTTTATTTGAAATAACAATATAAATTTGTATTTACTTAATATTCAGACTGCGAAATTTACGTGTTACGCATTTTATATAGAATATACCTCTAGGTACGTACCTGTACTAGATACTTACAAGAACAGTGATGAGGTTCGTAGTTTAACTACTTTATGTTCGTAAAGCCCGGTTTCCACCGCGATAGAGATATGAGCGGATAATGCTTAGGCGAAACGGATTCCTTTTAAGTAAAATAAGTTTACCTCTTTCTGTTCGCTCAGTCATTTCTACCCGACTATTAATTGGTGAAAATATAAGTAAGCAGTTTACTCTTGCGAGTTCCACATGAGGGCCCGCTACGCTCACGGTGGAACTTTATAGTATTGAAAACTATTGTTTTTTTCATATTCACGCTTTTTCCCGCTTTACAGGATAAACCTCTGTCTACCTCTCTGGAATTTAATGTTAAGATACTCCGTTCCCCACTTCACGCAAAATTTTCGAGACATTGCGTATTAAGTGGAGCAAGTCAACATAGCGGTTTGAATAGAGATGGATTAAAATAGTTGGGAATATAATTGCCCCCAAGTGGGGATCGAACCCATAACCATCTCGCTTACAGTCAAACTCTGTGCCATTGATGTCAATGCTTCATACTCTTACTCATTTATTTGTCAAAAGGCGTTAATGTGTAAAATAATAAAATTGAAGGTCTTACTGACATATTCGGAATATACAGGGTGAGTCATATTGAACTTTCCGGTTTTGGAAGGACGTTGCACGAAGAAGGGAAGGAGTAGAAGGGTGGGGATGGTGTCATTAGACGCGCCATGACATGCAGTTTTAGTGTGAGCAATGGCTTGGTCGGGACAACATCGTGCGTTCGTAGTTGAAGAGTTTATTAAAAATGGCGGCTCCGTGATCACAACACAGCGTGCGTTCCGTTTACATTTTCGATACTGGGCTGAGAATAACCCACGAAACCTACACGAACGACCACTTCACAGCCCTCGAGTGACAGTGTGGTGCGCTATTGCAGAGTTTGGTGTGTGGGGTCCCTATTTTTTTGAAGAAGATGGTCAAGTCGTCACAGTTACCTCTGCTCGGTATTGCGACATGCTTGAAACTTTTCTGAAACCGAAATTGGAGGAATTAACGCAGAATCATGACAACGATAACATCTGGTTCCAACAAGATGGTGCTACAGCCCATACATCCAGGCGTTCAATGGAAATCCTGCGACAAATGTTTCCCGGTCATCTCATTTCTTTGCGAGGTGACGTTGGGTGGCCGCCGAGATCACCTGATTTAACCCCCTGCGATTTCTTTCTCTGGGGTTACCTGAAGGAAAAGGTGTACACGCATCGTCCCCGAACCATCGATGAACTGAAGGCTGCAATCAGGGAAGAAATCAATGCTATTCCGCTGAATATGACTCGACGAGTAATGGACAACTTCCGGGAAAGGCTTCAGCAGTGTGTGGTCAATGGAGGTAGACATTTACAGGATATCATTTTTAAAACCAACTAAATTAAAACTGCATGTTATGTGCTTTCAAACAATAAAATAATTTTTACTGCATGTCGCTTTGTTTTTAATACACACCTTATTGAAATCGGAAAGTTCAATATGACTCACCCTGTACTTATTTTGGGTTATTCGTGCTCGGGGAAAACGTATTTTTATGTTCTGTATGGAGATATAATTGATTAAATAAACCCAAAATACGAACTCTGATAAAATTAAGTTCCACCACTCAATACGTAATTTCTCGAATTCGAGAGGAAAGTGAAGACTGGAGTGTTTTGACACTAAACGATCTTACTGCACAATAATTTACCTTATATTAATTATTCAAACACATCAAAAAGACGTTTATACTTTATGTAAGTTGAAACACCGATATTTCATTATATAATTATGACATTACCAAGATACGAGTATCTTGATTATATATTTTTTTAATTATTTGTATGAAGATTAAGCAAATATGTTGTTTAATTAATTTTATAGACACATATGTTTAGTTTATACCTCATTGATGATGTTTATTACTGAGATAACACAACAACTTAAAGAATAAAATAAGCTATATTATAAAAATACAGTTTTATATCATAATTTTTTTACAATATTTTTTTTAATAAAATTTTGTTACAATATGAAAAATTCGAAATTTTATTGATTGATGATTGGTGAGCTTGAATTACATCCTAAGTGAACATAGAACTTGGTACCCATATACATAGATATCCGAGTGTTTGATGGAGCCAAAACGAAGATATTGAATATATTGATTAGGCTCTCCCACATTTACTTTTATTATCTTATTATATAAAATTTAATCCACATATCATAAATAATCTTTTGATAGAAAAACTGCAATGATTTTAACACAACACTTAAAAACAAGCCAAATGGACACAAATAATGAACTATAATAAAAACGACATATATATGTAAAATACAAGAAAAAATCATACAAAACTAAAAACAAATTAATACAATACTATACAACGTCACTGTACCACCCACTAGCAGGCAAGGCAAGGCGCCTGTTAGACGCATCCAGCAATTGCTATATCTAGGTCGACGCCCACAGTGTGTGCCGACCAGTGCCGGCTGACCCCCCAAACCCCCCGCGAACACGACCACGTAACAAGTAGTGGGGGACGTGGGGTTCTAGTTAATCTGGTGTATATGACCTCGATGGTCTTCTTTATTCTATACAAGATCGAATTTGGATAATAATGTCGGTTATTTTGATTAAGTTTGGAAATTAAGTGGAAAGTTGAAAAGGGAGTGTTTTAATAGAAGGGAACCTACTCTCTGCTTACCCTGCTGTATAGATATAATATATGGGTGCAGATGGAGAGCTCTAGTTACACTGGCACGCATGACCTCGATGCTCTCTTCATTAAATGTAAGATTTGCTGACTTTTAAGAAGCTAAGGCCCGGATTGTAGTAAGTCATCAAAATAAGTGATGTTTTTCAGCCATTATGTTAGGAAAACGGTCATAAGATAAGAACGTAGTGTCTCGTCACTGAGTTCTCTTTTTCTACTCTATTTTTTGTTGGATACGCGTAAAAATTATATTCCTACTATAGCAAATTTAGACGACTAGGAATTGATAAAGAAGCATAAGGCACGGCAAGTAAGCCGGAAGTCATAAATTCGAGGTTGTGTAATGAATTTTTTAACTGTTCTTGGTGATATTCTAGATATATAGAAAAAGGACGTTAAGTTTAGACGTTAATTTGATAGAGAGGGTTTACATTAAATACGAAATATTTGAATTTTCGTTAGTTTTATATGTTTTTTTATTAAAACTAGAAAATGGGATGTAAAGTAAAAATGCAATTTTTAGTTATATCTTATTATTTTATGTTAAAAATAGAGTCAAACCATAATTAACTCTTTTATGTACTTTTAAGTATCTATAAATTTAAAAAAATAACGCAAGCAAGTGGAAATTAAAATAAGTTATCTATCAATAAGCAATTCATAATGTTTTAAATGATAAATCTTATTATTACAAGAACACTACTTTACAATATAGATTTAAGAAAAAATTAAAGTATAAGCTAATATAAGGGACACTAAAGTGTAAGCTAGGGACAAATATACACATTTATAACTTCAAATATGCTTCATATATCAATGAGAGCTAGTTTAAATAGTTTAAGGACTAAAACGCTTTTCTTTTTGTCTGTATCATACGTGCTTTAATAATAGCTGTGTCAATATAGAACTATATAGGGGCCGTCAAATATTAATTACTAGAGACTGCGTAGAGCCCCTAAATTTTAAGTACAAATATGAATTATTTAATATTTTACTACCTAATTTTGTAATACATTTATAAAAAAAAGCATAAAAGACAGAAAGAAAATAAATTTAAAATTAGGAAATTAGAAAAGATTGCTTTTATCAATTATAATTCTAATATATTACAATAACATTAAACACCTTCATTTTAGGCAAGAGTAATAAATTAAATAATGATTTTTTACGTTTTACTTAACTTTCATATACTCTTTTGTTCTCCTTTAAACGTTTTATATGTTATTAGATTTTTTTTTTAAATATACTCCAAATACGCACAAAGGTTTTGATTTAAACATCATCAATAAAAATACGTCATTTTTTTTAAAATTACACACCGCTAATTAATATTTTTTTCACCAATAAGAAAATATTAAACACCAATTGCTCTAACTGACAATAACTATTGTCTTGACAAAGTATAAAAAATATATTGAAATATAATCTCAATACAAGAAAAAAACAATAAAATAAGCACACACAGACACATAACACAGAAAAAAATAAACTCAACAACAAAAAACCGCAAAAGACAATGCATAATAAAAATATACAAAACTAAAACCATAAAACTCTACAATCCCAACCTTTAAAAACTGCACAAATTAAAAAAAATTAAAAAAAAAAACAAAAAAGACCACAGATTAAATACTTACTCTAAAACAGTATCTCCATACGTTTACACTTAACATAAAATACACTATATTTTAAATATAATTGCGTAATTTCATAACTGTAGAGACGCGGCCGTACGGCGGGCTCTATGCACGCTACTGATCTAATTCCAAATGTATGCTTCAAGTGACGTAATACCGCCATCTTGCCCCTCCCTGCCCCACCTACAGAGTAAAATGCACTTATTAATTTCAGTAAAGTATTTAAATAAGCTTTTAATTTTTCATAGATGGCTACGCGCTACGTACTTTTATATAGATGTAATATAACTCTGTAAGTCGCTGTGACAGAGAAGAAAATTCAATTTGTCTTCTATCTTTTGTTTTATTCTTTTATAATTTTAACAGTTTAATACTTTCCATCGCATAACAGAGGAGAGTCTAGTGTCAAGATACTCCTTTTTCCACTCAAATTCAAAACGTTACGCGCTTGGTGGTAAACATTTTTAAATTTCTATTAATTAAAATATGATTTAATATTTATAAAATTTTAATTTTGATCATTGTCACTGCTAGAGCTCTTATTTTACATATTCGTACTTATTTTCTCATATAAAGAGGGTCAATTTTATTATTTTTTAGTTATGTATTTTTTATATGTATTATTACTTCATATACGTATCCAATAAAAAAAACAAAACCCTTACAAGTTCTCCTCCAATACAATAATATTATAAATATGCATGTAAAATTATACTTATTTCACACTTTATGGTTTCACTACAGGCATATTCCCTTCAATTTATATATTAATTATTTTTTGATTTATTTTTTTTAGCTTCCCGATGGACTGGTACATAATAGAGTAGGCATAAGGCCTACGAACCCAGTGTTAGGACACCCTGTTACCCATCAGGAAGTGCCGTTGTGCACTTTCCGCCGAATTTTTGAGACATTGCTCTTCTCTATTATTATACTAAGACATTAGTCTCAACTAGGTTTAGGTTCTAAAAAACTTTACTATTTCCTTAGATTGCAGAACAGCTTTCTTATCTCTAAAAATTATCTTAAATTTAAAAATAAGATTTCCTTTAATATTTTAATTCTATCTACTCTCTACAGATGGAGTCATAATTACATGTGAAGATAAAGAAAACATTTTCTTATTGTACATTTTTTTGTCATGTCAATAATTATATGAAGGCCAAGTATCTTTTAAACTTCTGACCCAATTTCCAGCTTTGCTAAGAATTTTCCACCGAAATATTATTTCAAGTTAAGCGGACAAAAGAATATTTTAATAAGAGCTTTCCCTAAAAAGCTTTCGAAATTTATATAACGAATGTCGTAGAGTTATTCTTGAGAGACATTATATCGTGGTTAGAAAATTTTTAATTATTCACGATGGTTGTAGGTTCAATTTTTACTTTTTTTATTGCGTAATGGTAATTTCCAGTCATCCTGGCGAAGTGACACAGGTCTGTAACCGAGACGATAATGGGCTCGAATTATACTCATAATTCTTTACTAGTGAATTCACTCACTATTTAAAAAAAATGAAGCTGAAAAAATTGTGTTAATTTCATGTTTAACAACTTCAGCAATTTCCTCTGATAAAACGAAAAGAAAAATTGACTTATTAAATTTAAGATAATAGACTTTTTTCAAGTTCTTTTTAATAAGATAGTGATGAAGATAACAAATCTTGTCAATGTTTTGTCATGCCATCCTGTGGAAAATGGAGAGCGGAGTGTCTTGACACTACATCCCTCTATCTACTAATAGGAAATGAAATATGTACTTCTATTATAATAAACAATGTCAAAAACATTAAATCCAACGCCAATAAACAAGGAAGGCGAAAACGTCCATATTTTGAGAAGCTCTTTATTAAAGCTTTACATGAAAATTGTCAAAAATTAATAGAATGTCCCATTTTAATTAACTTTGGTAAACTGAGAGCGTAGTTTGACATTTATTAAAATTATTCATTTCGGCCCATTGCGTGTAATCAATTCAATTTTTGTTCGTTACCACTGGCTACCTATATGCGGAATACGTTGGTAACCTAGTGTTAAGACACTCTGTTCTCCATTTTCCCCAGAATTTTTGAGTTCTTGCGTGTTGAATGGCGGAAGTTAACGCTGCATTTTATTTTACCAGAGCGAGGTAATGAATATACGGGATACACCGTGAAGCAAAATTTAAAAAATATATATAATTCGTACTACATTCCTTTATACTATAAATAGAATAAGTAAATTGCAATTTGAATGCCTCTTGTATTCAATGATCCATGTATTTCGTATTACTCACAATGTCAGCTCTTATGAGAGATATTAAATTTTATACATCATTTGTGAGCAAATATTTCTACGACGGTTCATATTAAAATGTTCTGGTACAATAGTTATCAATTGTTAGGCCGCTGTAAAACAGTGTTTGTAAACGTGACGATTGTAGGTTCGATTCTCAATCGAGGATTTTCGAGCATTTTCTGGCTCTGACAACATGCCCCAACATAACGTAAAATCCGCAATGGTTTCAAAATCAGATTGGAGAACAAAGTGTCTTAACACTATCTTTCCTTTAGTTATCCTGTATATAAATACAGGATACATAGATAGAAAATAAAGATATTTTTTTGTCTATATCATAATATGGAAAGATTATTGGATCCAGTCTGTCGTTACTATATCAAAAGTTCAGCGTAAAGGAAAATTCTATACATTTAAGATATCGACGTATTAAATTATTTATAGGTGAATTCATTGACCACATGTTCGATATTGGAGGTTATTAGCTTTTTACTTGTGAGTTCCTACTACATGAGGTTCTGGATTCAAATCTGTAGTTATTCAATTCTTTCCTTTTTTAACATAATGTTATAATAATAGCAATATATAAAGATAATTGTTGCCTTAATTAAGGCGGGAATTAGATAATTTTAGATTCGCGCTACATCCTGTATATATTCCCATTTTCAATCCAAAATATGTATTGAGCACGCGAAAATTAAGTATCTTATTATATAACAGGTAAAAGAGTAAATTCGAACGGAAGACGGTAACGACGTATGGCAAGAATAATGAGGATGCGGAACTACAGTTCACTACGAAGCATTATATACTCGTATCTATCTTGGAAATGTCGAGCCAAAAATATCCTCCAGCTTTTTAAAAAGCAGAATATGCTTTTGGGGAAATTCTAAAATCTCCATTTACCTGAGATTATCCTAAAATATAGAATTTAAAAGATGATATTTTAAATCGCATTGTACAGGTTAGAGTAACTAGTACAATATAGATTTATTCAAGAAGAATATTTCGCCAATCACGGCTCAGGGACACAAGCGTGTGACTGTAAACGTGGCAAGTTGCGAATTCGAATTCCACTCGAGGAATGAAATATTTTAACTTCCCAGGTCTGTTAAAAGGCGCAGCGTTAAAGTCTGCAAAAGAACACGCAATGACAGTTAAGAAGAAGATAGAACGGTACTCCGATCTTAACTTCTAATCTTCTTAACACTAGATTTTTTGTCTACCAAACTTATGCGGGATACAGCGTCAAGCTATAGAATGAAACTTAAGGATACCGTCCGTACGTCTATTTTCGTATTTTTAAAAAAAAGTTACGATTAATTTAAATATATCTTATATTTGAACCCACAATTAACACAATAATTTCTAACATATATTACCAAAAAAACTGCACAAAACGATATCCTATATCTTATAAAACAAAGTCGCTTTTCGTGTCTGTCTGTTGTTTCTAACTCTTCTTCTTCTAAACCACCCAACGGATTTAGATGCGGTTTTCACCATTAGGTCGAGTATTTTCCGTAGAAGGTTTATATATAGTTTATTATTTGTACATTCTTATGTAAATTAACATAAATACGATAAATGTGTCTAAAGTCCTACCCATTGAGACACTTTCGCGCATGCGCTGCTTTAATGGTAAGTACTACATGAAAATAATGTACTGGAGTATTGTTCCTCTTAATAAGATCTACAAAAAAGTCCGCGAGAGTATATTTTTATCTTTTAAGGATAACGTGTAGTGATCATATTTCTGTCTAAAAATAGTAATTTCAATATATTTTTTATTGTGAGGGATATTTTTCCATAATGGTATTAATCCTTATCCTTTAAAATCCTTTATTAATTTTCTACCTTAAACGAAGATAAAATTTGCTTTTTACACTATTTCGAAATTGCGAATAGTTTTAGAGAAAAACGCATTTAATTGTTGACACATCACGCCGTTGACTCATCAGCTGTGCCGACTCAAGTTTTACTTATACCTTACTCTCAGCATATAAATGTGTATGTTAGTTACGTTGGCCATTTAATGTAGATGAACTGTCTTTTACTGTTTTTTCATTTTAATAAGTACTTTAGAAGTTGTTAAAATAGTAAAACATCCTTGCTGCGAAACGCGCCTCGCGACGTTTTGCTTATTTATACACAAGCGTGATGAGCAGTCATCGGTGGTTCAGTGGTAGAATACTCGCCAGCCACGCGGGCGGTCCGGGTTCTATTCCCGGTCGATGCATTCTATTTAATTTTCCTCACAGGCAGCCACGTAGCGCCTACCCAACCGGTGTCGCTGTTTTAACAGCATTAACCACAAGCTCGAAAAAAACCCGCCTGCCTCTATAGCAAAGAAGATTTAGATGCGTTTCACATATTGAATAATTTCAGTTAAATGTATTATTTCAGCGCGATATTGGTTTCATATTTTTTGTATTAGTTATTAGTAGGTAGGTTTTTGTTTATAATTTCTTCCGTTTAAAAATAGTCATTTAAATATATAATAATAAGTACTTGAAAAGATTAGTAGCACAGATTTAAAATTACAGTACTAAAAAATTCTTGCTGATTAACGGTTCGCCGCCCACCACGCGTCCGTTGTGCCCCGCAACATTTTGCTTATAATAGTGGATCCGCCGCACCCGCCTGGCTTCTTTCCCCCGGGCATGGAAGGAAGGCCTGCTCATTATGCTGCTGAGGGATATCGATCTATAATCCTTCTTAGTACGGTTGCCAAGTTGTTCGAGAAGTTACTCCTCTCACTTCTTCAGTGACACATCCACCCACAAAGCGAGCAGTTTGGCGAGCGGGTATACCACTCTGGTGGTCAGTGATCAACCGAGAGAGAGTAAGAGTGTGCAATAGCAGTCTCCTTTACGTAGCACGCGTATTCTACCGCGTCTGGCACCCGGGCTTACTTCATAAAGTGCTCAGAGCGGGCACCCCCCAGCACGTCGCGCATGTCTTTGCCGCTCTGCTTTGTAAGTGACAGGACATTCTGCGTGAGAGTTGAGAGTGCTAGCAGCGACCCGATCGCTGCCGTTGTCCCAGTCAGAATTTTGTCACCTGCTCTCTACGCACTATACATTGATGACATCACAATGCCCTAGCGAGTATTACTCAACGAGGAATCCTGTAGGTCGTACGGAACCTCACACACATTGGTCGCCTCGCGTCCAACGTATTCCGTTGCGCCGGTGTATCGGGTCACCTGCACCTAAGGAGCAGCACTCCGCATACCCGGCCGCCCGAGGTCAGACGTCTTCTTCCGAGGAACTTTCTATCCTCCTCCAAATCCGACTCATGAGCAGTCATCTTGGTCGTTTAATCTAGGCCTTCCTCAAGAAACCGAGTGTTCAATTTCAATCCCCTCCCCTTCCATGTGTCTGCTCTAAAGCAGGTTTTCGCCTGGGACCACGCTCGGACCAACGCTCTGATGTCGTTCTGAGCTACTACGGAGATGGCCGAGAGAATGCTTCAATTCTGCGCCTGGCAAAGTAAATTTAGAAGTGATTGCACGTATTTTGGAGTTATCCAATAATTATAATGTATTTCCACGCGACATAGTTGGTTACATCTTTCGTTTAAGTATTTTTGGGTAAGAGAATAGTAGGTAGTCTGTTGTTTATAATTTCTTTCGTTTAAGTTTTCTGTT